>UESW01004329.1:155789-404252 GCA_900491605.1 Calamus simplicifolius | reverse complement strand
GAGAATTATTTTTCTGAGCACTTCTCGAGTCGACCCCTTACTTTTCATGAGTCGACCCCTGACTGTCAGGAGTCGACACCTTATTTTCGATGAGTCGACCCTTTGACTTTCTGAATATTTCTATTTTTGGTATGCGTCTTCGAGCCGACTCGCCTAAAGCTGGAGTCGACTCCAACAAATCTGGGCATGATTTTTCTGAATGCAACTCAGCGTCAACGATAAGATTTTTCAATAACTGCTATATTTCTTTGTTTCTAACGGCTATATTTTGCAGAATCTAAATAGAGAAGCCGTTTTCAAATCATATACACATATAGAGAGAAATACAAATCAAGAGAAAAAGAAAATCTTTCAGAAAAAGAGGAAAAAACAGCGCATCATTTGAAAAATCCGAGATTCAAATAGAGTGAAAGAAAAGGCGTGAAATCAAAGGAGACTTCATCTGTGCTCAAGTTCATCAATCCAAGATAAGTCTAGAAGAAAATCCAAGAGCCATTCAAGAGAATATCAAGAGATTTTCAACATTCAAAGAAAGGAAGAAAAAAGCTCAAATCCTTCTCAACTGCTTTAACTGTGAAGAATCGGAGCTGAGGCTTGATTCAATCTAGCAAGGAGAAGAAGAAAAAAGAAAAGCTCAAAGCCAACCAACTACAAATCAGGCTTTCTAAACCTTGTTCATTTATTTGTTTATTGCTCATTGAGGAGTTGTGTACTTGAAAAATATATTTTTTTTGTTTGTGTCTAGTTCAATCTGGGGGATTGAACTAGTGGAGGTAGTCTTACCTCGGTACAAGCTTGGTATAGCTTGTGTTAGGGTTTTTGTGCTGGTGAGCCCGAAAACCGGCTAGGTTCGTTGTGATCCCGGGAAAACAACAAGTTTGAGTTGTGAGCTTGTAAAACAACTCGGCTGTAATCAAGGAAGATTATAGTGTGGACCCAAGTGAATCTTGGGAGTGGACGTAGGTGTTGGATACACCGAACCACTATAAAATCTTTGTGTTTGCCGTTGTCTCCTTTATCTCTATCTCTCTTTATCTTATTGATTGTATTTTGTTTTTGCATCTGCATTCACTTTCAATCACACTAAGCAAACAAATATTTTAAAAGGTTTAAATTTTTTAAAGAACCCAATTCACCCCCCCCTCTTGGGTTGTCATCTGGGCCAACAGTCCTTATAATCGCGAGGTCGCCGAGAGCCTTTTGAAACTACCTTGGGGGTTCTTTGGCCGGCCTGAGAGTTGACTTAGGGCCGCTGAAGTCATAGGTCTTGAACCGCCTTGAGGGTTTCTCGATCGGCCCGGGGTTGTCCTTATGATGCAGGGCGCTGAGAGCCTTTTGAAACCATGGAATTTCTGAGCCAAATAAAAGATAAAATTTAAGACTCTTCATATATTCATCGGCTGAATACACTCACTATTGATAATATCGGCGAAGGTTATCCGCATTCCAAGTGCATGGGGATTGGCCGCCTGTCGAACTCCTTGATTCAATATGCTCCTCGCTGAAGTGCTTCGGTGACCCAGTATGACCCCTCCATAGCTTGCACCCTTCGGTTGGCTTAGATACTTTGGCCCTCCTGAGGATTAGAACTCCAGGGCGGAATGTCTTGAGGCGGACCCAAGCATTGTATATTTTGCTGCTTGCTGACGAAAATAGCCATCTTGAGTCATGCCTGATCCTGTCTCTTATCGATGAAGTTGAGGCTGACCCTTAGTTAATGAGGATTGTCTTCTTTATTATATGATTCCACTCGAGGGCTTGGAAGGCCGATCTTCACTGGGATGACCGCTTCAGATTCAAAGATGAGACTGAAAGGAGTTTCCTTTGTGGAGATCCTTGGAGTCGTATGATACATCCACAGTACACTTAGGAGTTTCTCCATCCATTTCTTTAAACTCATCCAGTTGAGTTCTAAGTCCCTGAAGGATAGTTCGATTCATAACTTCTGCTTCTCCTTTGGATTGTGAATATCCAATAAAAGTGAACTGGTGGCAGATTTTCAGCTCGGTGTAAAAAGTCTTGAATGCAGCATTATCAAATTGGTCACCATTATCGGTGATGATAGTGTGAGGTAGCCCAAAACGACATATAATAAACTTTTAGAAGAATGTCCTTACCTTGCTCTCGGTGATTTTGGCTTACACCTCGATCTCAACCTATTTGGTAAAGTAATCAATGGCGATAAGTAGGAACCTCAGTTGACCTAAAGTTGGGGGCAGCAGTCCAAGGATATCCATTTCCCATTGAGCAAAGGACCACAGAGTGGGGAGTGGGTTCAACTAAGAGGCTGATTGTCGCTGGACATTAGAATATCGCTGGTAGCTATCGTACTTTTAGACTAGTTCAATAGTATCCTTTCACATAGTGAGCCAATAATATCCTTAGCGGAGGAGCCTTGAATGTTAGTGATCTGCCCCTCAGATGGTTTCTACATATGCCTTCATAGATCTCTCTGAGGATGTAATTGGCATCTGCGAGACCAACATATTTGAGGAGAGGATAAGAAGGACTTCTTATATAATTGCCCATTCAGCAGTACAAACTTAGAAGCCCTCCATTTGAGCAGCCTGGCCTCTATGTGATCAGCGGGAAGAGTACCGTTAATGAGGTAATGTATGTAGGTGTCCATCTATGTTGACTCCTATATAACTAATAGAACTTCTTCCGCTGCATCAATACTTAGAGTTTTCAGGTGCTCAACATATGTTCTTCCCAAGGTATTGTTCGCCAAAGTGGCTAGCCACGACAAGGTATCGGCTCTGGTATTTTCACCCCTGGGAATATAACTAATAGTGAAATAAGCCAATGAGAAGGTCAGTGAGTTAAGCTTATTCAGATATGAAGACATAATGGAGTCTCAAGCTCATACTCTCAAGTAATCTATCCAGAGATGAGTTGGGAGTTGGTGAAGGCCCTGAGATGCTTTACTCCAAACTCCTGCGCGAGCTTAATTCCAGCCAATAAGGACTCATACTCGGCTTGGTTACTTGTAGCTTTGAAGAGAAACCGGAGAGCATACTCCGGCAGTACGTCCTTTGGATTTGCAAGAATAAGATCAGCTCCACTTCCTTAAGAATTAGAGGCAGCATCAACATGGAGGATCCATGCTTCCGCTGCTCCCTCACTAGCATTCGAATATACCATTGGAAAATCTTTAGGTTTCTCCTCAGTTCAGGTGCATTCCACTAGAAAGTATGCTAGCACCTAGGACTTTAAGGCAGATCAGGATTAAAATGAAAGATCGAATTCTCTCAATTTGATTGCCCATTTAACCAGTTGATCAAAAGTGTCAGGACAAGCCAGAATAGCTCTAAGGGACTGGTCCATGAGCACCACGATCGAATGGGCTTGAAAGTATGACTGAGATGCTGAACAAAAATGATTAGAGCAAAAATAATCTTTTTAGTTCTAGAGTACCTGACCTTCACATCATGGAACACTTTGCTGATGTAGTAGACATGTTTCTGCGCTCCGTCGGGGTTGAGGCATACTGGAACGGAGCTGACTGCCTTTGGAGAGGCAGCAAGATAAAGGAAGAGCCTTTCTCCCTCTTTTGGCTTCGATAATAATGGTGGCATAGACAGAAACTCCTTTAGCTCCTTGAAGGCTTTCTGACAGCTCTTCATCCACTCGAAGATATTTGCCTTGCATAGAGCTTTAAAGAAGGGTAGGCATCTTTCATCTGATCTCGATAGGAATCAGCTTAGAGTGGCCACTCTTCCGATGAGCCCTTGCACCTCCTTTTTATTGACTGGCTATTTCATATCAAGAATGGCTTTGTACCTTCTTCGGATTTGCTTCAATCTCCCACTGGATCACCAAAAAGCCAGAAATTTTTTGGCAGTGACTCCAAATGCACACTTGCGAGGGTTGAGCTTTATTTGTTGGCGCCAGAGGTTATTGAAAGTTTCTTCTAAGTTAGCAACATGGTTAGCATTGCAGATGCTCTTGGTTAGCATATCATCCATTTACACCACCATGTTACGCCCAATCTGGTCTTAAAGACCTTATTCATCAATCTCTGGTAAGTGGCCCCTACGTTTTTCAACCCAAAGGGCATTACCTTGTAACAATAGATATCTTTCTTGGTGATGAAAGAGGTATTTTCTTCATCCATCGGGTGTACCTTTATTTGATTGTATCCAGAGAAAGCATCCATAAAGCTGAGGAGCTCATGGCCAGATATGAAGTCCACCAATTGGTCAATTCGCAGTAGCGGAAAGCTGTCCTTAGAACATACTTTATTAAGATCAGTGAAGTCGATGCAAATTCTTCAGCTTTCGCTCGCCTTTCGAACCATCACCGTATTGGCTAGCTAATTCGAATATATGCTTTTCGAATGTGGCCGGCAGTAAGCAGCTTATTGACCTCCTCATCAATGGCCCTCTGTCGCTTGGTAGCAAAACTTCTCTTCTTTTAATGGACAGGCCGATATTTCGGGTCAATATTAAGCTTATGACTAATTACCTCCAAAGAAATGCCAAGCATGTCTGATGCTGACCAGTAAAGATGTCTGCGTTCGTTCGTAAGAAGGTAAGGAGTTGATTCTTTATCTCTAAGGGGAGAAGCTCGCCAATCTGTACAGTCTTTACAGGATCAACCCCCAGCGGATAGGTTAGCAAGTGCTCGGCTGGCTCTCCCCTTCTTTCAGATTCTTTGAAGTCGAGCAGCACTGAGGCTAGTGGGATCACCATCTCTTAAGGGTTGAGAGCCATATGATAGCATAGTTGCACTAGATTTTGCTCCCCATGCATCTCGTCGATTCCTCCACTGGTAGAAAATCTCACGAGCAAGCATCTAGTGGATATCACCGCATCCAAGAGGTTTAAGCCAGAACAACTAAGAATGACATTGTAAGCTAGAGGCACTTGGGCTACTAAAAACCTTATTAGAACAGTGCTTTAACATGACGGTGATCCTACCATGACCGGCAGGGTGATTTCACCCTCAACCTTCATTGAATCTCTTGTGAAACCGACCAGAGGTATTATTACCGGTTGGAGAGAGCTGAAAGATAAATTCATCCGAACAAAAGCATCATAAGTGAGGATATCAGCGGAGCTTCCACTATCTACCAAAATTCTTTTTACAGGATGCTTAGTGATCATCGTAGAGACGATAATGTTATCATCATTCAAATTGTTCCCCCCACTAATTTCCCTTCAGAAAAGGGGATTACATTTTCTATTCCCTCCCCCCCTCTCGGTCTTTTGGAGGGCGAAGCCATTCCTCAGAAAAGCATGCCCACCGTCTTTTCCATTGGAGTGTTATCAACATTGGCCTGGATAGGCGGAGGCCCCATTAGAGCTAGAATGGCTACAGTCTTCAGTATCATGGTCATCTCTATGAAAATGGAAATAACAACTCCGATCGTGAGTGGCATCCTTCTTCAGTGGGGAAGGGCATCAGAAGTAAGGCTCGCTCTCGATCTCTATGAGGATGTAAGATCTAGGGGCACGGAGAGGTGTGAAGTTGCCTTCTTTGGGGGTGAAGCTTCAACGTCGATTATCTGGCCGGCACGGGAGCTTGGGCTTCTTAAGGAAAGGTCCGCTTGGCTCCATACGGACCGGTCTCTTAGTAGACCTTCCTTTAGTATCCCTCCGAGTAAAATCAGCTTCGTTAGCATGAATGTATTTCTGTGCACGACATACGAGCTTAGCAAAGGAACTGGAAGGCCTTTTGTCTAAGGATAGGTGAAGTGGAAGGGATGAGTCCTCGCTTCAAGGCCAAAGTGGCCACAGCATCATCTAGGTGATAGACCTCGAAGGCCGCCATCTTAAACCAGGCCACAAAATCCTCAACGGTTCTCCTTCCTTTTGCTGAACGGAGAATAGGCTATCTGCCACTTGAGGGATCTTTCGATAGGCATAGAAATGTGCTAAGAAAGTTTTCTCCAACTATCGAAAAGAGTCAATGCTGCATGGGAGTATACGAGAATACCAGGCACATGCAGCTTTCCAAAGGGTAGCGGGGAAAGCAATACATAGGAGAGTGTTAGTCGCCCCCTGAACTTGCATGAGAGCTTTATAACTCTCCAGATAGTCAAGTGGATCCATGGTGCCATCATAGGGATCCAGTTAGAGAAGATGAAACCTGGGAGAGACATGCTCCTCCATAATGCGGCGAGTGAGGGGTGGACGAGTGTCGTAGTCTACCCTTGGTTGGTTATTGAGCCTTTGGCTGAGCTCCTCCAACTGCCAATTTTGTTCCTCCAAGCGCCTCTCCATCTAGCAGTTGATGTCCTCACTCATTAATTTAAAAGACAAGCAGGGAGAGCGGTGGCACTGGTGGCGGCGCATCCGTCTGGGCTCCTTCCCCCATCGCCATTTGAAGGAGGGGCTGCTCGAGTGGTGGACAGAAGACCATAATCTTTTGGAGGCTTTATGGTGGTGGTGCTTGGATGAAGCATGACGGTGGTGATGCTCTTCTGGAGGGGGTCTTTTGTATGTAGATTGTTGACTAGCTGGGGCAGTGATCGCAGGCAGTGTGGAAGGCCCAGGTTGCTGCTGAATGACCACCAGTCGTTGCTCTTGCAACTCACAAACTACTCCAACAAGAACTTAGACTTGCTGAGTAAGAGTGGCCAGTTGTTCTTATGGAGTGGCTAAGATCGGTGGTGAGGAAAGAGCAGGAAGGTTGGCCTCGGTTGTTCAACACAAGGGGAATGCCCCCCAGTGTAACTGGTAGAAGCCTCTTGAGTGTGTGTTACCACTATTATTACTCAAGAGAGGACGAGCTTGTAACTCAGAGCTATCCTTCCTTCAGTATGATCATGCCCTCACTATCTGGTACGCCAATCTGATGATGCCTAATCACCTCAAGCTAATGTCCTTGAGCATTAGTGGATAATCTGTGAATTTGGCGAGGCAGCTTTGCCTCTGCATCAAGATCTGCAAGAAGTCCCGGCGGCCAGATATTCTGGCGGGGACTCTCCGACGCTCAAGTTAGTGATCAGAATCACAGTCGTGAACTTGAAGAAGCTCGAGAGAGAGTTGGAAAGATGAGAAAACTCTTAAGTGTTTGAGTATTTGTACCTTGGCCAAGGGTCCCTCTTATCCATTTTATTGATACTTGGAGTATGTGAAACTTGCTTAGAAAGCTTGGAATCTTATGATGAGCCATGACTCCATGAATAGAATGTCAGAATTAGTGGAATTTATTCCATCTGAACTGGGTGATTAGTACTTTATGGCAGATGATGACTTCTTGGACTCATTTGATCAGAGTCATTAAAGCTTCATGATGGATGATGACTTTTTAGGCCTATCTGATCCGAGCCATTAAAGCTTTATGATGGATGATGACTTTTTAGGCCCATCTGATCCGAGTCATTAAAGTTTTATGATAGACGATGAATTTTAGGCCTGTGCCAGAATTAGTGGAGCTTGTCTTATTAGACACCTTGAGCCAAAGGCAGTTGGTGGGCCCGGCCTAGTTAGGGGCGAAAGCTTTCTTGGGAAGCTGAAGCTAAGCCCAAAGGTGAGAGAAGATGAGACCATCTTAGAATAGGGGCTGCTCAGGAGTTGGGGCTGCCTGAGAACTAGGGCTGCCTGAGACTGGGGCCACTAGGAGCTGGGGCCGCTTAGGAGCTTGGGCCACCTGAGAACTGGGGCCATCCAGGAGCTGGAGCCTCCTGAGAACTGGGGCCACTCAGGAGCTGGGGCCGCCAACAACTAGGGCTGCCTGAGAATTGGGGCCGTCCAAGAGTTGGGGCCGCCTAGGACCGGGGCCGCTTAAGAATTGGGGCCGCCTGAGAACTAGGGTTGCCCAGGAGCTGGGGCTGCCAACAACTGGGGCCGCCCAGGAGCTAGGGCCGCATAAGAACTAGGGCCGCCTGCATCCTATCGGCTTCTGCTATCAGGTAATTTTGGCCGTTAATTTACATGTGGCTCTTATTAGCCACATCAATCATCAATAAATATAATAAAATACTTTTCTTCACCAAAACATGAAACATCAAAAAGCCCACATATATTGGTGTGTATAATTTCAAGGAGCTGTATACTTCTTGTAGTGCTTTTTTTTAATTGTATTTTCCCTTAATACAATTCACACAAATCCCAAGATCAGTAAAATCCAAATCAGGAAGGATTTCATTCTTTACTAATCTCTCAATTCTTTCTTTGGATATATGACCCAAATATTTATGCTACAAGTGAGCTGATTGTTCATTCACTAAACCACATTTAGTACTAACATTATGATGCAAGGTCAACAATGTCTCAATAAAAAGACTATCAAGCTTAAATTTGTACAAACCATCAGAAAAAATACCAAAACCAATGAGATGATGTGTTTTAAACAAACTGAAACATCCATTTTCAAATTTAAAAGAATATCCAACTGAGTCAAGTTTGGATAAAGAAACTAAATTCAAGAAATTGAGAGGACATAAAGTGTTTGAAAAAGGTCTGAATGATGTCTAGTGTCTAAAATCAAACGATAAGTTCCAATGACTTCAATTGAAGCTTTGACTCTATTTTCCATTAAGATAAAGTTTTCATTTGGGTTTATGGTTTGGATCGTAAGGAATCCTTGCATCGTATTAGAAATATGAGTGGTATAACCATTATCAATCCACTAAGTAGTATAAGGAACTTTTATTAGGTTTGATTCGAAACATACAAAAGTTCTAGGCTTACTTTTTTTTCGAACCATGCCTTACGTTTCAGGCAATCTTTCTGATAGTGTCCATGCTTTTTGCAGAAGTGACACTTATCATCCTTTTGTTTCTTCTTGTGGATTTGAGCAGTGGCCCATTTATCTTTAGTGGTTGTTGCTTGCTCTTTCCTTTCTTATCTTTCTTTGATTTATTTTCAACTCCTTGATGACCCATGAGATGATATAATGATTTACTTGTTTCTTAAGTTTTGCTTTCTACTGAATGAGCATACTTTGCAGTTCATTCATATTCCACTTATCCTTCATAGTGTTATAACTCATGTGAAATGGACCATACTCAGGAGGCAAGGAATTGATAATGAATTGCATAAGAAAATTTTCATTCACTTCCAATCCCATAGTTTTCAGTCTTGCTGCTATGTTTGTTATTTCAACAACATGCTCATGCATAGTACGAGAACCATCAAACTTAATATTGGTTAAAATACTCATCAATGTCCTAGCAAGTGACTTATCAGCAGAGTCGGATTGAGAACATGCTTCCACAAACTTCATAAATTCCTTAGTACTTTCAGTAGCAGAAATTGTGGATTTGATGCTGTTTGCTACAGTCATTCACATGAATATCAGGCTAAGTCTGTTTGATCTTTTCCATATCTTATGGAAAGATCTATGTTCAACACTACTAGAGTCAGTAAGAACAGTGAGTTTCTCATTTATGAGTGTTAAATCAAAATCCAAAACACCAAGGTGAAACTGAACTTGTTTATGCCATTCAAAGAAATTAAGCTCATTGTAAGTTTGAACAGATATAGCTTGCAAATGAAGAGCAACAGGTACAGATGCTGCAAATATAGAGAATATGCTCACACATTAATGCTTTGAGTAATATATTTAATATATATTCATATTCTATCAAGCAAACAATAAGTGTATATTGAAGTTCTCCTTTGGGCGATACAACAATATATAATAATAACATAATTGATGCTTAATTTTAATTTTTTATACTTGGCAATTATATATACTCAAATTAGATGTGTTTGCTATCTTTGGATATGCTAAACATACCTAACCAAACATATTAATTGACCCTATCATGTTTATAAATTATAAAATAACTAGTCAACCTTTGGGCGACCCTTAAGTATTTATAATCAATGAACTTCAATATACTCATAACAAATAAATAATCATGTCATTCATTCATAAGCATCACATAATTATGAGTAATTAAATTTATTTAATTTAATATCTATAAACTTTTAAATTTGCCACTTTGGTGACTAATAAATTATACATAATATAGATATTAAATTTAATTAATGATAATATTATGTGTAAATGTAAAAGACTTGAGGGCTTACAATGTACTCACATAATTTTACTGTAATATTTTTTAAATATTGATCTTATAAAATTAGAAAGTAAAAAATAAAATTTAAAAAAAATTTACTGAAAAATATTTTAGATTTTTATCTTTTGTTATCAACTATTAGATTGATGAAATGGTAATGTGCTTGCCTTTTATTTTTTCTAATGAACCATAACTTCATCGCTTCGGATGTGTTTTTTTTTTTTCTTAATCCCCCACCGTGCATCTCTCTTCCCACTTTTCTCACGGAAACACGGGAAGAGGAAAAGGATCCTTCGCGGCTTGGCGGACGTGAGAGAGGAAGGATTAAATAAATTCAAAAAAAATTAAAGGATTTAAATAAATTTTAAAAAAATCCTGCTAGGTAGTCAGCGCATAGCAAGAACGCACAAACCTCCATGCGTTAAAATTTCAGCCAAAAAAATTTAATCATTTTTATCATAATAAAAAAAATATATAATAACTAATGGGGCCAGTTGACCCCATGAAAAATAAAGATAATAATTTTTGGACGGCCCATCTTGACAGCGACGTCGATCTCAACGTTGGCCGTGTCCCATCTCGATCTTGGCATCGACCGCAGCCCACTTCGACCTTAACGTCCGCGACGGCCCACCTTGGCCTCAGAATCGGCCTCGTCCCGCTCGGCCACCTTGGCTCCGACCGGCCCCGGCACTTTCCTAGCCGGCCCCCTACGTCTCCAAGCTGGCCGGCCCCGGCACCTTCCCAAGCGGTCAGACATCTTCCTAGCCGGCCCCCTACGTCTCCAAGCTGGCCGACCCCTCTCGGCCCCGGCATCTCCGAGTTCTCCAAGCCCGCCGAGTCGACCCCGACCCTTCCTGGTCGGCCCTTCTCGGCCCCGGCATCTCCAAGCCCGCTGAGTCGGCCCCAGCCATTCTTGGCCGGCCCCTCTCGGCCCCGGCATCTCCAAGTTCTCCAAGCCCGCCGAGTCGGCCCCGGCCATTCCTGGCCAGCCCCTCTCGGCCCCGGCGTCTCCAAGCCCGCCGAGTCGGCCCCGGCCATCCTGATCTGTCCCGTCCCGGCACTTCCTGGCCGGGGAGGTCGGCCCCGGCCGCCCTTGGCCAGCTGGGTTCAGCCTCGACTCCCCTGGGAGGGTCAAGGTGTCCCAGTTCTCCCCAGCATGGCCCCAGCAGTTCAAGAAACCGCCTCTCTGAGTCGCGCCGCCTGACAATGCCAGGTCCACCTATTACTGGCCACGTTGTTGATGGGACTAGATACAACTACCCAACAGCCCCGCCGGCTGATGGGACTTAGCCCACCAACCGCCGCTTTCTCCGTTTCCGATGAGACAGGACCCACCAACCAGCGCAGATTCATCCAACTCCCAAGAACTCCACAGACATTCCCTCCTCACGAAATCCCACGTGATCATGCCAGGGTCAACCCCTATAAAAAGGTGAATCCACCCAGTAAACAGGTATGCGCGATAATCCCCAAAATCGCTGCCTTAGCATTCAGAAAGGAATCCCTCCTCCCTGAGACCTCCTTTTTCATACTAAAAAGGGCTCACTCGAGCCCCTCTTCAGCTGTGACCTCAGTTGCTAACTTGGGCGTCGGAGGGTCCCACCAGAGAACCCTCTCCGGTCCTGAGACTTTTCTGTAGGTAACCTGGTGAAGAAGCGCCTGGAGAAGCATTCCGTTCCCGACGTCCAGGATAGGTGATTGAGCGTCATCAGATTGGCGCGCCAGGTAGGGGATAAGAAAAAGTAGCGAACGTTCTCCCTGCACTACATCTCGGTAGGCGAGACTCTCTCCCTCTTCTCTTCGAGAAGCCATGGTGGTGACGCGAGCTCAGGATGCCTCCGTCAGCTGTCCAGCGGGGCTTCCCCCGCCAACTAGGCAGCAGGAGGCCAATCCCCCTGCTACCAACCCTCCAGTTGCCTGCCCGCCGTCGGAGGCCGTTGATCAAATAGTGGAGCGGCTGGCGACTCTTTCCCAGCAAGTCCAGAATCTCACCGCCATGGTCCATGGGCTCCAGCAACAACAGTCCGTGGCCACCCAGCATCAGACTGCTCCCCCCGCTAGTCAACAGTCGGCGAGGGGAGGTTCTCCTCGGTGGGAGGCCGATCGGCAAGAGACCGGCCGACGTCAGGTTTCCCCTAGGAAGCCTCCAAGCGGCCATGGTCCCCTGACCACGGCCCCAACAAATTTCCTCCCAAGCCACATTATCACGAGAAACCCAGGCGAAAGTCCCGACTTCCGTCTCCATCTCCTTCTGCCTCTTCTTCTTCTTCTTCCTCCGAGCCATCTCAGAGGGCCCCGACGATCAGCCGCCAGGCGGAGGAACACCTGGAGGAGTACAACAGGCGCCTCAACGAGCTCGCCAAGAAGATCAACCATCAGCCGAATGAAGAGTTCGACACTCGTCCTCCTTACACCCGTCGGATATTGGAGGAACTAGTCCCCTCCAGGTTCCGCTTTCCTCAGATAGACCCGTACGATGGTATGACGGATCCTCTCGATCATCTCGAGAGTTACAAAGCAATGATGCAAATCCAGGGCGCTTCAGACACCCTTCTCTGCAAAGCCTTCCCCGCTACCCTGCGGAAGGCCGCCCGTGCATGGCACTCACGCCTGCCCCCTCACAGCATTGACTCCTTCTGGGAGCTGGAGAAAGCCTTTATGGCACACTTCGACGCTTGCCGGCGAATCCCAAGGGTAGCCGATAGTCTTTTCTCTGTCCGTCAGAAGGAGGGAGAGTCTCTACGGGACTTTGTGTCCTGGTTCAAGGCCGCCGCCCTCGAGGTCTATCATCTCGACGACGCGATGGCAGCACTGGCGTTGAAGCAGGGACTCCTCCGTCCCGCTTCACTTTCTCCTTGGATAAGAAGCCCCCAAGATCTTATTCTGATCTCCTCCTCCGAGCTCAGAAATACATCCGCGTAGATGAGGCCGACTTTACCCGCCGGAAATCTTCAAGAAACTCCAGCCACAAGCCCGCTCGCCCCAAGCCCAGCGGGCCCCCTCGACACAGGTGAGCTGACCCGCCTCGTCGTTCTGAGAGCAGGCATCGGAGCCCCGTCCCCGACGAGAGTAAGCTCATGCCTCTTCTAGCCCCTTGATCCCACATTCTGATGGAGATCGAGGGTGAGCCTTATCTTCAACGACCTCCTCCCATGAAGAAAGGTCCCCCCCGTGACAAGAGCCGCTACTACCGTTTCCACCAGGATTATAGCCACGATACCGATAGCTGCTACAACCTGAAGAGGGCCATCGAGGAGCTTATTCAACGGGGCTACCTCGGCAAATATGTCCAAAAGACGCCGCAGCCACTGTCGGCCCTCATGGGGCCCCCGCCTATCCAAGCCCCGGTCGACAATGCCCCCACTGAGCGGACGATCGGAATGGTGTCCTGGGGATCAGCCTCTGCACCTAAACGGCCGAGAGGGGAGGAGGCGCCGAACAATGTAATCCCTGGGGGGGGACCTACTGTAGTGGGGAATGTAAACAATGAAGGCGTCGTCGTCTCCATGACGATCGCCAAGCACCCTGTAAAAAGGATATTAGTTGATAGTAGCAGCTCAGCTAACATCCTTACTTATAACGCTTTTGTTCGAATGGGATTATCTATGGACTCTCTCCAACCTGTGGCGGCCCCGTTAGTCGGGTTTACCGGGGACTTCGTAAGGGTCAAAGGTGAAATACCTCTGCCTGTGATAGCCAGGACACCACCATGCCAAAGCACTATGATCATGAAGTTCCTAGTCGTAAGGGTCCCCTTGGCGTACAATGTCATTCTCGGGCGCCTAGGTCTGAACCTTTTGGACGCAGTCATTTCCACCCGGCGTTTACTAGTGCAGTTCCCCACTAGTGAGGGAGTTGGTGAGATGCGCGGCGAGACCAGCCCGGTCCTGCCCTGTTATCATGCGGCATCAAGTCCCCTGTGTTGGCCCAGATGGCAACCCAAGAGGGGGGGGGGGGTGAATTGGATTCTTTTAAAAATTAAGCCTTTTAATTTAATTTAAGCTATTGATGAGAGGATGCAAACAATTAATTCAAGTTAAAGCATGATAGCAAGAGAGAGATAAACAAGCACGACAAACACAGAAATTTTATAGTTGTTTGGTGTCTCCAACACCTACGTCCACTCCCAAGCTCCACTTGGGTCCACACTATAATCACCTCGATTATAGTCGAGTTGTTTTACAAGCTTACAACCCAAACTTGTTGTTTCCTGGGATCACAACGAACCCAGCCGGTTTTCACGGGCTTACCAGCACAAAACCCAACACACAAGCTAACCTTAGCTTGTGACGAGGTACACTACCTCCACTAATTCAACCCTCTGATTGAATTAGTAAACCACAAGATGAAAATGTAAGTTTAATACAAAACAGCTCCTTTAGAGTAGATATTTCAAAATAAAAGCAAGGTTTAGAAGAGCCTGTTTAGATTTGATTTGAGTGCAGGCTTTTCTTCTTTTCTTCTTTTCCTCAACTCCTTTGAAGTGTGGAATCGGGCCTCAGCTCAGATTCTTCACAGATTGATAGTTGGAGTTGATTTGAGCTTTTTCTTACTTTCTTTGAATGTTGAAAATCTCTTGATTTGCTCTTGAATGGCTCTTGGATTTTCTTCTAGACTTCTCTTGGATTGATAAACTTGAGCACAGATGAAGTCTCCTTTGATTTCACGCCTTTTCTTTCACTCTATTTTTGAATCTCGGATTTTTCAAATGACGCTCTGTTTTTCCACTTTTTCTGAAAGATTTTTCTTTTTCTCTCTTGATTTGTATATCTGTCTCTTGATTTGAAAACGGCCTCTCTATTTATAGACTCTGCGAAAATATAGTCGTTAGACACAAAGAAATCTAGCCGTTATTGAAAAATCTTACCGTTGACGCTGAGTTGGCATTCAGAAAAATCATGCCCAGAATTGTTGGAGTCGACTCCAGCTTTAGGCGAGTCGGCTCGAAGACGCGATACCAAAAATAGAAATATTCAGAAAGTTAAAGGGTCGACTCAACGAAAATAAGGTGTCGACTCCTGACAGTCGGGGTCGACTCATGAAAAGCAAGGGGTCGACTCGAGAAGTGCTCAGAAAAACAATTCTCTGGTGTCTGAGCGGAGTCGACTCACACAGTCATGGAGTCGGCTCGACAAAATCGGGGTCGACTCGAGAAATCACATGGGTCGACTCGAGACAAACAGACATCTCTGTATACTGAGTGGAGTCGACTCTGAAACTCTAGAGTCGGCTCCGGAACGTATCGAAAATCAGAGAATTTTCTGATTGACTTGAAATTCGTTCCAGATTCATTTTAAATCAATTTTTTGACTTGAATACAATAAAATTGTCATTAGGAATCAATTCAAGAAATGTTCCAAAAACTCATTGATTGAGATATGAAGTATAAAAATTTCTTTTTGAAAGCTTAAACATGGAGCTTGAAGTTACTTTCAAATTGATTAAAGTCATACTTAACATACTCATTGATTGTTCTAAATAAATTCATTGCTCATGTAAATAAACTCATTTCATCTTTTAATATACTCATGGCTTTTGGTAATCATCAAAATCAATAAGATTGGGGCAACAATTTCTCAACAATCTCCCCAACAATCTCCCCCTTTTTGATGATGACAAAAACATTGAGTATATGCATGATTGATTAAAGAATTTATTTTATTTTCATAGTTAGGCTCCCCCTGAATGAGGTAGCTCCCCCTATGAAACTCAAATAAATATTCCATTCATTCAATTTAAGCTTATACACAATTTAATGGCAAATACAGCCTTTTCATCTAAATTGCTTTTTCATTCATTCACTGTATGTGTAATGTTTAATTATTACTTCCTTTTATCTCATTCATTCAATTAGTTTAATTTCTCCCATGCATATACATAGTTATAAAACTCTCCCCCTTTTTTGTTATCAACAAAAAGGTAGAGAAGCATCAAACATAATCACATTCATGATTTAAGATATGTTTTAACAAGATCTGAGATTCATTGATAATAGGAGAAGTACATTCAAACTCAGATTACATTGAGCATTCAAAACTGACTTTTCATTACATCAATGTATCAAAATGTAAAACATAATATGAACTTCATTACATTGCAAAGACTAAGCATCTATTACATCAAAAATGTGTCCTTACAATCCTTGTTAAGTGATATAATATTCTTCATTCCGTCAGTTTGAATCTTAACATAATCCTTCAGTCTTTCATCTACAAAAGTACAAGCAGTTAATATTTTGTCTTGAAGTTCAGCATTGCACTTTGCATAGGTCTCACCATCTCCACAGATGTCTTTAAGTTCTTCAAAAATATTCTTTAGGTCACCACTTAAAGACTCAGTTGAAGTGCTAAGAGTTGATTCAATCTTGGTGATCCGATCATCTAATGAATAAAGAGTTTCTTTAAGATTCATAAATTTGTTGTCAAACTCTGTCTTCAATTTATCCGCCTGATCATCAAGAAGACTCTTAAGCTGCATTAACTGAAGATCTGAAAAACCGACAGACGAAGAAGATGACTGATCAACCATCGGAGCAGGAGAAGGAGCTGGAACAGGAACAGAAGAGCTTGGAGGTACAGGAGATGAATGTCTAACTGACGGTCCAGGTGCCTCAACATCCGCAGCTCTATCTTCCAACATACTTTTCCTTTCCCATCTGCCATCCTTCTTCACAAACCCATTCTATGAATAGTGGCCAAACTATAGTAATCAGTGTGTCTTAAATTTCTCATTGGCTCACTATCGGAAATGATTATCCCTTGGCTTTGAAAGATCTTAGTATCATGCCATAGGGTAGACTAGATTTCCTCTTGCTCCCACAATCAGCAATGTACCATAATATCATGCTCGGAAGATTGATAGGTTTTCCAGTCACTATAGCATCCATTACAAAGATATCTCTCTCAGAAACATAGTCAAATCTCCCAATCTTAGGGAATAGGATCCTACTACAAATATTATGGAGAAGTCTTAATTCCAAGGACAGTTGATTTGCATAGACTTCTTCAAAACCAACAATCTCTTTATTAAGCAATCTTGATAGAGCTGGGCTCTATCATCAGATGAAAAAGTGGAAGTACCAGACACTGGAAGTTCCAACAATCTTGAGAGTAAATCCACTGTCACAGTTATTCTATTTCCTCTAATGATGCTGTCTAATCCATTGTCTCCTCTTGACAGATTTTTATAAAATTCCTTAACTAGGGCTGGGTAGGTTGGACAATCTAAAGAACATATCTTCTCCCATCCCATTTCAATTAACTGCCTCCCCACAAGAAAACCTTCTGCCTCAAATAATTCAAAATCAACCTTTCTCCCGGTTGTAATCACTCTATCGGCAAGACGGTCTACCTGAGATGTGGCCGTAGTAGGAGAAGCACTCGGAGTTGAAGAGGATGAGGTGGAATCCATGCTCGGAGAGGGTTCACGAGCGGGACGCCTCACAGTCTTCTTCACCGCCTTCTTCCTTTTCATCCCGGCCGCACCAATGCTAGAACCACGGGTTTTAGGAGCCATTTGATCTAGTGGAAAGGTTAATCAAGGATTTCTAAGGATTTGGTAGGTTAGGAAAAATTTTGGAGAGTGTATTTGAAAGATTTGAGATGATAGAAGTGAGCGAGGAGTCGACTCTGCCCTAGATAAATCGACCTGGGACCACTTCGAGTCGGCTCCCGCAAAGTGTGGGGTCGACTCCGGGTAGTCACAGAAATTTATCCCGAAGTGGAGTCGACTCGCACAGAGATGGGGTCGGCTCTAGAGTTTCAGCAGAAACATGGAGTCGACTCCGATACTGACCGAGTCGGCTCCGAGACCATTTCAGAGCAAAAACACAAAGTTTCAGGGAATCTGAAATGTGTCCGGATATAGATCATAAAACTGATAAAATAATCATTGGAGATCAATAAGATATGAGTTCTAGATAAGATTTCCTTAAAGATCAGGGATTTGAAAGAATTTTAGATAAAATTTCCTTAGGGGTTTCAAATTATTCTAATGGATCACAAATCCCTAACTCTCCTCTAAGATAACAGAATCTTTCTTCACTCAAGGGTTTTGTAAATATATCAGCTAATTGATCTTCAGTATTAACATAATCAAGACATATTTCTCCATTCGTTACATGTTCTCTAATAAAATGATATCTAATTTCTATATGTTTTGTTCTAGAATGTTGAATAGGATTTTTTGTTAGATTAATTGCACTTGTGTTGTCACATTTTATAGGTGTTTTGTCAAGTGTGATACCATAGTCTTCAAGTTGTCGCTTAATCCATAGGATTTGAGCACAGCAACTTCCAGCTGCAACATATTCAGCTTCAGTAGTTGATAATGCAACTGAATTTTGCTTTTTGCTAAACCATGAGATTAAGTTACTTCCTAAGAATTGGCATGCACCACTTGTGCTTTTTCTATCTAACTTACATCCAGCATAATCAGAATCAGAATATGCAATTAAGTTCAATGTTGAGTCTCTAGAATACCATAAGCCTACATTTTTTGTTCCATTTAAGTATCTTAGTATTCTTTTAGCAGCAATTAAGTGAGATTCTTTAGGTTCTGATTGAAATCTAGCACATAGACAAACAGAGAACATTATATCAGGTCTACTTGCAGTTAAGTAGAGTAGGGATCCGATTATACCTCGATAATACTTCTGATCAACTTTCTTACCTTCCTCATCTTTGTCTAATTTGCATGAAGGACTCATTGGAGTTCCAAGGGGTTTCATTGAATCCATACCAAACTTTTTGAGTAGTTCCTTTGTGTACTTGGTTTGGTTGATGAAAATCCCTTCCTTTTCTTGTTTGATTTGGAGTCCAAGGAAGAAGTTGAGTTCTCCCATCATGCTCATTTCAAACTCACCCTGCATCAACTTAGCAAATTCTTGACATAGAAGATTGTTAGTAGCACCAAAAATAATATCATCAACATATATTTGAACTACTAATAAATCTTTACCTTTTCTTTTCAAAAATAATGTTTTATCTACATTTCCTCTTATAAATCATTTTCAATTAAGAATTTACTTAATCTATCATACCATGCTCTAGGTGCTTGTTTCAAACCATACAATGCTTTGTGCAATTTAAAAACGTGATTTGAAAATTCATGATCTTCAAAGCCTGGTGGTTGTTCTACATATACTTCTTCATTTATAAATCCATTTAGAAAAGCACTTTTTACATCCATTTGAAATAAGTTAAAATTCATGTGACATGCAAATGCAAGTAATAGTCTAATGGCTTCTAATCTAGCTACTGGTGCAAAGGTTTCATCAAAATCAATACCTTCTTCTTGATTATATCCTTTTGCAACTAATCTAGCTTTGTTTCTAATTACTATGCCATTTTCATCTAGTTTATTTCTAAATACCCATTTTGATCCTATAACAGAATGATCTTTAGGTCTTTCTACTAATGTCCATACGTTATTTCTAGTAAATTGATTTAATTCTTCTTGCATTGCTAACATCCAATTATTATCTTTTTCAGCTTCTTCAATAGTTTTAGGTTCAATTTGTGATACAAATGCAAGATGATTACTAATATTTCTCATAGATGATCTAGTTCTTATTCCTTGAGATGGATCACCTATAATCAATTCCTTAGGGTGACTATAAGCATATCTCCAATCTCTAGGAAGATCCATATCATTATGATTAGTGTTAGTATCATCATCCTTAGGTGAATCATTATCTTTAGCTTCTTGCTCATGATCTGAAGATACATCAATATTTAATTTTTCAAGATCTTTCTCAATTATGTTTGTATCTTCCTCATCATCAAACTTTTCGGAACGAGTTGCTAAAGATTCATCAAAACTACATGAATGGATTCTTCAACAACTAAGGTTTTCTTGTTAAATACTCTATATGCTTTACTAGTTGTTGAATATCCTAAGAATATTCCTTCATCAGATTTAGCATCAAATTTGCCTAAATTATTTTTACCATTATTGTGAACAAAGCATTTACAACCAAATGCATGAAAATATCTAATATTAGGTTTTCTGTTTTGCCATAGTTCATAAGGTGTTTTCTTAAGTATTGGTCTTATTAGGGCTCTATTTAAAATGTAACATGCCGTGTTTATAGCTTCCGCCCAAAATACTTTGGTAGGTTGCTTTCACATAGCATGGTACGGGCCATGTCTTCTAAAGTCTATTTTTCCTTTCTACAACACCATTTTGTTGTGGGGTCCTAGGTGCAGAAAAATTATGATTAATACCATTTTCAGCACAAAATTTTTAAATAGGTGATTTTCAAATTCAGTTCCATGATCACTTCTTAGAGACACTATGGTAGTGTTTTTCTCATTTGTGACTTTCTTAAAGAATTTAAGGAATATCGAGAAAGTCTCATCTTTGTGAGCTAAAAACAATACCCAAGTGTATCTAGAGTAATCATCTACAATCACAAGACCATATTTCTTTCCTCCTAGACTTGTGGTTCTAGTTGGTCCAAAAAGGTCCATGTGAAGTAGCTCTAATGGCCTAGAAGTTGAAACAACATTTTTAGATTTGAAAGAACTTCTTGTTTGTTTTCCAAATTGACATGCATCACATATTTTGTTGTTTTCAAAATCTATTTTAGGTAGCCCTTTAACTAAGTCCATTTTAATTAGTTTTGAAATTAGGTGTGTGCTTGCATGACCTAATCTACGATGCCATAACCATCCAATTTCATTCATATTAGCATTATCAGCAATTAAGCAATGATCACTCATAGATAATTTATCTAGATCAACCAAGTAAACATTGCCATGTCTATAACCAGTAAATACAATGCTATTATCAATGGAATTAGATACTGTGCAGAAAGAGGTTTCAAATGATACTTTAAAATCTTTATCGCACAATTGGCTTATACTAATTAAGTTATGCTTCAAACCATCAACATAAAGTACATTATCTATAAAGGTGGATGGAGTTATACGGATTTTACCAAGGCCCATGATCTGACCTTTACCATTATCCCCAACGTAACAACTCCTCCTTTCTTTTCTTCAAGGGTGATGAATTCTTCTTTGTCACCCGTCATATGTCTTGAGCAGCCACTATCAAGATACCACTTTCTCTTTGATCTCTTGGCCACAAGACATTCCTGCAATGAAATCAAACTTTATGTTTAGGTACCCAAGCTTTCTTGGGTCCTTCATGGTTAGTAGCAACAAATATTGTTCCTTTCGGAACCCATATTTTCTTCCCTTTAAAATTTAAATTCTTATTTGGTTTTTGTAAATTACATTCAAATGATTTATGCCCTTTTAAATTACATTTAAAACAAGTGATGTTACTTTGGCTAGCACGTACAAAAATGTTTTTCAAAGATTTTTGTTTTCTTAATGTATTGTATCCTAATCCAGCCTTATCAAAAACTGCTTTTTGACTTTCTAAAATCATGTTTAGTTTAGTGAACTTAAGGTGAATTTATCAACAATATCTTTATATCTTTTAACTTCTTTCTTTAGAGATTCATTTTCTACAATGTGTTGTTCATTTTCCAAGATAGAGTTTGCATTTGCTTTTTCAAATCTTTTGTCAGATTTTCTTTTTCAGATTTTAGTATATTAATTTCATGAGTAAAATCATCCTTTTCTTTAAGAAATATTTCCTCTTTATCTTTTGAATTTTAATTGCAAGCATCACTTCATTTTTCTCTTTAATTAAGTTTATGTTTTCATTTTCAGAGATTTATATTTCTTTTTCAAAATCTTAAAATCATCTACAAGTTCATTGAAGGCTTCAAATAATTCATCAAAAGCAAAATCATCACAGGGGTTTTCAGTACTTACCTCGTCGTCATTCGCCATAAAAAATGTTGGCAACCTCTTTTTGTTCTTCTTCTTCGGAAGAAGATTCATTACTGTCGCTCCAAGTTGCAACATACGCTTTCTTCTTTTTCTTGAAGGTCTTTTTCAATTGCGGACAGTCATATCTATAATGCCCCGGTTTCTTACATTCATAACAGATCAAGGGGTCTTTCTCTTTGTCCTTGTCCTTATCTTTTTCCTTTTCTCCTTCCATCTTATTTCCAAATTTTCTTTTGTGGAAGGGTTTCTTTCTCCTCATAAATTTCTTAAACTTTCTTGCTAGAAGAGCTGTGTCTTCATCATCATCCTCATCATCGCTGCTGCTATCTTCAACTTTTGCAGCCTTGAGGGCAATTGTCTTTTTCTTTTTGTTGTCCTCCTCCACATGTTGCTTCATTGTCAATTCATGGGTCATAAGAGATCCAAGAAGCTCTTCCAAAGGTAGAGTGTTTAGGTCTTTGGCTTCTTGAATGCTGTCATTTTGGCTTCCCATGATCTTGGTAATGACCTAAGAATTTTGCGAACTAATTCAGCATTAGTATAGGTTTTTCCAAGACTCTTCAAACCATTAACAATATCAGTAAATCTAGTATACATGCATGTTATGGTTTCAGATTGTTCCATGCTAAATAATTCATATTTATGCACAAGTATATTAATCTTAGATTCTTTAACTTGGTTGGTTCCCTCATGGGTAACCTCTAATCTATCCCATATCTCTTTAGCGGAATTACAAGTAGAGATACGATTAAATTCATTAGCATCAAGAGAACAATATAAAACATTCATGGCTTTTGCATTAAGCTGAGCCATTTTCCTATCATTTTCATTCCAATCCCTTTCGGGCTTAGGAACTATAGAACCATCAACTAAGTGTGTGGGTGTACTAGGTCCATTAATTATGACACTCCATAATTCATAATCAGTAGCTTGAATGAATATCCTCATTCTTGCTTTCCAATATGAATAGTTGGAACCATTAAACAAGGGTGGTCTATTTGTGGAATGACCCTCAGCAAAACTTGAGCTGGCTTGTGTTGCCATTTGGATCTTTCGCTCTTGATCGTGTGATCAATCAAAAACAAATGAGCACAAGCTCTGATACCAATTGTTGGCCCAGATGGCAACCCAAGAGGGGGGGTGAATTGGATTCTTTTAAAAATTAAGCCTTTTAATGTAATTTAACTATTGATGAGAGGATGCAAACAATTAATTCAAGTTAAAGCACGATAGCAAGAGAGAGATAACAAGCACGCAAACACAAAATTTTATAGTGGTTCGGTGTATCCAACACCTACGTCCACTCCCAAGCTCCACTTGGGTCCACACTATAATCACCTCGATTACAGTCGAGTTGTTTTACAAGCTTACAACCCAAACTTGTTGTTTTCCGGGATCACAACGAACCCAGCCGGTTTTACACGGGCTTACCAGCACAAAACCCAACACACAAGCTAACCTTAGCTTGTGACGAGGTACACTACCTCCACTAATTCAACCCTCTGATTGAATTAGTAAACCACAAGATGAAAATGTAAGTTTAATACAAAACAGCTCCTTTAGAGCAGATATTTCAAAATAAAAGCAAGGTTTAGAAGAGCCTGTTTAGATTTGATTTGAGTGCAGCTTTTCTTCTTTTCTTCTTTTCCTCAACTCCTTGAAGTGTGGAATCGGGCCTCAGCTCAGATTCTTCACGGATTGAATGTTGGAGTTGATTTGAGCTTTTTCTTCCTTTCTTTGAATGTTGAAAATCTCTTGATTTGCTCTTGAATGGCTCTTGGATTTTCTTCTAGACTTCTCTTGGATTGATGAACTTGAGCACAGATGAAGTCTCCTTTGATTTCACGCCTTTTCTTTCACTCTATTTTTGAATCTCGGATTTTTCAAATGACGCTCTGTTTTTCCTCTTTTTCTGAAAGATTTTTTTTTCTCTCTTGATTTGTATATCTCTCTCTTTGATTTGAAAACGGCCTCTCTATTTATAGACTCTGCAAAATATAGTCGTTAGACACAAAGAAATCTAGCCGTTATTGAAAAATCTTACCGTTGCGCTGAGTTGGCATTCAGAAAAATCACGCCCAGATTTGTTGGAGTCGACTCCAGCTTTAGGCGAGTCGGCTCGAAGACGCGATACCAAAAATAGAAATATTCAGAAAGTTAAAGGGTCGACTCAACGAAAATAAGGTGTCGACTCCTGACAGTCGGGGGTCGACTCATGAAAAGCAAGGGGTCGACTCGAGAAGTGCTCAGAAAAACAATTCTCTGGTGTCTGAGCGGAGTCGACTCACACAGTCATGGAGTCGGCTCGACAAAATTGGGGGTCGACTCGAGAAATCACATGGGTCGACTCGAGACAAACAGACATCTCTGTATACTGAGTGGAGTCGACTCTGAAACTCTAGAGTCGGCTCCGGAACGTATCAAAAATCAGAGAATTTTCTGATTGACTTGAAATTCGTTCCAGATTCATTTTAAATCAATTTTTTGACTTGAATACAATAAAATTGTCATTAGGAATCAATTCAAGAAATGTTCCAAAAACTCATTGATTGAGATATGAAGTATAAAAATTTCTTTTTGAAAGCTTAAACATGGAGCTTGAAGTTACTTTCAAATTGATTAAAGTCATACTTAACATACTCATTGATTGTTCTAAATAAATTCATTGCTCATGTAAATAAACTCATTGCATCTTTTAATATACTCATGGCTTTTGGTAATCATCAAATCAATAAGATTGGGGGCAACCATTTCTCAACAATCTCCCCAACACCCTGGAAGTCGAGCCAGCTCTAGATGCATCTGATCCTAGAGACTCCAGCCAAGGAGGAGAGCCAGCTGAGCACCTGCTAACCTTCTCCCTTGGGGAGGACCCGGCGAAGACCGTCCGCATCGGAGGACTCCTTCTCCTGGAGGACCAGGAGCGTCTCTTGGGTTTTTTAAGGGCTAACTCGAACATTTTCGCCTGGTCGGCATCTGACATGCCCGGCATCCCTTCGGAGGTGATCACCCATAAGCTCAACATTGATCCACGGCACCGCCCGATCCGCCAAAATAAGAGAAGCTTCGCCCCTGACCGACAAAGGGCCATTGACGAGGAAGTTAGCAAGCTGCTTAGTGCCAACCACATCCGGGAAGCGCACTACCCTGACTGGCTAGCCAACGTGGTCATGGTGCGTAAGGCAAATGGGAGCTAGAGGATCTGCATAGACTTCACCGACCTCAACAAGGCGTGTCCGAAAGATAGTTTCCCTCTGCCCAGAATTGATCAGCTGGGGATTCCACCTCCGGGCATGAACTCCTCAGCTTCATGGACGCCTTCTCAGGATATAACCAGATAAGGATGGACCCCAGCGACGAAGAGCACACCTCCTTTGCGACAGAGAAAGGCATTTATTGCTACAAGGTGATGCCTTTCGGCCTCAAGAACGCGGGGGCAACCTACCAAAGTCTGATGAACAGAGTATTCCAGGATCAGCTAGGCCGGAACATGGAAGTCTACGTAGAGACATGCTGATAAGAGCACCCACGCCTCCGATCATGTCTCCGACCTAGAGGAGACCTTCAATAACCTCCATCGTTTCCAAGTCAAGCTGAACCCCAAGAAATGTGCTTTTGGGGTCACGGCGGGCAAGTTCCTATGCTTCATGGTGACCCAACGAGGGATCGAGGCAAACCCAGAGAAGATCAGTGCCATACTCGACATGAGGCCGCCATCCAGCAAAAAGGAAGTACAACGATTAACGGGGATGATAGTGGCTCTAAGTCGTTTCCTCTCCAAATCGGCTGAGAGATGCCTGCCTTTCTTCAAGGCCCTGCAGAAAATGAATAGCTTCGAATGGACGGACGACTGCCAGAAAGCCTTCGATGGGTTGAAGGCATTCCTGTCTTCTCCGCCACTTCTATCCAAGCCAAGAGATGGAGAAAGTCTCTTCCTCTACTTAGCCACTTCGTCAGAAGCCGTTAGCTCGGTCCTGGTGCGCCTCGACGCCGACAGAACTCAAAGACCCGTTTATTATGTGAGTAAGGTCCTTCATGATGCAGAGCTCAGATATTCCAAGACAGAAAAAGTTTTTTTTGCCCTGATAGTCTTCGCCCGATGCCTCTGTCCGTATTTTCAAGCCCATCCTATTGTGGTGCTCACGGATCAGCCCCTTCTAGCCATCCTGGCTCGCCTGGACACTTCAGGCCGACTGGCCAAGTGGGCCCTCAAGCTGGGGGAGTTTGACCTTTCTTTTCAAGCTCGGCCGCCCTGAAGTCTCAGGTCTTAGCCGATTTCCTGGTCGAGTGTACTTGGGCGAAGGAAGATCCCAAAGAGGCTCCCATGGAGCAGTGCGAACCTGAGCCAGATGATGATGGAGAGTCCTGGTTTCTTCATGTGGACGGCGCATCAAATTCACAAGGAAGCAGCGCTGGCCTCATTCTTGCCGGGCCGGGTGGAGAAAGGACGGAATGTGCCCTTGCGGTTCCTATTCGAAGCCACCAACAATCAAGCCGAGTACGAGGCCCTACTGGCTGGGCTAAGGTTAGCCCGAGAGTTGGGAGTAAGGCGTCTCAGAGCCTTTACCGACTCGCAACTTGTCTCTGGCCAAATCAATGGGGATATGAAGCGCGCGACCCCATTATGGCGCAGTATTTGGGCAAGGTTCAGTATCTAACTTCCTCACTGCCTTATTTCAATATCAGTTACATTCCCCGGAGCGAAAATGCCAAGGCCGACATCCTTTCTCGTCTGGCCACCTCCGCGGACGGCTTGACGAGAGTTATATTGAATACTTGAAAAGACCCAGCATAGAGGATAGTGAAGAAGTCCTCCCACTCGCCCAAGAGCCCACCTGGATGGACGCCTACGTCCGTTATCTCACCGATGGCACTCTCCTGATGACCGCAATGAAGCTAGACTACTCAAGTGGAGAGCCTCCAAATTCATCCTCTTTGACGGGCATCTATACAGAAGGTCGTTCTCCTACCCCCTACTCAAGTGCGTAGGGCCCACCGATGCTGACTACATCCTCAGAGAAATTCATGAAGGCATCTGTGGAAATCACCTGGGGGGCAGATCTTTAGCTCAAAAGGCCCTCCGCCAAGGATACTTCTGGCTTACTTGAAGGAAGATGCAGCCAGATTGGTTCAGAAGTGCGATGGTTTCCAGCGCCACGCACACATCCAACATCAACCATCTGCCCCAATGAGTCCGCTCTCGGCCCCATGGCCTTTCGCCCAATGGGGAATGGACATTCTCGGGCCATTCCCCCAGCTCAGGGCAGCGAAGATTTTTGCTAGTCGCCATCGATTACTTCACCAAATGGGTTGAGGTCGATGCGCTGGCCAAGATCACCGAAAGCAAAGTCAAAGCCTTCTTCTGGAAGTCAATCATATGTCGTTTCGGCCTGCCCCACACCCTCGTCACGGACAATGGCCGCCAATTCAACAATGAAGCATTCAAAGCCTTTTGTGGCGAGTTAGGCATTCATCACCGATTCACATCTGTCGGCCATCCTCAAACTAACCGCACCATCCTTAGAGGACTCCGAACTCGGCTAGACGGGTCCAAAGGTCAGTGGGTGGAGGAGCTCCCCAATGTGATCTGGGCCTACCGCACAACCCCCAGAGCCCCGACGGGCGAGACTCCTTTCAGTCTTGCCTTCGGATCCGAAGCCATCATCCCCGTCGAGATCGATCTGCCCAGTCCATGTGTGGAGTCCTTCAACGAGGAAAACAACTCCGCATTGATACGGGCTAACCTGGACTTCATAGATGAGGCGCACGATCGGGCGAGGCTGCACATGGTGACCTTTCGTCAGCGTGCGGCCAAATACTACAACGCTCGAGTTCGTCCCAAGATTTTTCGCCACGGAGACTTGGTTCTGAGAAAAGCTGAAGTTTCAAAGCCTACAGAGGGGGGCAAGCTATCCCCCAACTGGGAGGGCCCTTATCGCGTCACCGAAATACTTCACCGGGGGGCATACAAATTAGAGGAGCTCGATGGGAAACTCATTCCACGTACCTAGAATGCAGACAACCTCCGCCAATATTACCAATGATGTACTCCCAGAAGTATGAGTAATAAAGGAGGCCCATTCTGACGCCACAGCTTGTTCTCCTTATGTCTAAGGACCAGGTCTCTCAAAAGGAGCTCACTGGCATTGTGGCCCATGGGACACCACTCGGCCCCAGCACAGCGATGCCCCCGAGTCGGTTAAGACCCTAAAGGCTCTGTAACCGGCTAAGTCGCCACTTGGACGGCACACAAACCCCCAAGATGGTTCAAAAGGAGCTCACTGGCATCGTGGCCCATGGGACACGACTCGGCCCCGGCACGGCGGTGCCCCCGAGTAGGTTAAGACCCTAAAGGCTCCGTAACCGGCTGAGTTGCCACTTGGGCAGCAGACAAACCCCCAAGATGATTCAAAAGGAGCTCACTGGCATCGCAGCCCATGTGACACTACTCGGCCCCAGCACGGCGGTGCCTCTGAGTAGGTTAAGAACCTAAAGGCTTCGTAACCGCTGAGTCACCACTTGGGCGGCACACAAACCTCCAAGATGGTTCAAAAGGAGCTCACTGACATCGCAGCCCACGGGACACCACTTGGCCCTGGCACGGCGGTGCCCCCGAGTAGGTTAAGACCCTAAAGGCTCCGTAACCGGCTGAGTCGCCACTTGGGCGGCACACAAACCCCCAAGATGGTTCAAAAGGAGCTCACTGGAATCACGGCCCATGGGACACCACTCGGCCCCGGCACGGTGGTGCCCCCGAGTAGATTAAGACCCTAAAGGCTCCGTAACCGGCTGAGTCGTCACTTGGGCGGCACACAAACCCCCAAGATGGTTCAAAAGGAGCTCACTGGCATCATGGCCACGGGACACCACTCGGCCCCGGCACGGCGGTGCCCCCAAATAGGTTAAGACCCTAAAGGCTCCATAACCGGCTGAGTCACCACTTGGGCGGCACATAAACCCCCAAGATGGTTCAAAAGGAGCTCACTGGAATCGCAGCCCACGGGACACCACTCGGCCCCGGCACGGCGGTGCCCCCGAGTTGGTTAAGACCCTAAAGGCTCCGTAACCAGCTGAGTCGCCACTTGGGCGGCACACAAACCCCCAAATGGTTCAAAAGGAGCTCACTGGCATCGCGGCCCATGGGACACCACTCGGCCCCGGCACGGCGGTGCCCCCGAGTAGGTTAAGACCTTAAAGGCTCCATAACCGACTGAGTCACCACTTGAGCGGCACACAAACCCCCAAGATGGTTCAAAAGGAGCTCACTGGCATTGCGGCCCATGGGACACCACTCGGCCCCGGCACGGTGGTGCCCCCGAGTAGGTTAAGACCCTAAAGGCTCCGTAACTGGCTGAGTCGCCACTTGCGTGGCACACAAACCCCCAAGATGGTTCAAAAGGAGCACATCGGCATCTCAGCCCACGGGACACCACTCACAGCGGTTCACAAACCCCCCGAGTGGTTAAGACCCTAAAGGCTCTGTACCCGGCGAGTCGTCCCTCGCAGCGGTTCCCACACCCCCGAGGCGGTTCAAAAGGAACCTGACGACTCTCAGCTCTCAGGTCACCCTCCGGGGTTCAAAAGGCTTCCGGCAACCACAACTTAC
This sequence comes from Calamus simplicifolius, assembly GCA_900491605.1. NCBI lineage: Eukaryota > Viridiplantae > Streptophyta > Magnoliopsida > Arecales > Arecaceae > Calamus > Calamus simplicifolius. The sequence continues at coordinate 374,854 of UESW01004329.1, read as the reverse complement.
CTCAGCGGTTTCAACTCTGTGTCATCGATCGACGACCAATCGGCCTCGATGGCTCTATTTCTGCTTCAGCAATTTTGTCACGGCCTCAGCGGCTTTATCTTGGCAGCCTCAAGCCGGCGGATAGCCATGAAAAGACTTCCAGACTCCGCGTTGAGAGAGGATTACTAGCTGCCCTCAGCTAGCCAAAGAAGGCATGCAGATGTCCATACAAGGCAGCGCAAGAGGAAAGGGGTTTCCCCACCTAGAGGGAATCATTGTTGAAGTTAACATGAAAGAGCAGATGCCCAGGGTAAAAGTTCTACACTCCTTTCGCTTAGCTGATGCGGGGCACGCAAGCTCAAGGAGTATGGGGGGAATTTGATGGGGCTAGTTGACCCCATGGAGATTAAAGACAATAATTTTTGGATGGCCCACCTTGACAGCGATGTTGGTCTCAACGTTGGCCGCGTCCCACCTCGATCTTGGCATCGGCCGCGGCCCACTTCGACCTCAACGTCCACGATGGCCCACCTCGGCCTCGGCAATCGGCCTCGCCCCGCTCGGCCACCTTGGCTCCAGCCGGCCCCGGCTCCTCCTAGCCGGCCCCGGCACTTTCCTAGCCGGCCCCCTACGTTTCCAAGCTAGCCGGCCCCGGCAACTTTCCAAGCGGCCCAGCATCTTCCTAGCCGGCCCCCTACGTCTCCAAGCTGGCTGGCCCCAGCACCTTCCCAAGCGGCCCAGCATCTTCCTAGCCGGCCCCCTACGTCTCCAAGCTGGCCGGCCCCGGCACCTTCCCAAGCGGCCGGCGTCTTCCTAGCCGGCCCCCTACGTCTCCAAGCTAGGCGGCCCCGGCACCTCCCAGTCATCCCCGGCACTTTCCTAGCCGGCCCCCAGCGTGTCAAGCTGGCTGGCCCCGACCATTCCTGGTCAGCCCCGGCGTCTCCAAGCTTGCTGAGTCGGCCCCGACCCTTCCTGGTCGGCCCTTCTCGGCCCCGGCCATTCCTGGCCGGCCCCTCTTGGCCCCAGCATCTCCGAGTTCTCCAAGCCCGCCGAGTTAGCCCCGATCCTTCCTAGTCAGCCCTTCTCGGCCCTGGCGTCTCCAAGCCTGTCGAGTCAGCCCCGGCCATTCATGGCCAGCCCCTCTCGGCCCCGGCATCTCCATGTTCTCCAAGCCCACCGAGTCGGCCCCGACCCTTCCTGGTTGGCCCTTCTCGGCCCCGACGTCTCCAAGCCCGCCGAGCCGGCCCCGGCCATTCCTGGCCAGCCCCTCTCGGCCCCGACATCTCCGAGTTCTCCAAGCACGCCGAGTCAGCCCCGACCCTTCCTGGTCGGCCCTTCTCGGCCCCGGCATCTCCAAGCCCGCCGAGTCGGCCCCGGCCATTCCTGGCCGGCCCCTCTCGGCCCCGGCATCTCCGAGTTCTCCAAGCCCGCCGAGTCGGCCCCGGCCATTCCTGGCCAGCCCCTCTCGGCCCCGGCGTCTCCAAGCCCGCCGAGTCGGCCCCAGCCATTCCTGGCCTGTCCCGCCCCGGCACTTCCTGGCCGGGGAGGTCGGCCTTGGCCGCCCCTGGCCAGTCGGGTTCAGCCTCGACTCGCCCGGGAGGGTTAAGGTGTCCCAGTTCTCCCCAACATAGCCCCAGCAGTTCAAGAAACCGCCTCTCTGACTCATGCCGCCTGACAATGCTAGGTCCACCTACTACTGGCCACGTTGTTGATGGGACTAGATCCAACTACCCAACAGCCTCGCCGACTGATGGGACTTAGCCTACCAATCGCCGCTTTCTCCCTTTCCGATGAGACAGGACCCACCAACCAGCGCAGATTCACGCAACTCCCAAGAACTCTGCAGACATTCCCTCCTCACGAAATCCTACGTGATCATGCCAGGGTCAACCCCTATAAAAAGGTGAATCAACCCAGTAAACAGGTATGCACGATAATCCCCAAAATCGCTGCCTTAGCATTCAGGAAGGAATCCCTCCTCCCTGAGACCTCCTTTTTCATACTAAAAAGGGCTCACTCGAGCCCCTCTTCAGCTGTGACCTCAGTTGCTAACTTGGGCGTTGAAGGGTCCCACCGGACAACCCTCTCCGGTCCTGGGACTTTTCTGCAGGTAACCTGGTGAAGAAGCGCCTGGAGAAGTATTCCGTTCCCGATATCCAGGATAGATGATTGAGCGTCATCAATAACAATCAAAATAAATTTATAATAAAAAATTATAAATTTTCAATCAAAAGTCTGATATTATATATATAAGATTTATTAAAAATAAATAAATAAATTTAATAATCAAGATCTTAGAATAAATAATTTTTACATAAAAACTTAAATAAAAAAACAAAATGTACCTTAATCCATTTATATTTCTTGATAAGAAACTGTATATGAATTAACAACATATTAAGTTTTTTTTTCTTAATTCTTTTACTTATCTGTTTTGGTGATCAAACAGACTATACATAAGAGAGATGGCCAATTTGATAATACGTTAAAATTCTTTATCATTAAAGAAATGTTATCAAATAACAACTTTTTAAAAATAAATCAATAAAAAAATTAGTTTTATTAAATTATTATTATTATTTAAATTTAAATATCTAATAAAATTAAATATCATAATTATTATTTAAATAAATAAATAATAAATTAATTACATTAATATGGGTCATTAAAAAAGGAAAACGCTGACACAAAGAACTCCCAAAAGTTGAATATTTGAAGGATGACATCATTCAAAGCTCGGATTCCTATTCTCAGGGACATATGGTCTATCTTACAGAGAGTTGGTTCTGTCTGGATTCGATATATCTACCGTGAAGCCAACTCGACGGCCGACTGGATAGCAGCTTCTGTGGCTCAGCATGCTGCTAGTTGGATTTGACGGTTGGGTGACCCCTGCCCCTCTGTCTTACAGCAAATTTTGTATTCTAACCTATCTGGGATAATTCATACTAGACTAGTATGATTATCCGCTTGTACCAAAAAAAAAAAAAGCTCGGATCTATGATCGCTAGGGCTGAAGAAAGTTTGCGGCCTTTTATTTATTTATTTTTGGCGTCCGAAACGCATTGGGCGCGCAAGCTCATTCTCCCGCGACCAATTAGTAGGAGAATTTCTATGTGCACCCTTCAAATTATTAAGTATATCTTTTTTTAAAAAAAAATTTACTTTCTACATCTCTCAAATTACTTTCTATGCCCTTTCTAAAAATTAATATTCCTAAACTACCCTTTCATGAACCTCCTCCCCTACTCCTTTCTCTTAAATCATTTTGCATACCCCTTCTCAACGCATCGCCCTATCCCTTCTTCCCCTCCCCCTGCTCCTTTGTCGGCACTGGCAGAGCCTTATCCCGGTGATTTTTTTCTCCGGCACCGAGTGGCATCCCCGGCAGCTCCTTCCCCGGTACCAACAGCAACCAACGGCGGTAGGTTTTCTAAACCCATTGCCTCCTGTTCCCTCACCTCCCTCGGCTCTGCCCCCCTCCCTCCTCTGCGGCTTCCTCCCCGCCTTCCTTGCCTCGTCTCTACCCCCTTCCATCCCTCCCTCCAATCCCTTTCATCCCCTTCGCCCCCCTTTGGCAAAGCCTTGGATCGAGCATGAGTTGAGTCTCTGTTCGGCCTTCTCTATGATTTGCTATATATTATCAAACTGATTAGAATTTATCTGTTATAGGTAGTTTGGGATCTCCATCATTCGGGAGGATCGTCCATTTCTAAATATTGCATTCTTTAGTGAATGCCTGAAGTGCATAGATGTCGTATTACCCTATCATCCTAAAAGGGTTTTACGACAGTTCGGCGAGATACAAATGATCCCCCGCGCGCCACTAGCCCCTAAGCGAGCCAGCAGAGGATCGACAGCAGCATCGTACGGCATCCGGTATATTTTCTATGATCAGATGTGGGAGCGGTGGAAGGATCACCTGCTAAGCCGAGCGAGCAGGAGCCATCTGGTGACCCGACCATTAGATTGCGTGCCAGGATATATGGATTGGTATTCTCGTATCACGCACCTTGCAGTTCACCCCTCAGAGAGCCGATCCAGTATCTATTCCCGATCATGTCCTGATGATGTTGATGCTGACGTGCAAGGGCAACGTATTGCAAATGCCATTAAAATTTGCACCAGCATTCTACATATGGGTCGGGAAGAGGTTACATCATAGGGGATCAACATGTATGATGTTATTTCTCATATATCACAGGTGTTGCGGGGTTAGCATATTTCATCAGGTGAGCCTAATGTACCTAGCCCTAGTCATGCATCGCTACAGCAGTATACGCATCGACGACGGTGAGATGAGGATTGATGATGTACCATATGTATTTTTTTAGCTTTTAGCACATCTTTTTGTAAAATGCATTAAAATTTGAATGAAAGTTTGAGTTTCCTTTAAATGTTCTTTTTGTTCCAGAGTCCATATTTGAAGATTAATATCAAATGCAATATACAACTCAATAGTCTTGCTAATTATAAATTAGTAAAAAATCACATGCTAATAATAATCTCACTAATTATGGGGTGGAGTTCGACAAATAAAGTGGACATGTGCCAGCACGCCCTGACATTAATCAACAAAGGCAATTAATGACACATCAATCAACAATGAGGTGTGCTATCAACTTCCATAAATTTCATAATAATTGATACTCCTAAACATGCATCAGCACACCCCGGCATGAGCATGGTATGCCCCGGCACGCATCGGCACGCTCCAGCATAGATCAACACGGGCCGGCACTCACCGGCACGAGCCGATCGGCATGACCCAACTTGTGCCAGCACGCATCAGCATGCTTTGGCATAGGTCGGCATGCATCGGCACTCACTGGCACGGGCCGACCGGCATGCCCCAACTCGTGCCGGCATGCATCGGCACGCTTCGGCACGAGTTGATACCATGGGCGTGGATTACTGAATTTGCAAGGTCATGGCATTAATCAACAAAGATAATTAATGACACATCAATCAACAATGAGGTGTGATGTCAACTTCCATAAACTTCTTGATAATTGACACTTCTGGACATGCATCGGCATGCCTCGGCACAGGCACGGTATGCCCTGGCACGCATCACATGGTCAGTCAACTAAAAGAAGAATGCACTATATATAAAAATTTCAAACATTATACAACTTTGTATATTGATAAAACTTGCAATCTACAACTCAACAGTCTCACTAATAATAACATCTGACAATATCGTTTGTTTGAACTGTTGAATCCTAGATTCATAAGAAGTTGCCCATCCGAACGCATAAGGTAAATGATATCTTCGCTAGTTGCTCGCTATTGGGGAAACGGGATGACCCAGCAATAGAAACACCTACAAAATAAATAAATTTATAAACAAAATGATTTATGAGTATTTAAGAATGAGTAAGAGATATTTAATTAATACCTCCACAAAATGATTGCCATTTACGAATGCTACTGCAATGTCTTTGCGAGATAGAAGAGGAAGAGGCACCGATCTAAGAGGTAGGAATGTAAGACATTGTTGCAAGAAGAGGTGGTATAAGACAATGTTATAGCAGGACGCTATAAGGTGCCCCATATCCGGCAACGTCATCACCGGTCAGATGGTGGACAATTCTCAAAATATGATAATGCTTGAACAATCTCATCAAACATCCCTTCGACAACAAATAAAGTACGATAGTGCTCTGAATAACTTTGCAACTCGTGTAATAAATCCTTCCTAACACAGAGCCAATCCTCCTCTCCAAATCCAAGCAAGTCAGCTATTGCTCTGAATCCGCAGTTGCCATCAGCTTTTACATCCTTGATATGCTGGATAATGGCCTTAACCCATCTGAAATTTGATCAATATAGATTATTGGCTTATATGAATGGGTTCGAGGATGAAAAACCTGTAAACCATATCGAATGATATTACAAACTATCGCATGCTAATAATAAACGGCTAATAATAAACAGCATGAGCCGTGCACACATCGGCACGCCCCGATACACACCGGCACGATACTCTATACTTCTTACCTTCTTCCTTGGTTGCCTCTTTTGCACTAGAGTCAGTGGGGTGCCCGTACTAAGTGAGTAACTATCTTGTCCAGAGAGAACCAACTCAAAGACAGAAGGATCACAGTGAGTAGACGTATCAACCTTCAATGAAGTATGGCCACATGAACCGATCATCCTTTTTGCAGGTTCTTCAAGAGAAGTACTATTTGGGCTTGCAATCTCTCTCAAATTCCTTAACATCTGCAATTTAGAAGCCCCATAACTCCTTGAATTTCTTAGCAATTATATCCAACTCTGGTTCATAGCTCAGCATCATAATTTGCACATTTGAAGCAGGCACCATATTAAGTTTTCTTCAATGAGAATCTATGCAGTCGAGGAGAATAGGCTGACCTTCCATTCTATACGCATAATCTCATGAGCACATGGTAATCCATGTGTGCATCGAATAGCATACCCACAAACTGATTCATCAATCCCAACTGAATTGGTTCGGTTCACTTGGGCAAGGATATAATTTAATGCAATTATAGATATAAAACCTTGCAGTTCTTTGAATTCAGCAGGCTTGAAGTTGTGTTGCACTACTGTCAAACTCTTTTCAAATGAGGCTTTGATGTCACTGTGTTGCAATTCAATCAAACTATGAATTTTTGTCCAAGATGACTCGAAAGTCCCTTGGCTTGATCCAAGCTATCTTTTAAGCCTTGCATGTGCACTTGCAGCCCTAGTAAAGTAAATATAATTAAATAAAAGTTAGATAACAAATATACAATTAAATTATAAATTTATAAACTTAATCAATTTCTTGTGATACCTATTAGTTGTCACATTTTCGTAATGCCTACGTGCGTCCGTCCACGCTGTGATAAATCTTTCCTTGAACTTGCTCGGCCAAGTATCTGACACATACCATAAAGCATCTGGATAGGTACTAAACTCTCTCTGGAGTGCACTCCAGTGATTGTTATACTCGTTTTTGTGGTTGATAACACTAGTATATTCCAACTCATTATAAACTTATCCCATTTCTCCTTCGTTTCAAATAATTTTTTGCACTAGGCCAAAACATTCCTACTAATATGCCATCTACATAACAAATGTATTGCCATAGGAAATACCTTCTGAATTGCATTCAATAGAGCCAAGTCTCGATCTGTGACTATCACCTCAGGCAGAACATTAGCATCCATGACACTGCGCAATCTCTCTAATGCCCATGTATAGTTATCTTCCCGCTTAGAGTCCATGTATGTAAAAGCAATAGAAAATGTGAGGTTAGTTGATGTCACCTCCATGATCTCTAAGAGAGAAAGATGATATCTATTCGTCTTGTAAGTGCAATCCATTATCAAAACACGAGGAAATGCACGTAACAAATCTATGCTGCCAGGATGAGCCCAAAACAAGTCACGCACAATATCATACTCAATACAATTCCTATGCCACTCAATGTACTTATACTCGGATAATTTACCCAGAAGATGTTGCATATGAGATCTCCCAGCTTTCTCTACAACCTTACACCTCTGCCATGCATTGTAGATCGTCTTCATGCACGTAACATTGAGGACATTCCTTTGCTTCAATGTGGACAATATGGCCTTTGGCCGAACCAAAGTCTTTGACATATCCACTAACAACGAAGTCTCCTGCTTCGATAATCGTCCAGCATATGAGTGCCTCTCGAGATGCTTCGTAGTCGGATGATTGTGCAATCCACAAATGACTATTAACATCCAATCATCTGCAGTATCCAATTTTTTTCCTCTTAATGCAAAAGGACATCCACACTTCTTAGTACCACTGGTCCTGGTCTTTGATCCATTTTCCTTTATGCTTTTACTTCTGCAGGTACCACTCCTCTCGCAAGCAAGTATAATTCTTGGTTTCTTGCTATTAGTACCCGAATCAGAAGTTTTAATAATAACAATAAATCCATTCCTCCCAGCTTCCGATACAAATTACACAAGTCTTCTTTACTCTTGAATATCTACACAATAAAAAGTTTTATGTCAGTAAACAATTTTACACATCGCCTGGGTACTAATAAAATAATTACAATCAAAATTATCAAATCTCATAAGTTGTAAATTCATTTGTGTAATCCATCACACATTCAGAGCCAATCATGCGGCCTTCGATTGAAGCATCGCCCTACATGGTCAAAAAATAATTAATTTAAACTAAACCCTAAACCCCACCTCTTGTTCGGCCCTGTATGGCCGAACAAAAGCCTTCTATTCGGCCGGAATGGGCTGGACAGAGGGCCTTGTTCGGCCGAACAAGATGTGGATCGTAAAAAAAAAAATTTCGATACAAGTCAAAAACGAACCTTTCCGTTCGTAGATCCTTCCAAAATCGTTACTTGCTTGTTCATTGTTCAATAGAGGATTGAAATATCTTCAAACAAAGACTCAATGGATTGATTGAGCAAATTTTTTTTTTTTTTTTCTGTTTGTTTGGGGAGGGAAGAGGAGAGGGGAGGGTGGATAGGTGTACAATGGAAAGGGGAGCTAATTTTGTTGAGAGATGCAGAAAATAAAATAGAAATATTTTGATTCATTATTATAAAGGTAAATTTGAGTTTTTTTTTTATTTTTAAGCGGAGGGGCAAACCGATTGGCGCAAATAGAAATTCCCAATTACTAGTCTACCATAGTCTGATTCAAAGAACTGAAAGATGAGGGGAGTGAAGCCTGGAGCGACAGCATCCGCGCTCCTCCCTTTCTTTTTGAGGCCAACCACTTCGTCTCTCGACGTGGCCCGTTTCCACCCATACGCGCTGCGGCTTTCTCTTCTCTCGCTGGATCGCTCGCTCGGATAAAAAACATCTCTCCCTTCCGCAGCCCCAAACCTTTTCCTCTCCTGATTCCGAATCGCAGCACTCCAAACCCTAGCGTTTCTACGATGGGTGACTCGTCGGTGGGGGCGCTGGTGCCTTCGGTGGTGAAGCCGGAGGTGAGGGTGTCGACCGCCGCAGCGCCGGCCGTGTCGTCCTCGGGGACGACGGACGCGGCTGCAGCGGAGGCGATGGCGGCGGCGGCGATGGAGGAGGCGGAGCTCGATAAGGACCTGCTGTGCCCGATTTGCATGGGGTTGATAAAGGACGCGTTCTTGACGGCGTGCGGGCACAGCTTCTGCTACATGTGCATCGTGACCCACCTCAATAAGAAGAACGACTGCCCTTGCTGCGCCCACTATCTCACCAAGAGCCACCTCTTCCCCAATTTCCTCCTCAACAAGGTTCCCTGTCCCTCTCTCTCCTCTACTCTCCTCTCTTTTATTATTCATGGTTTAAGAGCATGCCTTTACTTACTAGACCCCGTTCAAATAAAATCTATGCGAAACTCCGGGTGAAATTTTAGAGCCGAAACTTTACTAATCCTCGATGATCTTGCTTTGGATCGGTGGATGTTATATTTAGGCTCTTGTACTTGGGATTAATTGGTTTATAGTCTACTCGATTTGAAATTATTGGAATTGAAACAGGTTTCAGAAGTGACAGAATTTTTGGTGATGACGTGCCATATTTTTTTTTAAAAAAGAATATTTATATGTGTAACATAGCGAAGTTCGTATGTCAAATGTCATCAAGATTTAGCTTTATGGCTTTTATACAAGGTCTTTAAATTAGGCCATTGGACGAGAAAAATTAGAAGCTCTTATCTCTACATGCAGTTATTTTAAATTTTGTGTATGGCTTGTACCCATCGTATCAGCTCTTTTTTCTTTGCTATAATATTGGTTTGATACAAAAACACACCTTCTGTTTGCTTTGGTTTCTGTATTTATCATTTTTCATAAAAAGTGTTGGATGCTAGAGGTATCCTGAAGAGGACACAAATTTTATGAACTAAAATGAGAAGCCAAAAGATCATGTTTATCTTGAGGTTTCTTCCCAACAGTGGATAGCTGCACTGATACTGTTGTTGGTTGAGGACTGGATGTAAAATTTACAATGTATAATTGCGAATACATTGTTCTAAGATTGCCAAAATAGAATCTTTTGATGAGAAATAATATTCAACTATATTTATACTGGCAGTTAAAATGTGGTTTTTGATACATAATGCCAATTAACAAAGATGAAGGTGCAATAACCCCAATTCATAAAAAGAAGGGATTTTTATGGAGTTGCCCAAATTATTTGTTATTGAACTTGTTGGCCCAACCATGTTGTGGAGTAGATGAATGCTGATTGGTTGATCATGCATCTTGTAATCATATACGATAAAGGAAGATAATAAAATAATATTTAATAGTGCACCATAGTTGAAAATTCAGCATATCAAGATAGCAACTTTTACTTTTCAGGTGGGATAATTTGAAGTAGAAATCTGAATCTAGATATGAAGAGGATTTGAGGGGCAACAGCGTCCTAGAAAACAAATTTCTCCTGAAGACATATTACATTGGAATTAGGAAATAAAAGAAACTCATGAAGTGATAATAGTTGAAAATTCAGCATATCAAAATAGCAACTTTTACTTTTCAGATGGGATAATTTGAAGTAGAAATCTGAATCTATATATGAAGAGGACTTGAGGGGGCAACAGGATCCTAGAAAACAAATTTTTCCTGAAGATATATTACATTGGAATTAGGAATAAAAGAAACTCATGAAGTGATAATAGTAGGACAAAAATAGTAGATTGCAACTATAGTGTGAATATGGCTGCATCAAAGCATGCAATTTGATAAGGTGTGCTTCAGAGGTTAAATCCTACTAAAGTGTCAGCCTAGGTGCAAGTACAGCAGTTAGATTTCATAGGTATATTTAATGACTGCAAATCTGATAAAATCTGCAAGAGGAACATTGCTAAGTGTTTTTCGATTTTCTCCATATGTAGCTCTGAATTGTCCTTTTTAAATATCTATATTGAATTTGGGCAACATGATTGAGGCATTGTCACTCATAATATTCTGTTCATTATAATTTAAATGGAATAATCATATACTCTGTCTCTTGTTTTATTTGCCTATAATATCTCGAGTCAGTCTAGCACTGAACATAGTTATAATTCTTGGTTCAACATTGTGTAGCTACTGAAGAAGACATCAGCACGTCAAATTGCAAAAACTGCATCACCGGTTGAGCATCTTCGCCTGGCACTGCAACAGGTCGGTTGCTACTTTCTCACTGGATTTTCTAAAACTGAAATTGGGTTGGGTTGGACCAGATACAGGTTGGTTGGGATACATGTTAGGTCAAAAATTTGTCAAACTAAACTCCACCTATTTATTAAGTGGATCAAAAATTCAAGCCCAACCCTAAACCATTTTATTAAATAAGTAACCTGATCTGATTTATAATAGACTGAATCAAGTTAAATGGGCAAGCATTGCCACCCCTACATACACATTCTTTCCATACATGACTGGACAAGCTTTTGCACTGATATTTCTGATTGCTGTTTACCTAGGATTCTGACATGTTTTTATTTAATTCAGTAATATATCTGCTTACTTGGGTACAGGCTTTTAATTGAAGAATTTTCTTAAAGTTAATAAAGGGTGCAGTCAATTTTTTGATATTTCAAGTCATGTAGTGCAGATACTGTGGAGTGATAATACTGAAGTAATTTATCTATCCCAATAACAAAGTTTTTGCAGGAAAACAATTTAAACCAATCCATTTTGATCTAGTTTGGCTGGGTCAATAAAATAAATGCTAGGTGGTTGATATTTAGTAGCTCTATTCTACCATAAAAATTATTTCTAAATGAGAGTTGGCTATCCTAAAGTTAGTGTTGTCTATTTACCGCAGACCACTCCAAGCTTTTATGTTCCCCCTTTTCAGAAGTCATTATTCTCATAATGTAGTATCTTTAACAAATAGAATAATTTCATTTTTCTAGGGTCTATACAAAATCTTCTACATTGAGTTGGGTGAAGTAGCATATTAGTGTCTAGACTCCAACTTGTGTCCTTATTTGCAGTGAGCAGGTTAATAGATTTTGTCACATCATGAAGTCTTTCTGTTCAGATATTTTAAATATCTTTCTGAAGGCATATTTCTATATGTAAGTCAAGAGGTTTTCAGTTTACGGGTGGTCAGGAATTATCTTGAAGGTCACTTTCAACTGAAGTTTTAGTGGCTTTTGATTTATATAAGAGAATGTGGTATTTACTGGTCAAGTGCGTAACTTTTACTGGTTAAATATGTTTTTGCTCGGATGTGACGAAAATGATATTTGAAATTATCAAATAATTTTAATTGGCCAAATGAGCGCTCCATACCTGTCATAATTTCTTCACCTGTCATGTGCCCTCAATAGCATTTTCATCTTTCAGATGCATCTTCATGCATCCTTTTATCCTTTGCTAGGTCCTCATTTATTACACAAATCACTTATCTTTCCATTCTACATGCAAGCTTGAATTAGGATCAACATGATTGCTGAAGATCTAGATTTGATTCCCTGATCTCTCCTTGATAATTAATCTATTAATGTGGTAAACAGCATCAGGGCTGTATAGAAGGACAAAGGAAGGAGAGGAGGGAAGACGGGAGGAGTTTTTGTCTATGTTCTAGGCCAAACACTCCTTTCTTGACCACTAAAGGATATAGTCATGTGTGGCATTTTGATTTTAATACAGTGATGATACAAAATTAATATTTGAACTTCCTGCTTAAAATTATTATAAGGGAGGGAGGGGTTTTTGGCTACATCCTGGGTTGGAGATTCCTTTTTTAACTACTAAAAGAAGAATATTATCATGCATGGTATGTTTTTTTTTTAAAAAAGGAATGCAGTAATGATGTACATTGTTTTTGAACTTCCAGCTTGAAATTATTGGGAGATATGGTCTCATGAAAAATGCCATCATCATCCAAGCCTCTACCTCAAAAATGGGGTTGGTTAAGGAACATAACTTGTGAAACCTTGAACATTAGGCTGATGGTAGAATGAGAAAATGTGCGCAATCCTTTTCTGAAGTCTTCTATAGATCTGTTCTCCATGACATGAAGAAAGGTTCAACAGTTGCATTGTTCCATGATATTTGAATTGCTGCCAAACAAGTCTATTTGATCAATTGCATTTGTGTAATTACTGCTAAGAGTGCCTGGTTGTGTTTAACCATATTGCTCTTTTAATTTCACCTTTAATTTCAATGGCCATTATTTGCAGACTTAAATGGTTCTCTTGGTTGTAGACAGGGATGTGAAATGTCGATCAAAGAGTTAGATGATATATTATCTCTCCTTTCCGAGAAAAAGCGGAAAATGGAGCAACAGGAGGCTGAGACAAATATGCAGATTTTACTAGACTTTTTACACTGCCTACGGAAGCAAAAGCTGGATGAGCTGAATGAGGTTGAGTTTCCATAACTTTAATTCTTTGTTGTATCTGATGGTGTTTTGGTCTTTCCATTTACTTTGTTTTTTCTTTGTTTATAATGAAATGAAAGTAATTCATGCTTAGAAATTTCCTTTCTCTTGAACTGTTGTTTATCATCGAGGATTATGTATAACAAAGCGATCGATCTTATCAGAAATATAAATTAATACATCTTTGGGATCTTTGTAGGTTCAAACTGATCTGCAGTATATCAAAGAAGATATAAGTGCTGTAGAGAGACACAGAATAGAATTATATCGAGCAAGAGAGAGATACTCTGTGAAATTGCGCTTGCTTTTGGATGATCCTATAGCAACAAAACTTTGGCCTTCTACAGCTGACAAACATAATGGCATCCTTGTCTCCAGTGCCCGTAGCTCTGTTATTGGGATGGGCACCGGAAATTTTCAAGGTAAGAAAGTTGACATGAAGGCTCAAATAACTCATCAAGGAAACCAAAGGAAAGAAGCCTCTACTGGTTCAGACCCACAACATTCTCTTACTCAATCAGGACTGGCTATAGCTAGAAAGAGGCGAGTCCATCTACAGGTTAGCGCTCACAAAGTTCATAATTTTTTAATGGGATTCTATCAGTTAGAACAATCTTATTAATAGATTGGATCCTATTGTGTGATAATACTCTTTGGATATCATTATTACTGCAGGTGATAGCATCAAAGATGCATGAATCTATCATTAGGTTATTCTATTAAAATTGAGGCACAACTCTGGACTTCGATTTATATCTCTAGCTGCTGTTGTCTGATTATATTTTAAAAAATTTTACAGTTATATTTTCATTTTTACTTCTTTTCCAATAAAGCATGTGTATCATGGGTGACCATTTGCAGATATATAGAACCATTTAAAAAGGGATCAAATCTGGGAACCTTTTTAAGTGCTAGGGATTTAGGTATCGTTATGGATTCAGTGGTTTTTTGAGTGTTCAATGCCCATATATGGGTAATAAAAGCAAATTGTGCAGTTTCATGTAGTCGATGATTATTATATAGCTCAACTATGTTTTGTAATATGCTTGGCTTTATGTTTCTGGTCGATGGCATCCTGTTGATTTTTTTTCCTGTAGCTTTACAGGAATTAGTCTTTCGGATTTGCATTGTCTAAAGTTGAATTTATGATATTCAATAGTATCATACTTCATACTTCTTTCCCCTCTTTTTCAAACAATTTCTTAATGCTATCATGTTTTTATTTGGCTCTTGGTTTCTGATTTGATTATAAGGGATGTGACCTTGATTTCTTCTCTCTTCACCTAGAAACTTTCCAAATTCAGGGGAATCTGAAGGTTGGTCCTTGATTACTTGTGCTTAAACATCATAAACTAATTGTGCTTTAACAATCTATTCTCTCTCTTGCATAAATTTGCCCTTGGCTTCAAGAGGAATAAAATTACGATGAGATCCATTTAGAGAAAATTCCCATTTTTTTTGGATCATAATTTATCGATAAGGTCAAACCCCATATTTAGATGAGGTAAGGCTTGCATGTCAAGGTTAAGGCTTTATTGTAGTAAGATGCCTGTAACATGGTAGAGTTTTAAAGAGAAAAAATTATATGTTAGAGCCTGTTACTAGATGAATTAGTGAAGGATGACATAAAATATCAGGGTCCTTCTTTTTAAGTTTAAGCTTTGCCCAGTTGCATGTAATTTTGAGTGGTGGAACTCTGTCGGGCGGAAACTTCTAGAAATCATTTTCCAGTTTCAGGTGCTAGCACCATGGAAATGGGCTTTTCTAAGGATCAGGCTCAGATGTGCTAAAAATAATCAGGTGTAGTCCAACTCTAAAATAGTCAGTGTAGCATGGTCGTGGCCTATCATAGGGAACTGTAGTTCCCTATGATGACAAATTGTCTGTTGATTTTTTAGAAGTGACTTTGGTGTTATCTTGAGTCATTATGAAAGCAATGGGCTAATGCATCACTCAGTTATAGGAGCTAGATATGTGCACTAAAACACTTAAAAGTTGATTATTGCCTTTTCTTCTTTGAATCTGATTGTTATCTTCCTAAATTTTGAGCAAAGATCTTGATTTGTTCTACAGATCTGAACAGCAAGTTCCGGAAATTCGGATATCCCATCTGATAAAACCTAGCCTTCACAAAACAATAAATTTAGACTTATATTGTATAATCGTCATTTTCTTTATTATTATTATTATGTTTTAAAGTATGGCTTGGTTTTCAGAACTACTTGGCCACTGGTTTGGCAAGGTCTGGGGTTTTCTCAGTTTAATCTGTTAGCGTAGTTCTTGGTCCATAAAAAGCATGCCATCTCCTTTTCTGATATCGAGTTGATTAAAATACCTTATCAAAAGTTGAATTTCCATGATTTGTTTATATTCTTAATCTCTTGGTGTATCATGTTGATCATGTTTTAGCTTCCAGGGCATGCTAATTATTTTTTGTTGCAATGATTGACTAGATAGGGCTTCATAGTCAAGTGTTGGCTTCACAAATGAATAGCTTATATTTTTAAATGCTACAAGTTGTTCATTTTTTGCTTGTGTTAAGTCTTGTGAATAAATTTCTATTTTTTAAAACTATATCGTGCCTAAAATTCTCATATCCTTCATGTGATAATATTTGTTCTGTACATGCGCTAAAAACTAAAAGGATTTAATATGTAAATAGGCTTGATTTTCCCCCCTTTTTCCTTTTGATACATTCTTTATTGATCCGCATTTTGTGAGCTTCTTTCTTAGTTCTGCAGTTTACTGAGCTCCAAGAATGTTATTTGCAAAAGAGGCGGCTTGGAGCTAATCAACTGCAAGGGCAAGAAGGAAAAGACATTAATGTCATAAGCAGAGAAGGCTACCATGCAGGTCTTGAGGACTTTCAGTCTGTACTGACTACCTTTACTCGATACAGGTTCTGCAATTAAAAACAATTCTTTTTTGCTTCGATGCTTTTCTATTGTGTTTGTTCATTTGCTTTTCAATCATGCATCTATATTTTCGAACTTTTATTTTGTTATGGTGTTAATGATCTGCATCTCATTGTCTTTCCTTTGTTGCATTCTAATGAAAACAGCCGCTTGCGTGTCATTGCTGAACTTAGACATGGGGATCTCTTTCACTCTGCAAACATTGTATCTAGGTAAGGACTGGGCAATAAGTGCATATTTATTTACTTTCACTTATTTCCACATGTTCCTATGGTTTATGTTTTCATTTGTCAGCCCTTTCATACCTCCTATACTGACATTAGATTGGGCTTATTTTGGGAGCATTGTAATTTTAGAAGCCCCTTGGACTTTTCTTAGAACAAACTAGCAGAGCCACATATGTATGAGAAGATTTCCAATTTTATTGTTGAACCAGCTGTCAGAATGTGCTCCAATATTTAGTTTGGGACAATGCGGTTGAATGACTAATTACAAAGCTGGATGCTACACAATTACTTGAAAGGATATTTAATCAAGATGATTTTGTTTTAGAAATGTTAATATTTTAAGATTTATACAGAAATTCATCAGGAGCTAATTAAGCTTTTCCCATAAATTAGGAGAGTAAAGAGTCCACATTTTTAATTAGTTGATGCTTGAATTGATATGTCATTTGCTAAAGCAGTATATCTAGGAATATGTCTCAATTTAATACTTCTTATATTTGTCATTTTACATGCCTAATGTTACTAAAGTTGGTTCCTCATATCAAGTTCAAATCCTCTTTCTTTAATTCTCTTATTATGGGTCCTCTAATGATAAGATATTAGGTTTTCTCATTATTTGTATTGGTTAATTTAGTCCATATGCCTTTCAAGGGTGCTATTAATGGAAGTAGCTATTTTTATCTTCTTGAATTTGAATGCTTCCATATAAGTGAAGTGTTTATGATTCATTAGGCATTTGACATGCTTATTTGCTCACCTTTCATCATTGCATCTTTATTATTTTGGTAATTCAATACTGAAGCTAATGTTTGCACAGGTAATTTTTTTCTTTTGATATTATGCAATGTTAAGTTCTGTTTTAGTAGAAACTGATCTTTGAATTTCCATTGTGTTTTCACTGGATACTGCTAGTTTGGTTACTCGTCCATTGCTAGCTAGTTTTCCTAAGATGAAGAATCCAAGGATCTCCATTGAATGTGAAAATTATTTGTGCTGCTCTAGAGAAATGTTGCTGCCAATTATTTGATAATGTTGTATTCAGTTTAATATTTGTTTATCATATTCTTTTTCTATTTGTTGCATATCTATTGCTGAGGCCAAACACTGAACATTTAATAGTTGATATTACTACTTTTTGTATTTTATGTTTTTTTTTATTCTTTATAGCTAAATCTGAGGCAACATTGTGGCGGTCTTTTTCATACAGCATAGAATTTGATCGTGATGATGAGTTGTTTGCCACCGCTGGAGTGTCAAAGCGTATAAAAGTTTTTGAGTTTTCCACCGTAAGCTCTTTCAGAAGTTTTTTCTTAAATTACACATTTTTTCCCAAATGCCAAATTCCTTTGTCATTGTAATAATTTTCAGGTTGTAAATGAGCCATCTGACGCGCACTGCCCGGTTGTGGAAATGTCCACCAGGTCCAAGCTTAGTTGCTTAAGTTGGAACAAATACTCAAAAACATTATTGCTAGTAGTGACTACGAAGGGATAGTAACTGTTTGGGATGTGACGAATAGGCAGGTAGCTTTATTTACTACTTGGAATCTTTTTTTAATGTTATGTACTCTTACCTATGATCAAGGTGATCTATACTGTGTGGAGTTAGGAAAATTTTACAACCTTTCCATATTTTAGAGTGTGATGGAATACGAAGAGCATGAAAAAAGAGCATGGAGTGTTGATTTTTCACAAACAGAACCATCAAGGCTGGTGTCCGGCAGTGATGATTGCAAGGTAACATCAGTATCTACCTACACTAGATTGCAAATGCTAGCTATACATGGCATGTTCCTTTTTCATCCTTCTTTACTTCTTAAAATACCGACAGAAGATAGCTTAACATGCTTATCTTTAGTGAGGACAAGTGCTAGGAGTTTGTTGTCGAGATGTTATTACATATGGTTTTCAGAAGGCCAATTAGATTACTGACAAATCTTGAACATAGACCTGCAAATATTTTATGTGGAGTCTTATTTCAACTCCATCACCCAAACCATAATTACCATTAGTTTATTGCAACTAAATAAATGATTTTGGTTTTATGTTTTCTCTTTTAGTCTTTCTATAAACCATTACGATTTTTTAATGATTTGTTTCAAATTTCTCATTCTTCGAATGTTTATTTTTTCTGCATTTTCTACACTCTTTATGACCACTTTTCCTCAAATTAAACCATAAAATGATTCTGCTGCCGAGATTAGTGGTTCTTTATCATGATCTATCACCAAACCCGAGTGTTTGACAACCTACAGATCTTATTCCATCAGAGCCATGGCATGTATTCATGAGATTTTGTTTGTGCTTAAACATGCTGGACAGTTCCTTCTTGCATGCTCAAAAGACTTGCAATTATTAAATTAAATGGCTGCGGTTGACAAATATTCTATCTATGTTGTACATTTACCTAGGGACATGTAGATCGGTAACTTTGAACTTTAAGTATATGTTAAGACTGATATAGAACAGAATGTTGAAATCTGAAGTATTTATTCTAGAGTTTATTAAGCATTCCAAAAGATGGAAGTATACCTAGTGCTTGATCAACTAACTGATTTGTCAGCTGGTGTTATTAACCTTTGTACTTAATTTTTTGTTAATGTTTGAGCTAAAGCTTTGGAGTCATTTTTTTTTCTCCTTTCTTGATACGATGATTTCAAATCCTGAAGGAATGTCCTATGGGACATCGGGACATGTTACCACCCAAGTATTAGGATGGTACCATCTCATCATTGCTATAGCATCCTAATTAATGCATCCTAGGACATCTTTCATCCAAGTGTTGAGATGGGTTTGGATGGTGACATGTTTTGTTCCATAGAAAAATTAGGACAGTTCCATTTCATGGGATTTAAAACCTTGCTTTTAAAAATTTAAGTTACTTTGACTTAAATTACTTCACTTTCAATATAAACTAACAAAACATATATATTGTACTGTATGTTTTGATTTAGAGGACTAGGATATCACGTATGTTGGGTATGTGTATACAACTAATAATCATGCCTTACATTTGATTTTTTTTCTTTATTTCTTTTCTTTCCTTCCTTTCTTCCTTCTTTCTTTTTTTCTTTTCCTTTTCTTCTTCTTTATTTCCCTTTATTTGTCCTTTGTTCATTCTTTTTTTTCTCCTTTCCTACCTTCCTTTCTTTTCTCTTTTTTCTTCTTTCCTTGCATAGTTAGGTTTTGGTGTCCTACCCTTGTTTTAGTCTTGTTTTCCCACTAGAATGGGACACAATGGTTGGGGTGCTCTCTATCCCATCAGGACTTAAAACCTTGTTCAAAAGTAGTACTTAAATTTTCTTAATGGATTGGATACTTGGTCAAAGCAAAATAATTGGAACCTGGAAGTGAAATTGTATCTTGGCAAAATGTCAATTGGGCAAGTTCTCTTTAATTTGCTTATGAAAGATCAGGAGAATGGTATGGTGGTAATGTGCAATTTTCGCTTGACCCCATAAGGAAAACAAGTCTAGGTGCATGTCAACCAAAAATATTAGCCAACTAAAGAATATGCTGAATTGGATCTAGAGATGTTTAGTTGAGGCTTCATTAAAGTGTTATCAGTGCAAGTATACAGAGGCACACAAAATATTCATTTGAATAGGCACTTTTATTATGAAAGGTACTCCATTATGAGAAGCCAACCTAAAGAGTTTCAGAGCAGCAGTGAGGATCCTTAATCGTGAATTAACGTGTGAGATGTTGCTATAAAATGACAATGGCATTTTATATTTGTGATATTTCTCATTGAACCTAATGCAGCTCATAAATGACATATGGATGCCATAGATTTGGGGAGTGAAATTGAAGGTTGTGCTAAGGCTACATAAAGACCATAAAAAGATAACTGCATAGAAATCTCATTTTTGCCTAATATAAGAGCATACTGCAGAATATTACTATTATATAAGCAAGCATCATGTCACGGCAGTAAGGAGCAAAAAGTGATGGACATTAGCCCATTAATCTTGTCCAAGTCTAGCCTGAAATATGGGTTCGAACGTCCATGGACTTTGGACAGCCACCAAGCACAGAGAAACTGGGCAGCCCCAGGCCACCTCTCTCCAGCCTCTAGTCTTTGAAACCAATGCAAGTATTTCATGCAAGTACTTGAGGCTAAACTGAAGGGTCTAAGTAACATAGCTTCCATCATTGTCAATAACCTCACTAGCAATAGCACCACTACTCAACCTAGCTAAGACTTGCATCAGCATGACATGATTGCTGCACCAAGTGGATCCACTTATCGGCTCCCATATTATGTAGTTAAAGTGATTACCTGGCAAATTATTTGAAACTTCAAGGGGGCTGTTTCTCGCTTTTTTGTTTGTTTGCCTTTAGAATGATTCTTAGGGACATCAATTCATGTTATCTAAGTTGTGGCCTTATTAATTACCACACCAATATGGCTGTCACATTCGCTTGCCCTAATCCTCTTTATTGTGACAACTCATGCTATTTAGATTGCTAGCACATGGTTTTCACAAGTAGACTGATGCAGGATATTTTGGTTAATTAGTGCTTCATCCTACAACTTGATCTAACATGCCTGTTTCTTATATTCGGTCTATCATGCAAATTGCAAAATAAGTAGTCCTGCTCTGTGCTCTCTGTTCTCGTGAGCAGAAATTTGGTCAGTAAACAAGTGTGATTTTGAGAATAAATATCAGAGTAATACTATTTTTCCTGCTTATGTTTCACTTGTACATGTAATGAATACACATGCCTTGGAATAAGCTATAGTTCATTGCGTACTTTTATGTTAAGCTACTGGTTTTGGTAATTGATTTATAGCTAAATGCTAGGCATCCAAAGTTTGCTTCATCAAATAATCTTTAGACCCCTGATTTTAACTCTTTCAATTTGGAAATATGCCTAACTAATAGTCTCACTGATAGGCTCATTCTTTTATGAGTAGAGTGGTTGGAGATAACAACAATCAATTTCTTGTGTAGCTATCCTTGAGTACTACGAAAAATGTTGTATGTGTGTTTGTCTTGTGGTTCACTTGATGAATACTGAAAAGTAACATCTTTTACTCTGTTCTACCTGTGACCAATAGGTCAAAGTTTGGTGCACTAAGCAAGAGGCAAGCGTAATCAATATCGACATGAAAGCAAATATTTGTTGTGTCAAATATAATCCTGGATCGAGCAATTTTGTGGCGGTATGTGGCCATCCATTACCTTGGTTAGTTTGTCCTGTTATTTCATAAAATAACACACATTGTGTCAATTTTTCATGTAGCCGACCCATGTAATTGGGAAAAGGTTTAGTTGAGTTGAGTTGTATTGTGTCATTTTTCAGGTTGGTTCTGCTGATCATCACATTCACTATTTTGACTTGAGAAACACCAGCACACCACTCCATGTTTTTCGAGGGCACAGAAAAGCAGTTTCATATGTCAAATTCTTGTCTACCAATGAGCTTGCATCTGCATCAACCGACAGTACGTTGCGCTTGTGGGATGTAAAGGAGAACTGCCCAGTATGTGCTTTATCTTTTTTATTGTACACATTTTAACATGATTTCAAATCCTTATGAGACATCTCGTAGGATGCCAGGATGGGTTAATCGTTCTAAATGTTGGAAGGGAACCATCCCATCATAGTCCTAGTATCCCAGCCGACACATTTTGGGACATTTCTTGTCTCAAGTGTTGAGACGAGATAGGACAGCAATGCATTTCATTTTAAAAAAAATAGGATGGCTCTATCTTATAGGATTTAAAACTTTTAATTTTTAATATGATTTTCATGAGTGATTACTGCATAGAGCCATTGTCTTGCAGTTGACTCGCTCTTTTGCATGTAAGGCTAGTAATTGTCATCCTCTAATGAGAACAAAAAAACATTAATCAATTTTCATCCATGCTGCGAATACTTTAGTTTTAATTCCGTCAGCTTTTCTGAATTTCTGGTTCTCAACTATGAACTGATGTTTGAGGTTGCGTCTACTCCAATCGGCCCTTTATTCATATAAATAGTCGAACTTAGTGATCAATATATTGAAATATTTAGGGGGTTTGTGATACATGATTGTGGATCTCAAGTCCTTCTGAGTTATTGCTTGTTCAAGATCTTCATTGCACAGAAACCCTGATTTTCTTAGTGATGTGTGAGCAACACATTCATTACTTGTGGCTCTAAGATAGGGCTGTGTTATACTTTTGGTTGCATTTGACTTTCTCCATAAGCACCTCAAGTATTGACATATTTGTTTATGGTTTCGCTTTGTTAGGTTTATATATATATATAGTTATTGTACTTATTGCAATGAAGTTTTGATGTCATTAGCAATAGAGAAATCATGATAATAAAGAAAGTTTTCCACTCAGTGTCAAGGGATGAAGAGCAGAGTTTTGCGGGTCTTACTAGCTTTCCTATATATATATATATATATATATATACTTGTCTACATTTGAATATAGTCAAGCCTAGATTCAGTCATCTTCTTCATCCTTAAATCCACACAATTCACATATCCCAAAGATGGCAAAAGTGAAAAAGATGGGGTGGTTTCGGGTCCGTATGGATCCAAGGATGGGAAAGGTGATTGAATCCCGAACTTGGTTACATTTAAAGTCTATCCCTCCTCGCCCCCCCCCCCCCCCTCTCTCTCTCTCTCTCTCTCTCTCTATATATATATATATATATATATATATATATAATACTAAATATGTATGTGTTGAGGTTTGTCATACTTATCTATACTGACTTGCACCTATCGAGATTCGATTTGGTATGAATCAAACTGGTCTGAATCGAGCGAAAGTGCTGCATATTTTTTGGCACTAACCTTTGCTATCTTGTTTTGAGTTGTACAATAGCTGGGAGTGAGAAAAAATATTGGTATCCTATTTTAGCATCGGGTATGTACCATACCAAATAAGCAATGCGCTGATACGGCTCTTGATGCTGGTTGTGGTCCTTGGTATGCATACATGTAGACATTTGTATTATCTAGAGAGTATTAAAAAATCGATGATAGATCACCCAAATAGGCAACCTATACCACTGTTCATAATCTTTTCCGCAAATAACATCGAAAAAAGTTGTGCTTTAAAGGTCAGTGGGTGCAATTATAAATGACTTTACAATGTATGCAGTGAGAAATGGTTAATATGTATGACTTATTTTGTATTTGGGCATGCTATCCTGGTTGGTACCATTCATTTTTACATCAATTTGATGTATAGGTAGGAGATAATTGCAGTATATATATATATATATATATAGGATAATTACACCAGAAGTACCTGAACTTATTTGGGGTTTTCAATTGAGTATATATATATATATATATATATATATATATAATATATATATATATATATTCAATTGAGTATCTCAACCTATGTAAGTTTTTTAATCAATATATTTTTGACGGTCATTAATGAACGCTTGACAGACTGCATGATGGCCATCAACAATGACTTTAGTTACTTTTTTCAATTAAGTATATAAACTTATAAAAGTTTTTTAATCAAGTACAAAATAATGTAGGCAGAAGAATTATAGGGACTATCCCTTGACACCCTTTTAACATTTATGTGGCAAAGCCAGATAACCTTTACGGAATCACACGGCCTTTAAGGGAAAGAAATTTTTTATTGAGAAATATATTAGTAATATATCAAAAAGTCTATAATATAAAAAAAACATGCATTTGAGGTATAATTTTTTTTATTAATTCATTTACTGTTTGAAGTTGATTAACGAAAGTCATTATTTTGCTGCTTAACCTTTCATGCATATGATTTTTTTTTATGTACAAATATAATAATATTTCTTTTTTAGCATATTATGTATAAAATTTTATATATAAAAATTTTGATTAATTGATTTTTCATGCATTTACAAGAAATGCTTGCTGGACTTAAACAGATAAACTTAATTGAAAACTTTTAAGAGTTAGTATATTTAATTAAAAAAATCCATGCTGCACTATCCATGCTGCAAGCATCATTGTTTTTGTTCCATTGTCTATATCCTATAATATTTTTGTATGCCTGTTCCAGTCTCACTATTAAATTGATTTCACTATGATTGCTAGGTCTTGATCTTTCTTAGCAATGCTATTCAGAGCCATGGGCCACAAAAATAAATGGAAGTTTGATATGACACCTTGATGTTTCTCATTCAATTTGAAAATGTTTCCTCAGGTGCGGACATTCAAAGGTCACACAAACGAGAAGAACTTTGTGGGTCTGTCAGTAAACAATGAATACATTGCCTGTGGCAGTGAAACAAATGAAGTTTTTGCGTACCATAAGGTAAGTCGGTGTGTGTTGCTTCAAGTGCCTCGCCTTTTACTGGAAAAGAAAAAAAATGACATTCGGTTTCATGTGCTGAAAATGACACTTACAGGCTATCTCCAAGCCTGCAGCGCGGCATAGATTTGGTTCCTCTGATTTGGATGACACGGATGATGATTCTGGATCATATTTCATTAGTGCTGTCTGCTGGAAGAGTGACAACCCTACAATGTTAACTGCCAACAGTCAGGGGACTATAAAGGTTCTTGTTCTTGCAACTTGACTTCAAATGAGTGATCATACCCATTTGTACTTATAATTCCTCGTATGAATATTTTGCTGTCTGCATGCATATTTACGTCTAGCCCCTCATAGGAAGGTCATCTGCTCATAGTCTTGCTTATGGTGCTTCCTGATATGTACAGTATCTATAGGAAAGGTCATTTCCCTTAAATGTCATTGATATGTACAGTACTTCTAGATTTTGAATCAAAGTTTGCTTTCACTGACACGTGGGGGGTATTCTATATTAAATTCAGCGTTTTCAGAACTTGCATGGTTTGAAGTTTTCCAGAACTTGTGCACCTTGAATGTTAGGGGTCATCTTCAACAGGTTTTTAAGCATTATTTCATGTTCG
The DNA here is from genome assembly GCA_900491605.1 of Calamus simplicifolius. Taxonomy (NCBI): domain Eukaryota; kingdom Viridiplantae; phylum Streptophyta; class Magnoliopsida; order Arecales; family Arecaceae; genus Calamus; species Calamus simplicifolius. Next base: position 349,515 of record UESW01004329.1, on the reverse strand, counting down.
CGCTGGCACAGGCTCTAACCCGGAGCAATCATATTTTGCTCCTATTATACAATGCTTCTACAGTGACATGTTAATATTACTGGTTTACTGCGTTGCCTATTTGGAAGGGGCATCCTTGGCAGCATTGTGTACCTGTACCAGTACCACTTGCTGATGCTGCTATCAACTAATACGAACCCCTTCCTCGTTTCAAGAGCACTGCTAATGGTTAATCCAAAACAAAAGTTGCCAAGCAAACTTCGGTCGGGTAATTGAAATTTGCACTTCCATACCGGAACGAAATTTCATTATTCTAAACAATCAATATATTGAGGACAAGGATGATATGCTGCTCGCTGTTAATAGATTACAATACTCGTCGTCGAGAATACAAACGAGGCTTCCTATATGGCTGGCAAATAAAATGTAGAATCGCGTGTCTTGATTTTGTGAATGAGTTCACACTCTTGTGAATTAGATCAAACAGCATAATGAATTAGATCACACACAGCTATTTTCCGCTTGTCAATAGATTGGCTGGTGGGGTTTTAGAAAAGGCGGCTCAAAAGAAAATAGAGCATTATCAATCATGTTTATGTTGGTCACGCATTAATTTTATCTTTTGAGAAAAGCCAATCTTAGGAGTTAGGAGTTTAATCCCATTTAATTTTTGACAGTTTTATCAATACATTATTATTAAAGATAGGTGATTTTAGGATATATTGGATTTTGCCCATTTTGTTTTTGTCGCACGAATGATTACCTCGTTCGCTTGAGTACACGTTGCAGTATTTTAATTGCTCGCTGGTAAAAAGTTATTTCTTTTTATAATTTTTATTCAGTCATTTCAAAGGATAGGTAAGAACTTTTTCTTCAAGCATTTATCCACCTGTTATCCATCCTTTATTCCGTTCTCAAATTAAGCATTTCGTGTGTTGGCAGAAGAGTAATCGTATGGGAGAAGCTTCGGATCGAATTTGCAAGAACACGGCTGCCAACCATCACCACCACAACCACTACCACTGCCACACTTGACTCGTAGCCAACCAAACTAAAGGCTAATAAACCACTAAACCCCATAGCCATCATTCAAATATCGGGGATGGCTACACAACTCGCTAAAAAGAAACCGAGCATCGCCAAAAAAAAAAAAAAAACGCAAACCATTGTTTTAGTCCATGAGTTTGGTGTGCACTAATTGGACCCAGTCCCACAAGAATCAGTCCAAAGTAGTTTAAACGCCAAGTAGAACCTAAAGTTAAAACTTTACACGGATCCAATTTGATCATTAAAGAACATGACTGAACGTTGAACCATATCCACCCTTCTTTGAGGGACAAAAAAAGAAGTAGGATATTCTCCACCACAAGGGGTTATATGGTTAGATGCGAGCCAACCGAATTGTTCGTCGAGTTACATCGCAGCCTTAAAGTTATTATTTGAAATCTATAGCAGCCATTTGAAATCATTTAAAAACAAGAAATTGAATTGAATTCCTCGGTTTTTAAGCAATTTTTTTGTTTGAAATATTTTTTAGCTGAATGAATTTAATCGAGTCAAAGCCTAAAACATAGATTTTTAGACAATTAGAATTCACATCAAAATTGATGCGATTTGAAAATGCTAAAATTTATCTAGTGGGAAAAAGGATAAAATAATCGTTTTCAAAGGCTATATCTAATCATTTATGTTGAGTAAGGAGTCTAGGAGTGCTTTTCATTTTTTTATTAGGTGTCGAGATATAAGCTGGTCTCATTGCTCAACGGCATGGCCAGCAGTAGAAGGATGGATGCTATGCTTTGATGATTTTTCATCTCTCTTGTAGAGTAGTGCATTCGATAAATCCCGAGAATGGCGAGAACCACAGCAAGGATTACTTTGCTTCGCTCGATTCTTACTTCTCTTTCTCTCTATCTGTTATCCAATGCTGCGATCCCAATGATCTTACCGAGGAGGATAGAGAGATGTTTTAGGAATTTCTTTTGGGGCTCTATGCAGGATGGCTATGGTATTCATATGTTGACTTGGGACACTGTATGCTTGCCAATGTCCAAAGGTGGCTTTGGTATACAATCTCTAACTGTTAGGAGAGCGGCTATGATTGCTAGGCATGCTACGAGATTCATTCTTGATTTGCAGTGTTTCTGGAGTTCCTTTATGCGTGCCTGATATGGGTTATGAACATCGTCTATGAATTTTCATTCTTCTAGAGGATATTCTTTCTTTTAGAAGGAGGTCTGCCAGCATGCCCCGACGATATTGAGCAACATCACGTGGATGATTGGAGATGGCTCCTCGGTAAATGTTGTTCAAGATTCATGGATTGCTGATCTCCCACTCTCACTATGGCCTACCTTTATCAGTGTTGAGGTTCCTAACAGTATGCGAGTTATTGACATGATATCTCAGGATCACTTCTCTTGGCATATTCCTACAGTGTCTCGATTTTTTGGGAAGGAACTCTCTCATTGGATCCTCTCTATTCCGTTCACATCGGAGCTGATTCCTGATGCTAGATTATGGAAAAGATCATGCCTTCCTAGTGCTCCTACTAGGGATCTCATGAAGTTGTTTAGGCCACAGACTTAGCATTCGAAGGATGCTAAGTGGATCTGAAAACTCTCCATTCACCCTAGGATTCAGCTCTTTATTTGAAAGCTTCTGTGTGAATGCCTTCCTACATGCTCCCAGCTAGCTTAGAGGGATTTGTCAATCCAAGCTACTTGCCCATTATGTGGACAAGAGGAGGAGACTATTGATCATACCATCTTTACCTGTTCCAAAGTATGTCAGATCTGGTAGATTATGGGATATCACCCTAGGAAGGGCGGTAATGCTTCATGGAGGACTGCTTTTCTGTATGACATCCGGAGGGGTACTCAGCAACAGCGATCTATTTGGGCTGTTACAGCCTACCAGATTTGGTTATAAAGGAATAAGCTTATCTTCATTGACGAAGCCGAATCTCCCTATAAGATTGTGAGGAAAGCCATATCTTCTTATGCAGAATTTTTACTCCATTGTAATGCTCTTAATTCTGACAATTTTGGCCACTGGGGCTCCTCTGCTGTCTCGGCAACAGACCGGCAAACGGTCTTTATCTTTTGGGAGCCTCCCTTTCAGGGTTTGTCAAAATCAATTTTGATGAGAGTGTTCGAAGAAGATTTGCTGGCTCAGCTTTTATTATTTGAAGGATTGATGGAGTGATGTTGGCAGCAGGTGGGTTCGGACTCCTTGACTTCTCTGTTCCTTTGGCTGCGCTATATGCTGCTTGGGCAGGTATTATTTATGCCACTCAGATTCTTCATGTACATAGCTTCTTTATTGAGGAGGACTCGCTCACTGTTATCAAATGGCTTCGGCAGGACTATCGCTCTCAGGTTCCTACCAACCCTATTCTTTTCGACATGTGGTCTACCCTTTGAAAGACTCATAGAGCCCAGATCCGCCACGTTTACTAGGAAGCCAACTCTGCAGCTAACTAGGTGGCGTTCTCAGTGGCCTGTCATTCAGGATTTTGGATTTGGAAGCAGGGTGACCCATGTCCAATTGTATTGAAACAAATTTTGTTTTCTAATCTATCATGTTTGATGCGCACTAGAATAGTGTGATCATCCGACTGTACAAAAAAAAAGAGTAAATTTCCTCAATGTAACCATTGGTTCATTACTGTGTGTTTTGTAATCCCATAGCGCTTAGGAATATATTGTAGTGAACGTTTCATGAGCATACCATGCTTTGTAATCTCGTCTATTATTACTTAAAAACAAAAGATTATTTTATTTTTATTTTTAAATGGTATACTTTTTTATTTCACTTACTTTAAGCTCAAGGAATTTAATTGAATTAAAGTCTAAAAATTAAAGTTTCTTACAAGTAAAATTTACACTAATATTGATGGATTTAGCATTTGTGGGATCTATTTATAAAAAGGCTAAACTACCCTTCTTAATACTTAATTATATTTTAATTTTGTCTCCTCCTCTAACATTCGAGATTATATTTTTTTAATCCCAAATTCAAGGCTAAAATACCCTAATCCCAACGCACACTTCTATTACCATATCAACTTGGCAAGAGCTTTTTCTAAATAAAAAAAAAAAAAACTCTTTAGAGGGGTAATATTGAAACTTTAGAGGTAGACCTAGTTAAGCCAAATTTAGAGTCGGATCATTTTTTTTATTTTTTATTTTTTATTTTTTGTCTTTAAGATTCCTAGACTATGTAATTATAAGGATGAAAGAAATGATCTAATTCAAGCTTAACTACATTCAAATATAATCAAGTCTATTTTGTAATTTTATATAGATTTAATTCATTTTGATTTATTCCAAATGATAGGATTCATCGGTTGAATTCTCATATTTTAAAATTTACTTGGAATTAATAAATAAATTTTTATCATAAATTTATTTTTAATTTAATTTTATTAATAGAATTCAATTGGATCTGATGACGCCAGTCACTTTCCTCAAATGCCGGGAAGACGGACGTCCTTCTCCTCGGAGCCCTGCAAGAAAAGTCCCCAAAGACCGGCGGTACCGGTAGGGACCCTCCGACGATTAAGTCAGTCACCTGGGCTCAGATAAAGAACCGCTCAGCGGAAAAGAACTGAGGCGGTTAGGGTTTTGCTAGGAGAAAGAAAGCTCAGAAAACTAAAGTTCAGATCCCTACTTACAGCGCGAGCACATGCTTTTATACCTGTCCGAATATCCTATCTTACTGTTTTGGAAGATCACCATCGTACCATCGCTGCGCGCGCTGGAGACATCCCGTACCGCTTGCCGATGTGACATCGCACGTATCCAACAGCTGCGAAGGCATTCGGTGCGCGTCGTCGACTGATATGACCGAGCACAGTCGCAAGTGGTAGCGAACCGTACGCCGTAGCGAGGCATCGCCATGCACAGGGATATGCAATGCACCATACGCCGTTATGAGGTATGGCCCTCCGTAACGGGGTGCAATCACGGGCGTACGGAGAATCACGTGGTGTATCGATGATGACCCCACCCCGAGACCGAAAGGGGTCCCGGGGGTGGGGAGAATGCCGGTGCACCCCGAGACCAGTGGAGGGGTCCCGGGGGTGGGGAGAATGCCGCTGCACCCCGAGACCGGTGGAGGGTCTCGGGGTCAAGTGATGATGACCCCACCCCGAGACCGGAAGGGGTCCCGGGGTGGGGAGAATGCCGCTGCACCCCGAGACCGGTGGAGGGTCTCGGGGTCAAGAGATGATGACCCCACCCGAGACCGGAAGGGGTCCCGGGGGTGGGGAGAATGCCGGTGCACCCCGAGACCGGTGGGGGTCTGGGGTCAAGAGATGGTGACCCACCCGAGACCAGAAGGGGTCCCGGGGGTGGGGAGAATGCCGGTGCACCCCGAGACCGATGGGGGTCTCGGGGTCAAGAAATGAACCCCACCCCGAGACCGGAAGGGGTCCCGGGGGTGGGAGAATACCGGTGCACCCCAAGACCGGTGGGAGGTCTCGGGTCGAGAGATGATGACCCCACCCCGAGACCGGAAGGGGTTCCGGGGGTGGGGAGAATGCCGGTGCACCCCGAGACCGGTGGGGGTCTCGGGGTCAAGAGATGATGACCCCACCCCGAGACCGGAAGGGGTCGGGGGTGGGGAGAATGCCGGTGCACCCCGAGACCGGTGGGGGGTCTCGGGTCAAGAGATGATGACCCCACCCCGAGACCGGAAGGGGTCCCGGGGGTGGAGAGAATGCCGGTGCACGCCGAGACCGATGGGGGTCTTGGGTCAATAGATGATGACCCCACCCCAAGACCGGAAGGGGTCCCGGGGGTGGGGAGAATGCCGGTGCACCCCGAGACCGGTGGGGGTCTCGGGGTCAAGAGATGATGACCCCACCCGAAACCGGAAGGGGTCCCGGGGGTGGGGAGAATGCCGGTGCACCCCGAGACCGTGGGGGTCTCGGGGTCAAGAGATGATGACCCCACCCCGAGACCGAAAGGGGTCCCGGGGGTGGGAAGAATGCCGGTGCACCCCGAGATCGGTGGGGGTCTCGGGGTCAAGAGATGATGACCCCACCCGAGACCGGAAGGGGTCCGGGGGTGGGAGAATACCGGTGCATCCCGAGACCGGTGGGGGTCTCGGGGTCAAGAGATGATGACCCCACCCCGAGATAGGAGGGGTCCCGGGGGTGGGGAGAATGCCGGTGCACCCCGAGTCGGTGGGGGGTCTTGGGGTCATCAGCGGCCGTTACCTTTTATCTTGACGATGCGGGATCAGTCATATCAGATGCCCCCTCACCCCTGGGGCGAAGCGGGTTTCACTGTTGAGGCGCAAGGGGTGTTCTCCACGTGGCTGATCCTCGTCCTCATCTTATATGCGGATGGCCTGGGGAATGTAGAAGGCAGCTCTCCATACATTGTGCCCACCATGATCGACCTCGAGAGAGAGAACTGGCTCTTTGAAGTTTGCGCAAAAAGCCGCATCATCATTACCTCTCATTACGGCGACGTCAACGGGGTCCCACCATTGGCCGGAGGCGTGCCGCACCACGCGCTGGGTGTCCCTCGAGGCGAGCCAGCCTATGGCAAGGGGCCATGTGGCTGACGAGACGAGGCGGGATGATTTGAAAACCTGATAAAGCCAAGCGAGGAGTTAAATTGACGCCACACCGCTTCTCTTGTCATCGTCTCCCCCTGTGCCTACGCTCCGATCTCCCCTGCAACCTGCGGGCCTGCGTTTGGTTTCCTTCCTTTCAGGTCAGTTCTTCACCCATCCTAGACTTCTATCCCTTTGCTCATGAGTTCTCCTTCTTGGACCTCGGAGGACGGTTCTGAGATCATCCTTCTTCCGAGAGGCACCGTACCTCTCTCCTTCCCCTTCGATTGAGTGGTCCACTGACTCAGAGGACCGCGTCCCCCTGGCCCGGCGATGGTCGCCGGTGGAGCCCCACCAAGGGGCCGCCGGTCGAGGCTGGCGCCTCCTCGACGGCGGAGGGGTCCCCAGAGGGGACGGCCTCCACGATGACGTGACTGGATTTGGCAAAAATCCAAGCCCGTTATCAGGTTCCCGGGACGTTGAGCTTTTCTTGCCAACTCCCGACGATAGGGTCATCTCCTCCCGACCCGGTCGGGTGGCCCTCTATGAGATTTGCCTAAAGGCAGGTCTCCGCCCACCTTTTTCGCCTTTTTCGTCAACCTTCTCAACTACTATTCCTTGACCCCCTCTCAATTAGTTCCAAACTCCTATCGCGTCATCAGCGCCTTTGTCATCCTTTGCTATCGCTTGAGTATTACCCCCCGAATCAGCCTTTTTCGATCTTTCTACTCCCTTCGGGCTCAAAAGGGTTGGTGGCTATTCCAGCCCCGACCCAATCGGGTCCTAAAACTCCTCCTTCCTTCTTCAATCAAGGGATGAAATCCCGTTTCTTTTTACGAATATTGACCAAGTCAGGCCCCAGTGGGGAGATCCCGACCTCCGGGGGAACGCCGTCGCCATCCATCCTGGGGACCGGGAGGCGTTGGGGCTATTGTTGGCCGCCGAGATCCCCCGATACACCCTGCTGCTGTCGGAGGATAACCTTGAGTCGGCGGGTCTCATCTCCCACCGGGGTAAGTCCTTTCCACCAAAAACTTTGCTTCTCCCCCTCTCTCTTCTCTTTTTTTTTTTTTTTTTTAAAGCCCAACTGATACTGTGCAGCTATGAAGATACCGGCGGCAAAACTCCTGAGGGCTGCCTCTAAGAAGAGGGTCCGGGAAGGATCACCTGGGGGTCAGCAGGCTCCAGCCCCGAAGCGTCCGATGGCTCGGGGCTCCCCACCGGCTCAAGTCTCCCCACCATCGGCTCGCAAGATGTCCCGGCTGTTCCAGAGGTTGATCTCACGGCCGACACTCCGCCAGGGATGGGGGCAACGCGGGAGTCCCCGTTGAGGAGCCAGCCGCAGAGGGGCCCATTTTGGCCGAAGAGCCCCGGCTCCTGGAGGACTGACCCCATCGGATGCCACCAGGGATTGGGGTGAGGGACCATCTGGTCCCGTGAGTCCATCCCCGAGAAGTCGCCCAGGAGTGGCCCACGCACCGAGCCAGGGACAGCTGAAACGACGAGCGGGGTGGGGGCCAACCCGGGCCACCCCGAGACTTCTTAAACGACGGTCGCTGGGCTGAGCGAGTCCTGGGCCCGGTCTTTGTTCCCGAGATCCTGGAGGACCAGCCAAAAAGCGGGTGCGTTCTTTCGGGACTCCTATGCTGCTGTCGTCAGGGTAAGCGATCTTTTCGCCCTTTACCTTTTATCCTTTTCCTTCGGCTGACCTGGGGCTTACGCGTGCAGATTGCACACTCCCTGAGGGCCGCCAGGGAGGTATGCGCGATGGGAAGGTCCTCCTGCGGGAGACGCAGAAGGAGGTGAGGACGCTCAGCGCCGCGCGGAGGTGGCCGAGAAGGCGCTGGAGTCGGCCAGAAGCGCCTGGGAAAGCGAAGTAAAGGCCGCCGAGAACCGGGCGGAGGTTGATGCCAACCGTGCGCGTGCGGCGCTCCTCCAAATGACGAGGCTGAGAATGCTGTGCTGGCCAGGGACATACACATCTCTGAGCTAACCTCAGCCCTCCGGGAGGCCGAAGGTCGAGCGGGTGCGGCGACAGAAGAGGCGCGGGCGGCAAAGGAGGAAGCCGGCCGGTCCAAAGAGGAGGTGAGCCGCGCCCGGGAGGCCGAAAGGGTTGCAACGGAAGCCCTCGCCGTAGAGAAGGCCCGGGCCGCTAGGCTCATAGAGGAGTACAAGGCGTCTGAGCGTTTACAGACGACCTGGCCGAAGCCTCGGCGGACGTGTTCCTTGAAGGGTTTCAGCATGGGAAGAAGAAGGTGGCCAGGGACCTGAACTTCCCCCAGGCCCTGGAGGTTGAGCTAGAGCGTTTGTCAGACTTGGCCCCTTCCGATGATGAGCCCGCACCAGCAGAGCCGTGAGCTCGCACTCTTGTTGTTTTGTTCTTTCTTTTTTGCAAGTCCGACGACGTCGGCATTTTGTAATCTCTTCCAATTAATGAGAATATTCTTCAAGATGCAGTCTGGCTTACCATGAACTTCGTCGATTGACAACACGTAGCCCCGTGATCCCATTAGTCCCGATAGCGCCAGGGGCAACTCTCAACTCGAGCTATTCCGCCCCAGCTGTTTAGACCCGAAAGTTGGGACCAGGGAGGGTAGGTTTTCGGAGCTGGAATGCCGGCAGTTAGAGGTTAGGTAGACGGGCCCCTCGAGACCATCGGCGCAATGTTTTGCCAAGTGTTGGACCTTGTGCTAAATAGGCACATGGCTTTTGGTGCTGCGGGGGTTGGCCTTTATCTGACCGGCGGGACTTTGTGTTGTCGGGTGTCGGCTTCGTGCCTTACTAGTGCAGGGCTTTGGTGCCGGCGCTTGGGGCCAGCCGGAGCCGCCCTGCTGGACCCGGGCTTTTGTTGCCGAGCCGGTGGTACACCGCCCTGCCAGTGGTACACTGGGCTTTATGCCTGGCTGGTGCAGGGCTTGGTGCCGGCGCTTGGGGCCGGCCGAGCCGTCCCTGCTGGACCCGGGCTTTTGTTGCCGAGAGCCGGTGGTACACCGCTCTGCAGTGGTACACTGGGCTTCATGCCTGGCTGGTGCAGGGCTTTGGTGCCGGCGCTTGGGGCCGGCCGGAGCCGTCCCTGCTGGACCCGGGCTTTTTTTGCCGAGAGCCGGTGGTACACCGCTCTGCCAGTGGTACACTGGGCTTCATGCCTGGCTGGTGCAGGGCTTTGGTGCCGGCGCTTGGGGCCGGCCGGAGCCGTCCCTGCTGGACCCGGGCTTTTGTTGCCGAGAGCCGGTGGTACACCGCTCTGCCAGTGGTACACTGGGCTTCATGCCTGGCTGGTGCAGGGCTTTGGTGCCGGCACTTGGGGCCGGCCGGAGCCGTCCCTGCTGGACCCGGGCTTTTGTTGCCGAGAGCCGTGGTACACCGCTCTGCCAGTGGTACACTGGGCTTCATGCCTGGCTGGTGCAGGGCTTTGGTGCCGGCGCTTGGGGCCGGCCGAGCCGTCCCTGCTGGACCGGGCTTTTGTTGCCGAGAGCCGGTGGTACACCGCTCTGCCAGTGGTACACTGGGCTTCATGCCTGGCTGGTGCAGGGCTTTGGTGCCGGCGCTTGGGGCCGGCCGGAGCCGTCCCTGCTGGACCCGGGCTTTTGTTGCCGAGAGCCGGTGGTACGCTCTGCCAGTGGTACACTGGGCTTCATGCCTGGCTGGTGCAGGGCTTTGGTGCCGGCGCTTGGGGCCGGCCGGAGCCGTCCCTGCTGGACCCGGGCTTTTGTTGCCGAGAGCCGGTGGTACACCGCTCTGCCAGTGGTACACTGGGCTTCATGCCTGGCTGGTGCAGGGCTTTGGTGCCGGCGCTTGGGGCCGGCCGGAGCCGTCCCTGCTGGACCCGGGCTTTTGTTGCCGAGAGCCGGTGGTACACCGCTCTGCCAGTGGTACACTGGGCTTCATGCCTGGCTGGTGCAGGGCTTTGGTGCGCTTGGGGCCGGCCGGAGCCGTCCCTGCTGGACCCGGGCTTTTGTTGCGAGAGCCGGTGGTACACCGCTCTGCCAGTGGTACACTGGGCTTCATGCCTGGCTGGTGCAGGGCTTTGGTGCCGGCGCTTGGGGCCGGGGGAGCCGTCCCTGCTGGACCCGGGCTTTTGTTGCCGAGAGCCGGTGGTACACCGCTCTGCCAGTGGTACACTGGGCTTCATGCCTGGCTGGTGCAGGGCTTTGGTGCCGGCGCTTGGGGCCGGCCGGAGCCGTCCCTGCTGGACCCGGCTTTTGTTGCCGAGAGCCGTGGTACACCGCTCTGCCAGTGGTACACTGGGCTTCATGCCTGCTGGTGCAGGGCTTTTCTGTGAAAAGATTTCAGTAGCTAAAATTGAATCTCGTTAATATTGAATGAGGGGTGAAAACCCGAGTGAATACAGAGGTGATACTTGACATGAGAGGAGGAATACATTACTGATAATACCGACGAAGGTTATCTGCATTCCATGTTCTAGGGAGTGGTGTCCCATCAAGTTCTTCAATTTTGTAAGCTCCGTGTCGGAGTGTTTCGGCGATCCGGTAAGGCCCCTCCCAATTTGGGGCTAGCTTGCCTCCCTCAGCTGGCTTCGAGACCTCAGCCCGTCGAAGGACCAGATCTCCTGGCAGGAACGTCCTGGGGCGCACACGAGCGTTGTAGTACTTTGCGGCCCGTTGCCGGTAGGCCGCCATTCGAAGTCGCGCCCGGTCTCGCACCTCCTCCACCAGGTCGAGGTTGGCTCGCAGCTGGTCAGGGTTACCTTCCTCGCTGTATGCTCCACCCGAGGGCTTGGTGCACCAACCTCCACTGGGATAACAGCTTCAGAGCCAAAGACTAAGCTGAACGGCGTCTCGCCGGTGGGGGCTCGCGGCGTTGTGTGGTAGGCCCATAGCACATTGGGGAGTTCCTCCACCCATCGCCCCTTGCAGCCATCTAGCCGAGATCTCAGCCCTGGAGAATGATCCGATTAGTCACCTCGGCCGCCCCGTTGGTTTGAGGATGCCCGACGGAAGTGAACCTCTGGCGGATACCCAGCTCAGAGCAGAACTCCCGGAAGGGCGCGTTGTCAAATTGCCGGCCGTTATCAGTGACTAACGTGTGCGGTAGCCCAAACCGACATATGATGGACTTCCAGAAGAAGGATCTCACTTTGCTTTCGGTAATCTTGGCCAAGGCCTCGGCTTCAACCCACTTGGTGAAGTGATCCACCGCTACCAAGAGGAACTTTCGCTGTCCGGAGGCCGGGGGAAATGGTCCCAGGATATCCATGCCCCACTGGGCGAAGGGCCAAGGTGCTACCAAGGGGGTCAGGTGAGACGTCGGCTGTCGCTGGATATTAGCGTGACGTTGACAGCTATCACATTTCTTAACAAGCTCAGCCGCGTCTCCTTCATCGTCAGCCAGAAGTACCCTTCGCAGGGCCTTGTAGGCTAAGGCTCTGCCCCCCAGGTGACTCCCGCAGATACCTTCGTGGATCTCTCTGAGGATGTAATCTGATTCGCCGACCCCACACACCTGAGAACTGGGTACGAGAAGGATTTCCGATAAAGCTTCCCGTTCATCATCAAAAATCTCGGGGCCCTCCGCCTGAGCAGCCTGGCCTCAGCGGGTTCTCCGGGAGAGTACCGTCAGTCAAAAACCGGATGTAGGCATCCATCCAGGAGGGCTCTTGCTCCACTGGCAACGCTTCATCCGCGACCTCGGTGCTCGGGACTTGTAGATGTTCCACATATGTCCTTCCCAGCGTTCGTCGGCCGAAGTGGCCAGGCGGGACAATGCATCGGCCCTGGCATTCTCGCTCTGGGGATATAGCTGACGCGGAAGTAAGAGAAACGAGATGCCTGGGACTGCACCTTGCTCAAGTATCGGGACATGGTTGGGTCCCTAGCTTCGTACTCTCCGGTGATCTGCCCAGAAACAAGTTGAGAGTCCGTGAAGGCCCTCAAACGCCCAGCGCCTAGCCCCTCAGCTAACCTCATCCCCGCTAGCAAGGCTTCGTACTCCGCCTGATTATTAGTTGCTGGGAACTGGAATCTGAGAGCGTACTCCACTACGTCTCCCTCTGGGCTTGCGAGAATGAGTCCGGCTCCGCTTCCTTGAGAGTTTGCCGCTCCATCCACATGCAGGATCCAGTCCTCCGCCTCCTCAGATGAGGGAGAGTCCACACACTCCTCCGGTCGCACCCCCTCCATATCCCTCTCGGTCCAGGAACACTCGACCAGGAAATCCGCCAACACCTGAGACTTCATGGCTGACCTTGGCCGGATGGACAGATCGAACTCACTTAGCTTAATGGCCCACTTGGCCAACCGACCGGAGGTGTCGGGGCGAGATAAGATGGCTCGAAGGGGCTGGTCCGTAAGCACCACGATGGGATGGGCTTGGAAGTAAGGCCGGAGGCGCTGAGTAGAGACCACCAAGGCGAAGATAATCTTCTCGGTTCTCGAATACCTGGTCTCGGCGTCATGGAGTACTTTGCTGGTGTAATAGATTGGCTTCTGAGCCCCGTCGGCATCCATACGCACGAGTACGGAGCTGACAGCCTCGGGGGAAGCTGCAAGATATAAAAAGAGCTCCTCTCCATTTTCAGGCTTGGACAACAGCGGAGGAGTGGAGAGAAACTGCTTCAATTCCTCAAAGGAACCCTGACACTCCTTCGTCCATTCGAAGCCGTTGACCTTGCGCAGCGCCTTAAAGAAGGGCAGGCACCTTTCCGCCGACCTTGACATGAAACGACTCAAGGCCGCCACCCTCCCCGTTAGGCGCTGCACTTCCTTCTTATTGGCTGGGGGCCTCATCTCCAGGATAGCCCTAATCTTGTCGGGGTTGGCTTCAATCCCTCGCTGGGTCACCATAAAACCCAGGAACTTGCCTGCTGCTACTCCAAAGGCGCATTTGTGGGGGTTGAGCTTCATCCGATACCGACGCAAGTTGTTGAAAGTCTCCTCGAGGTCAGCTACATGGTCCGCCGCACTGGTGCTCTTGGTCAGCATGTCATCCACATACACCTCCATGTTGCGCCCTAGCTGGTCCTCAAAGACCTTGTTCATCAATCTTTGATAAGTGGCCCCGGCGTTTTTCAATCCAAAAGGCATCACCCTGTAACAATAAATCCCCTTCTCTGTGATAAAGGAAGTTGCTTCTTCATCCGCGGGCTCATCTTGATTTGATTATACCCCGAGAATGCATCCATGAAACTGAGAGTCTCATGCCCGGAGGTGGCGTCCACCAGCTGGTCGATTCGGGGCAGCGGGAAGCTGTCCTTGGGGCACGCCTTGTTGAGGTCGGTGAAATCCACGCACATCCTCCAGCTTCCGCTGGCCTTGCGAACCATTACGACATTCGCTAGCCAGTCCGGGTAACGCACCTCGCGGATGTGACCAGCCGCCAGCAGCTTCCGCACCTCCTCATCAACGGCCTTCTGCCGGTCAGGGGCAAAACTCCTTTTCTTCTGCCTGACGGGCCGGCACCCCGGCCGAATGTTAAGCTGGTGCGTAATCACCTCCTCCGGAATCCCGGCATGTCGGACGCTGACCATGCGAAGACGTCCGCGTTGACCCGCAGGAAGGTAAGGAGTCGGTCACGGGCCTCCTCGGAAGCAAGGCTCCAACCCGGACCGTCCGCGGAGTCCTCCCCGAGGGGGAAGTGAGCAGCCGCTCGGCTGGCTCCCCCCTTTTTTCCAAGTCTCGCGGGTCAAGCGCCTCAGGTGCCGGTGCAGGGGCCGTCTCCTGAGGACTAGGGGCCAAGTGATAGCAAAGTGTCGGCGGATCCTGCTCTCCTCGCATCTCCCGACCCCTCTGCTGGTTGGGAACCTCACGAGGAGCCGCTTGGTGGATATGATGGCATCCAAGAGGTTGAGCCCGGGCCTCCCGAGGATCGCATTGTATGCGAGGGGCACACGAACCACCAAAAACTTCATGAGAACAGTGCTTTGGCACGGAGCCGTACCAGCCGTTACGGGAAGAGTGACTTCCCCTTCAACCTTCACGGAATCTCCTGTGAACCCCATCAAAGGCGTGGCGACAGGTCGAAGCAGATCATGTGACAAGTTCATACGAACAAAGGCATCGTAGTTTAAAACATCTACGGAGCTCCCACTGTCAACTAAGATTCTTTTTACAGGGTGCCTAGCGATCGTCATGGACACGACGACGCTATCATCATCCTTATTTACAACCCCGTCCAAGTCCCTTTCGAAGAAAGGAATTACAGTCTCTGCCCCCCCCCCCCCCTTGGTTTCTTCGACGGGCCTCCTGCCCCCCAGGAAATCATCGCTACGTCTTCTCCGTCGGGGCATTGTCGATCACCTGGCGAGGGCGCTGACGGGCCAGGAGCTCCCGGGTTATTCCTCTGAACGAACTTTCCCAGGTGGCCCCGCTGAATAAGGTCTTCAATAGCCTTCTTCAGCTGTCGGCAATCGTCGGTGTCGTGGCCATGGTCCCGGTGGTAGCGGCAGTAGAGGTTCTTGTTCCGGGGGATCTTCGGGTTGATGGGAGGAGGGCGCTGCAGATAAGACTCCCCTTCAATCTCGAGCAGGATCTGAGATATTGGGGCAAGCAATGGGGTGTAGGGTCCGTCTCTTGGTGCAGGGGTCGAGGACGGTTGTCTGGCGGCGAGGAGGCTCGGGCCTCCTGGGGCGGACTTCTGCAGGTTCCGGCTGGGTCGGCTTCCTGGGGACACTCCCGCCAGCTTCGCGCCAGGAAAAGTCAGCTTCGTCCGCCCGGATGTACTTCTGGGCTCGGATCAGAAGTTCAGAGTAAGAACCCGGCGGCTTCTTGTCAAGAGAATACGCGAAGCGAGAAGGGCGGAGCCCCCGCTTCAAAGCCAGGGTTGCCACCGAGTCTTCCAGGTTGTAGACCTCCAGGGCTGCTTCTTTGAACCGGGCAATGTAATCCCGCAGGGGCTCGCCATTCTTCTGCTGGACGGCAAAGAGACTGTCCGCCACCCTCGGGATCTTCCGCAAGCATCAAAATGGGCCAGAAAAGCCCTCTCAACTGGCGGAAGGAGTCGATGCTTCGTGGCGGCAGACGGAATACCAAGCTCGAGCAGCCTTCTTCAGGTGGCCGGGAAGGCAACGCACATAAGTGAATCAGTGGCCCCCTGGACTTGCATGAGTACCTTATAGCTCTCCAAATGGTCCAGGGGGTCCGTGGTCCCGTCGTATGGATCTAGTTGAGGAAGGCGGAACCTAGTAGAGATGGGCTCCTCCATGATGCGGCGAGACAAGGGAGGCCGACTGTCGTAATCTGTTTCTGGCAGGTGGGTGATCCGACGGCTAAGCTCCTCCAGCTTCTGATTACACTCCTCGAGTCGACGCTCGGCTCGACGAGGCATCCGGCCATCAAAAGAGCCCTCCCCCGAAGATTCGGAAGAAGAGCAAGGGCGGTGATGCCGGCGCGGGCGCTCCGCCTCCTTCCCGTGCCGCCGCTTAGGGGAAACGCTAGCGTGGCGAGAGGGAGACCGAGGTCTCTTAGAGGCTTCGCGGGTGAGGCTTGGCCGGGGATCGGCGGCGATCCACGGGAACCGGTGATCTCCGCGGGAGGAATGCTGGCTGGGTTGCACCACCCCGGAACAGACGGATTTGGCTTCGGCTGCTGCACGGCCGCCCGCTGGTGCTGCAGGCCCTGAACCATCGCCGCTAAAGACTGGACCTGCATGGCCAGGGCAGTGAGTCGATCTTCTGGAGTTGTTGCGGAGCAGGCGGGGAGCGTCATTCTGCGGAGCAGAAGGCCCTGCCCCCGGAGATGCAGGGGCTCCGAAATACTGGATACGAGAGTCGGGGGGGCCTCCGCGGGTGGACCGGCCCCGCGGCGCTGCCCCCCAGCGCGACCGGCTGAAACTCCCTTCGTCCGGGTCGTCACCATGGCTTCAAGAGCTTGAAGAGAGGAGAAAGTAAGCTGCTGGTTCGATGTCTTTCTTTTCTTCCCCCCTTCCTGGCGCGCCAATCTGATGACGCCAAGTCACTTTCCTCAAACGCCGGGAAGACGGACGTCCTTCTCCTCGGAGCCCTGCAAGAAAAGTCCCCGGAGACCGGCGGTACCGGTAGGGACCCTCCGACGATTAAGTCAGTCACTTGGGCTCAGACAAAGAACCGCTCAGCGGAAAAGAACTGAGGCGGTTAGGGTTTTGCTGGGAGGAAGAAAGCTCAGAAAACCAGAGTTCAGATCCCTACTTACAGCGTGAGCACGTGCTTTTATACCTGTCCGAATATCCTATCTTACTGTTTCGGAAGATCACCATCGTACCATCGCTGCGCGCGCCGGAGACATCCCGTACCGCTGCCGACGTGACATCGCACGTGTCCAACAGCTGCGAAGGCATTCGGTGCGCGCCGTCGGCTGATATGACCGAGCACAGTCGCAAGTGGTAGCGAACCGTACGCCGTAGCGAGGCATGGCCATGCACAGGGACATGCAATGCACCATACGCCGTTATGAGGTATGACCCTACGTAACGGGGCGCAATTACGGGCGTACGGAGAATCACGTGGGTGTATCGATGATGACCCCACCCCGAGACCGGAAGGGGTCCCGGGGGTGGGGAGAATGCCGGTGCACCCCGAGACCGGTGGGGGGTCTCGGGGTCAAGAGATGATGACCCCACCCCGAGACCGAAAAGGGTCCCGGGGGTGGGGAGAATGCCGGTGCACCCCGAGACCGGTGGGGGGTCTCGGGGTCAAGAGATGATGACCCCACCCCGAGACCGGAAGGGGTCCCGGGGTGGGGAGAATGCTGGTGCACCCCGAGACCGGTGGGGGGTCTCGCGGTCAAGAGATGATGACCCTACCCCGAGACCGGAAGGGGTCCCGGGGGTGGGGAGATGTCGGTGCACCCCGAGACCGGTGGGGGTCTCGGGGTCAAGAGATGATGACCCCACCCCGAGACCGGAAGGGGTCCCGAGGGTGGGGAGAATGCCGGTGCACCCCGAGATCGGTGGGAGGTCTCGGGGTCAAGAGATGATGACCCCACCCCGAGACCGAAGGGGTCCCGGGGGTGGGGAGAATGCCGGTGCATCCCGAGACCGGTGGGGGGTCTCGGGGTCGAGAGATGATGACCCACCCCGAGATCGAAAGGGGTCCCGAGG
The DNA here is from genome assembly GCA_900491605.1 of Calamus simplicifolius. Classification (NCBI taxonomy): domain Eukaryota; kingdom Viridiplantae; phylum Streptophyta; class Magnoliopsida; order Arecales; family Arecaceae; genus Calamus; species Calamus simplicifolius. The sequence goes on along the minus strand of UESW01004329.1, from coordinate 331,935 downwards.
GTAGGGAGAATGCCGGTGCACCTCGAGACCGGTGGGGGGTCTCGGGGTCAAGAGATGATGACCCCACCCCGAGACCGGAAGGGGTCCCGGGGTGAGGAGAATGCTGATGCACCTCGAGACCGGCGGGGGGTCTCGGGGTCAAGAGATGATGACCCCACCCCGAGACCGGAGGGGGTCCCGGGGGTGGAGAATGCTGGTGCACCCCGAGACCGATAGGGGGTCTCGGGGTCAAGAGATGATGACCCACCCCGAGACCGGAAGGGGTCCCGGGGTGGGGAGAATGCCGGTGCACCCCGAGACTGGTGGGGGTCTCGGGGTCAAGAGATGATGACCCCACCCCGAGACCGGAAGGGGTCTCGGGGGTGGGGAGAATGCCGGTGCACCTCGAGACCGGTGGGGGGTCTCGGGGTCAAGAGATGATGACCCCACCCCGAGACCGGAAGGGGTCCCGGGGGTGGGGAGAATGCCGGTGCACCCCGAGACCGGTGGGGGGTCTCGGGGTCATCAGCGGCCATTACCTTTTATCTTGACGACGCGGGTTCAGTCATATCAGATTTTATTATAGAGTTGATTCCAACGGAGCATAAGTGAGCTGCAGGCTGTTATTGAGCCAGTGAGGCGCAAAGACTTGGTATTCAACTTGCAGCCAAACAGCCATTGATCAAGCTGCGGAAGCTCAAGCGCTCGCTCCCAAAGCATTTAAAACCGTACCAGTCTCCACCCCTCCTTCAAGCCGTCCACCATGCACTCCTCTTGTCCCCACCACCCTAACATCAACATTTTGTGGAAAAAGCCTCCTCGATCCCCCACCTCTCATGATCAATTGCTAGCTGGGAGAAAAACAAGTCATAGTCGAACCTCACTGAAGCTAGCTTTATAGTCGATGTAATCGTATACATCGCTCGCCACCCTTGGGCATCCCCATGAGCACCTCGACAGCCGATTTCAGGACATGGTCTTGGATCAGTCGAGCATCTTTGGGGAACTCGGTTTGATCTCCAGAGCCTCCATGGTGGAGTTTTCATTGCTGGTCCTATATTCTTTGGAGGACTTAAAGTGGCCGGACGACTCCACTAGTTTTGCGCCATCACTGTTATTGTAGTCTCCGGTGATGTCGACGGAGGGCTTGGAGGGGGGGCGACGGGGAAGTAGAGATTCTTGCTGGTGGGGATGGGCGTGATGGATCTCTGAAACAGTGGGGGAAGAGAGCTAGGAGTCGTTGTTATCGTTGTTATTGTCGTTGATTAGGTAGCTAATGTCTGAACACTACTTCCACTACAAAAAAAATTGACTAGAATTAATTCATCGTAATAAGTACAAAAGTCGTCGTAATAAATTATTACGATAATAAAAAATTTATCGTAATATATTACAAATCGTCGTAGTAATATGTTGTCGTAATAATCTATTACGACGACTTATTTTCGCCGTAATATCAACCTATTACGGCGATAAGCTATCATCGTTATATATTTTAAAAAAAATTAATTTAATTAAAAACCTATTACGGCGACTTATTTTCGCCGTAATATCAATCTATTACGGCGAAAATAAGTCGTCGTAATAGGTTTTTATTTAAATATTAAAATTTAATTAAAATCTTATTATGGCGATTTAGTTTCACCGTAATAAGTTGATATTACGGCGAAAATAAGTCGTCGTAATAAGATTTAATATTTTTAAATTTAAATAAAAACTTATTACGGTGACTTATTTTTGCCGTAATAGGTTGATATTACGGCGAAAATAAGTCACCGTAATAGGTTTTTTATTAAATTTTAAAAATATTTTAAATATTTTGTTACAATATATAATATTAAAGCAACGATACTAGAAATAATTTTCTAATATAAAAGTTTCAAAAAAAATTAATAAAAGTTTTCATTCATTTCAATAAAATCATCATATACAATGTTTCAAAAAATACATAATTTAAAAAAAATACATGTACTATGGAGGTGAAGTCTGCTGGGATCCACTAGGATGATTCCAGGCACTAACTGTCGCATGAAAGCAGTGAGCTCAGCAGTCGTCGCCTTTAGATCCTGGATAGTCTTCTCTTGCTGAGTGAGTTTATCCTCTTGCCGAGCGAGCTTATCTTCTTGTTGAGCAAGCTTATTCTCTTGCTGAGCGATGAGCTCTTGGCACTCATGTATTCACCCTTTAATTGTAAGTTTTCAGAAGATGAAGAACTACCTCTAATTCTCGATGTACCTTCGGTAATGGACCTCATCCTCTTTATAACCAGATTTAGAGCTTAAAACCTCCTCCAAATGACATCCTCATTGATTGGTTCTACTGTAGAGTCCTGTGAGGAAAGTCGCTCTATTAACTGTGCCTGCAATAAAAAGAAAAACAAATTAATATATTTAGTATAAAAACATTACATCAATAATATTGTATTTTTAATTGATAAAACTTACACGGGTTTCTTCAGCTTTTTCATTTATCCATTGATTCTTCTTTTTATCAAAATGAAGAGAGTATTCCACAGATGAAGTCTTGATGGCTCCTCTTCCGTAACAGGATCTCTCTGAAAAAAACAATAATAATTTAAAATAATAATTTAAGACAATATCTAATACAATTATCAATGTATCAATGAAAATATCTAATAATGTTAATGTAATAATCTAATACAATGTATCTCAATGTAATAATCTAATACAATGATCAATGCATCATGTAATAATCAATACAATGTATCAATTCATCAATGTATACAATTATCAATGTATCAATGTATCATGTAATAATCTAATACAATGTAGCAATGCATCAATGTAATAATCTAATACAATGTATCAATTCATCAATGTAATACAATTATCAATATCGATGTATCAATGAATAATCTAATAACATGTATTACTAAGAAGCAACTAGAAGAGTGCGCAGAAGCTTCAAACAAGTTTACAATGGGTACTTGATGCCATGTTGAACTTAGTTGAGATGATGTTATTGAGGTGGATGCATGGTAGTAGAAAGGATGGTTGTCATCAATGGGTATTATTAAAGAAATGAATAAAGTACTACATTAGAAAATAAAAATTATGAAGGACTGTCCTAGATGTTGATTTCATTTACAACTTAGACTACACACAGCCCTATTTAGGTGGAGTTGATGACCCAAATGGATGTTGTGAGAAGAAATTCAAAAATGTTTTTTTTGTCCAACAAATAGTAAGATGTGTGCATAAAGCCATGTCAAGTTAGATGGCCTCAGACTTGTTCATGCTTATTTAGAATGCTTGTTTAACTATATGAATGCTACCAGGGACTTAAAAATTAGGACTGGAGGGCACGCCAATTTTTCAAAAACTGGTATAATACCAGGTTCTAACCTGTGGTGCAGGATTGCATCCCATACCAACACAATGTGTACCAGTGCCAGTTTATTTCTCGAACGGTATGGTACCACTCGTACCATCCCATTCCATCATTTTTTTTAAATGTTGGATGCTGCAAGTTATTATAGAATGACAATTGCAGAAAGTTCAACTGAAAATGCCGATACTTTTCCAATTTTGATTTTGGTTGGTGAACCGCATTATTAGTTTACAAATACTGCCTTTCCACCAGCTGATTCTATATTGATGCGATAAGGCTTGTTGGTTGAGGTTGGTTGATGTATCAATAGGTGTTCTTGGTCCATGCTTGTTTCAGCTTACTACTTAGCCTTGAAATTCTGGAATTTAGTTGTTGGTGTCCAGATATATTTATTTATTGATTCTGAATACTGTTTCTTGGTCATCTGTTTGATCTTCAGTCAAATGCCTCATAATTATTTTGCTAGGAAGACATTCATGCTCTGGAACTATGTGATTAGGTGGAGATTGTGGGCTGGAACTGTTGCAGTAACATAGGCATTTGCCGAATTGCATTTCTTCTTAAGAAAAGGCAGTTTTTTTTTGTCATAACACACTTAGTTCAGTATATTTTGCCTATGCATAAAATTGATGTAGTAGAGTTATCCTTGCGGTCAACAACAAATTAATTATCACCTATTGCTTGGTGCAAGAGTTCTCATCTTCTAAAATGTTAGACAGCACTGTTTGAATTACTAGGCTTAGTGTTGTTCTGGGGTGAAATGGTAAATACCAAGTCTTCCTATGACTCCAGAATTCTGGTACAATATATTAAGCAGTACAATATATTAAGTACAAAGCATGGCATCTAACTACCGGCAACCGCTGAATGAAAAAAATAGCCCCTTGTGAAAATTTTTCATAATTTACCACCACAATATATGTCATAGCATGATGTGGCACTCAATTATTATATTGTTCAAAATGGCTATATGTATTTGTTAATATGACTAATAATGCATACAGATTGCAGCATACCCAAAAGCGACTGCTGTGCTTGTGCGCAACCATGGGATATATGTAGGGGGAGACTCTTGGATCAATGCCAGACACAGGTTTGTTCAACTTCTAGTGAATGTGTCAATTTACTTCTCATTTTCATGTGTGTGTATCAGGTTTTCTGCTTGCCTGTACTTCCACAAGAGATATATATGTTCAAGCCTTTTAATTATTGTCTATGATTTTTCTCATCTATGCCTGAAATTAGTTGTTTGTTCAATAAAAAGTCATAATAATGCACTGTATTACTATATATTCAATCTTCAGTATTGCAATCATGCTGATTTGATGACTCTTTTTTGTGTTCTATAGTAGATAAGTGTTTTTAGGTCTTCTTTTGGAGTCTACCGTTTCAGTATTATAATCAAGATTTTGTCTAATTTGTTTCTTGGATGTCATAAGCTTACAAAGACGGAATATATATATATATATATATATATATATATATATATAATTCTTTTTCAGGCCGAGTGCTATCATTATCTTTTTGATGCGGCCATCAACTCTACCAGTTGGGTATAGACTGGACTACTCAAGTCATGGCCTGATAAGCAATACGAAAGCATTTCAACGTGAGAAAGGAATCTGAGTGGTTCCTTAAGAACAGGGCTCTTGAATGGCAATCATGTTTTGGAGCCATCAAGGGTAAGTTTTGTATTCTTCATTTTATGTGTCTAAAATTCTAAATCATACTCGGGATTTGCTTGTGTGCAAGAACTGTGCTCATGTTTTCTGTTTTTCCTTTCTTGTCTATGTTAACTCAAAAGCTATGAAGTTGACCATCTATAGATTACTCAACATTTTGCAGCAATGCATTGTTCTTGACATTGAAGGATCAAATCTTTCATAAATATGACTACACTAGATTTATAACACTACAACAATATCAGACCACAAAATACATAAATATAAAAGCACTAGGTTCACAGTATTCCTTACAGAGTAAGCCGGTATAGACTTCGATCCAGTGAGAGCAGCATATGGCTGCAATTCCCAATTAGATTTATTTGTTTTTAATTTTTTCTACATCAAAGAATTAATGAAAATAGTTACATGAGTTTATAAAAAATATAAACTATTAAAATATTGTATGGATGTATTTACCTTATACTCATCTGAATAAAAGTAATCACATAGAAAGTCCCAGTCACTCTGCAAAACACGAGATGGCTTATTTGTTTTGCTAAGCTCACACTTGTGTCCCCACCGTGACTAATGAAGTGGATATGAAGTCGATATCTAAATTCTCGATAAACTTTATTCATTTGAAACTCAATACCTTTTTAATATGATCTAAATTCATATCAAGATCGAACTTCTCCTGCAAGTATATATATATATATATATATATATATATATATTATAAAAGTTATAAGGTATATTAAGTACATTAAACGTAATCTAAAGTAATCTAATATAATTATATGACCTAAAGTCGATCGATCATAAATGCTTTCTGTGCATCAGTGATCTCACTCCACTTTCTGACCGCAAGTGGTGCCATGTCACGTACAACCACTCCTATCTCGGTCAGAAACTCAGAGCGAAACTCTCCTAATGGTCGTCCAACCTCAGGTGGCAGAAGAATATGCAACTTCTGTCCACGATGCGTATCAATCAGATGTGCGGACTTGTAACCACGAGCAGGACCTCGGCCCTTCTTCTTTGATGATGTAGCTGCAAAACATAATTAACTAAATTAGTACAAAATAACATAAAGAAATATAGCCAAATAATATAAGTTTAAAGTAGAGTTATTACATGATGCACCGACAGATGACCCCTCTGTCAGAGCTGGAATGTAAGGATAATCATCTCGCCTCGATGTAGCAGGAGTATCTCTCGAAGACATCTGCAAACAAACATACAAACTAGAATTAACAAATAAGAAAGTATAAGAACATATAGTTATAATAAGTAAAAAAAAATGAATGCTACCAAATTAATCACTGTCATCACTAATATGCTCATTTTCTTCATCATCCTCCATATCAGAACTATGTATAGATCCCTCACTGTCATAATCAGCTAGTGTGTCGTCCTCCTCAACATCTTCGCATATAAAGTCATCTTGACCGACATCACTTGACCTCTAATGTTTTCTTGAATTGCAACTATTTCAGCATCAGTGTCCGTACGACGAGATGTTATTAAGTCCATGTTAGGTTGCTCACATGTGAATCGAAGGGCTGCTGAATCATCTTCTTGATATACTTCTTCCTAAACATCATCATCCTTTTTGGAATATCCCACAAATGACGATGACTAACCTTGTATACCACTTTCCAATTAGAATTGTTCTTCAAATCATCCAAGTAGAAAACCTTTTCAGCTTGTGATGCTAAAATGAATGGCTCATGTTTGTACCATTCTGAACTAATATTTATACTTGTAATATTATAATGTTGTTGCATTCTCCTGTGCTTTGGTTCAGTTTCAAACCATTTGCACTTGAACATTATCGCCTTACAACCTTTAACAAAATGAAATTCAAGGACCTCTAATAATATACCATAAAAGTTAATTTCTTCTCCTAGATGAGTAGAGGGAACACAAATGCCACTATTCTGTGTTTTATGGCCGACATCCCGAGTAACAGTGATAAATTTAACGCCGTTCACCACACAGCCAATATACGAGAACACACGACTGTGGGACTAATAGCCAATGAATAAAGCTCATCAGTAGCTTCAGATGCCCCAGCAAAATGCTTATTTAACATCTGGATAAACCAAACATCAACGTCATTTGAAATAAAGACATATGATATATTAATTGACAATATAAATGAATGTACGGGCTTACTTCATTTTTAAACCACTCCAAAAATCTTTCCTTTGTAATTGGTCCAGTTGTTCCGGTCTAGTTGGATTTAGCTGATCAATGTGTTGGCTATAGAGAACATTACGCTAATGAGCACTATAGAAATTGCATGATATGAAGAAATAATTTTACAAGTATACTTACTTGAGAAATGGTTGCACCTCTGGACAATTATTGATGAGGTACCAATGTACTTGTTTTAAAGTTTTATCATCTAAATGCACCATTCTTCCTTTTCCAAGAGGCCGCCAACGAGTTGCAAATATATTTAATTGCTTGTCCAAATGGCTATCCGAATCAAAATTTCATTCCGGACGATTGAATTTTGTTTCTATGCCTCGAAGATACATTGAACAAAATGTTAGAGACTCGTTGACAACATAAGCTTCTGCAATTGAACCTTCCAGACGAGCCTTATTACGTACGTATTGTTTATACGTACCAAGTGCCCTTTCAAAAGGATACATCTATCTACTTTGAACAGGTCCGGCAAGTAAGGCCTCGTAAGGCAAATGAATTGATAAGTGCACCATAACGTCAAAAATGCTGGTGAAAAAATTCGTTCAAGCTTACATAAGATCACCATAATCTGCTCTTGTAACAACTCCAAATCCCTAACATACAATGTCCTTGAACAAAGTTGTTGGAAAAAATTAGAAAGCTCAATTAAAGTACTACTCTCATATTTCTGCAAGAATGGTTGAATGCCAATAGGTAACCATCTTTGAAGTAGTACATGACAATCATGTGTCTTCAAGCCGGATATCTTTCCATCACCTTCATTTACGCACCTTGAAATATTGGAAGAATATCCATCGGGCACCTTCACAGATTTTAGCCACTTACAGAATTGTCTTCTTTCATCTAATGTTAAGGTGTAAGATGCAGGAGGCTTATAAACTCTATTACCTTGAGTTTGTAACCACAACTCCCTTCGGATCCCCATTGAAGCCAGGTCCTCTCTTGCTTTATATGTGTCTTTTATCTTACCTTCGATGCTTAATAAAGTTCCCACGACATTGTCACAAATATTCTTCTCAATATGCATTACATCTAAGTTATGTCTCAATTTTAATGATGACCAATACTCCAACTCGAAGAAAATGCTCTTCTTATACCAATTCAACTCATTTGGTGCACGCTTTCGCTTTCGATGTTTATTGTTTGGATGCTTTTCGGACTGTTCAGCAGCTATGTGTTCTAATTGCATTAAAATTTCTTCTCCGGTTAACATTTTTGGTTTGACTCCATGCTCTCTACTTCCATCACGGAGTCTACTATTTCGCCACTTGTGATAAATAGGCAAGTAACGGCGATGTCCCATATAGCAATCTTATCTTTCAGCTTTTTGGATGAGGTTTGCTCATTACAAACTGGACATGCCTTATAACCCTTTGTGCTCCAACCAGATAATAATGAGTATGCTAGAAAATTATTTATAGTCCATAAAACAGCTACGTGCATCCGAAAACTCTCTTTGGTAGATGCATCATATACATCAACACCTTCGGTCCATAATGTTTAAGTTCATCCACTATTGGCCTTAAAAATATATCCATATCCCTTCCTGGAGATTTAGGACCGGGGATAAGCAACGATATCATAAAGAATGTCTCTTTCATATATTTTCATGGAGGCAAGTTATAAGGTACTAAAATGATGGGCCACATACTGTATGCATTACTCATGTTCCCAAATGGATTGAATCCGTCTGAAGCAAGACCTAACCTTACATTTCTTGGTTCACTGGCAAAATTAGGATACTTTGATCAAAATCTTTCCATGCTTCTCCATCTGCTGGATGTCGTAACACCCCATCTGTGATCGGTCGCTTATCATAGTGCCACCTCATATCTTCAGTTGTATATCTTGAGGCATATAGACGTTTCAAACGAGGTGTGAGTGAAAATACCGCATAACTTTATAAGGTATCTTCTTACCTTTATCTTCAACCACTTGGTACCTAGGCTCGTTGCATACCGAACATTTTTCTAAATAGGCATTCTCCTTCCAAAAGATAGCACAATCATGCTGCATACATGTATGTTCTCGTAGCCTAAACCCAACTCATTCATCTTCTTTTTGGCCTCATAGTGTGAAGATGGTATTCTAGTACCATTCGGAAATGCCTCTTTTAATAGTTCAAGCAACATATTGAAAGACTTATTTGTCCACCGATTGAGAACCTTAATGTGCATTAACTTCACTAAGAATGTCAAAGAAGAAAACTTTTCACATCCAGGATAAAGCTCGGATTCCACCTCATTGAAAAGATCATCCAATTTCTTACTGTGATCGATCCTTCCATGGTCAGACATCATCGGATTATCATCATCATTGCCAACCTCAGTGTGAGCACCACTTGGGCCAGCGATGTCCTGTAATGCTTCGACCATCTCATCTTGTTCCTTTCTAGGTCATCATCTTCATTCTCATTTTCATCTGAGACATTGCTTCCAAACTGTTCTCCATAAAAATACCACGTCTGATACGTCTTCGAGAAACCCTTTAACATACAGTATAATTTAACTAAATCAGGCTTATGCCATTTGCCATTATAACACCGCACACAAGGACAACGTATCTTCCCTTCTTCATTAACATGAAGCCTTGCCTTTTCTATGAACTTCTTAATACCAGCATCATATTCTCGACAATTTTATTTCTTATGTATCCAACTCTTATCAATCGGCATCGTTGGTGACGTACAACAGCTGTTTGTTGCAAGGATATATTAGTGATAAAATTTCCCTTTTTTTATTTAGTGAATTGTCCTACTATAACATGTCAAAATTAAGGAAAAGATTGGTAATAAAAGGACATTTTCAACATATGAATCCAAAAAACTGGTAAAATAATGATTTCACCATGACTTGAAATAATGATCTCAATAAAAGTTTTTTGTCGTAATAAAAAGGATGAGAGATGCAGGTTATGTTCCTCAGACATAGTTTGCTGGAGACAGATCACACCCAAACACAGAAGAGATCTATGCCAAGCTACGTGTTCTGAATCAAAGGATGAGAGATGCAGGCTATGTTCCTCAGACACAGTTTGCTTTATATGATCTTGACATGGAGAACAAAGAAGAGTTGTTAAGCTATCGTAGTGAGAAACTTGCTGTGGCATTTGTTCTCACCCGCTCTTTAGGAGCACCTATACGAATAATGAAGAATCTTCGGGTTTGTGGAGAATGCCATTCAGCATTTAAATATATTTCTAAGATCGTTGGACGACAGATCATTCTACGTGATTCTAATGGATTCCATCATTTTGAGGATGGGAAATGTTCATGTGGGATTACTGGTGATAGGAAATACTAGTTTCTTAAGTGCAAGCTTGCAGGAGTCTTTTGCCCAGCCTTCCAGACAGATCTAAAAAGTAATGTGAATGCTGCAAGACCAAGAAAAAGAGTGTGTCTGGAATCAGAGTTGAATATCAAGCAGCAGAAGATGGCTTATGGAAAAAATTGCCAGTTAAGTGGGCTCCAATTAATTTTGGACCAGAGATGCCAATGGGAGTTTCTCAATTAGAAATGTTCCATAATAATGACTTCTCCTAGCTTTGGCAAACATCTGATGCACTTTCTCAATTTTTCAACCTAACCACCCGAAACATTAGAATCACCCTCATGCCATAGCAATTAGGAGTTCAAAGCGCAGGGCATATAACTGTGTAAAAGAGAGAAAGATGGGCAAAACAACAAACAAACTTGCAAGAACAGCCAGTGCAAGTGAAGATTAGAAAACATCTTTTCTATGTTTTAATCTATGTTTTATTGGTAGCATTATACATCCCAAATCATCAGAAAACAACAAAATCGAAAAAAAAAAAAATCCAAGTGAAAGAATCGCGAGCAAGGGTTTTATAAGCCCTTCTTCTTCTCACCTCGTCCGAGGGCTGACAGAGAGGAGCTCGGCGTCCGCAGGCGGAGAGGAGCTTGGGGCTGACGGCGTCCGGGGGCTGACGGCGGAGAGGAGCTCGGGGGGGAAAGACTGCGGAGAGGAAGGGTTTCACAAAATAAAATCGCGCGAGGGTTTCTGATGGAGTATTAGGGGACCTTATTACGGCGAAATTAACTTTCGTCGTAATAAGGTCCCATAAAAAGAAAGATTTTTTCACTATATTAGACTCGTCGTAATAAGTCTTTTAATTACGGTGAAACAGTATTTTGCCATAATAAAAGAAAGAAAATTAAAAAAAATTAAAATCATAAAATAAAATGTGGACTTATTACGACGAATTATAAAATTCATCATAATAAGTCTTTTAATTACGGCGAAAAAGTTTTTCACCGTAATAAAAAGAAAGAAAAATTAAAAAAAATTAAAATCATAAATAAAATGAACTTATTACGATAAATTTTATAATTCATCGTAATAAGTCTTTTAATTACCGTAATAAAAAAAAAGAAAAATTAAAAAAATTAAAATCGTAAAATAAAATGTGGACTTATTACGATGAATTATAAAATTCATCGTAATAAGTCTTTTAATTATGGTGAAAAAGTTTTTCGCCGTAATAAAAAGAAAGAAAAATTAAAAAAATTAAAATCGTAAAATAAAATGTGGACTTATTACGATGAATTATAAAATTCATCGTAATAAGTCTTTTAATTACGGTGAAAAAGTTTTTCGCCGTAATAAAAAGAAAGAAAAATTAAAAAAAATTAAAATCGTAAATAAAATGTGGACTTATTATGATGAATTATAAAAATCATCGTAATAAGTCTTTTAATTACGGCAAAAAAGTTTTTCGCCGTAATAAAAAGAAAAAAAAATTAAAAAAATTAAAATCGTAAAATAAAATGTGGACTTATTACGACGAATTATAAAATTCATCGTAATAAGTCTTTTAATTACGGTGAAACTAATTTTTATTTCGCCGTTATAAATAAACCTATAACGATGAAAATATTTCACCATAATAGGTTCGCCACAAATACCATACTTTCTTGTAGTGTTCGGTTGCAAAATGGTCTGCATCAAACGCGATGATTTAATTATACATGGACTCATGTTGAAGGATTCGTTCATAAATTCTGCATCGCATGCGTAGGTCCGTGCGTGAACAAATTATCGTATCCTGTATGGCCTGAGACGATATACAAAGACTTTTCTTAAGGTCCAAACTCCTTTGGTGGGTGGTTTAAACTAAAAGAAAGCTCATCTAGCCCAAGCCAATGTAAAAAAGGATTGGTTCATTTAGTAGTGCAACTTTTTTTTTTTTTCTGTTTTTTTGTGGGTGTCCATATCCTTTGGGTATTGTTGAACATGTTCCAAGGTAAAAATTTTTTAGATCAGTAGTGCTGATTAGGTTGGAGGTGTTAATTTATGGTTTAAAAAATTAATTTGAGATCCGATTGCATGTTGATTAAGCATAAATTATGCAATAGATTTTAATGAAAATAATCCAAATTGATGGGGATCATTATTACTTATGACTATTAGGTAAATGGTGATCCATCTCTTCTAAATTTTTTATGTATTTTTAACAAATACTAATTGATATATAAATTATGCATTTTATGAAATTATGTTTTATTAAAAGAGAAAATGGGAATGAATTATTTTGTTATCATAAATAAAATTATGAATTAGGATTTTGATCCTGCTTCTCAATTTATGATTTGATAGATATTATCATGCTTATTAACTATGATTGATAGAATACATGCTTATCAGTTTATTATTGGTATATTAAATTATAAATAACATATAGAATACAATGATTTCTAAAATTTTAAACCAACTAAGTTTCAATGCCAACTAGGTTATATAATTGCAGCAGATGTAAGATATGCATTAGTTAGAGTCTCATACTACTAAAACTTAAATATGATTAATATCCATGGTTGATTAGAGACGTGCATTATATTGTGACAAAAGGCATACAAGATGATGTGGCTGATAAGCGTCATGTATAAAGTTAATGATCAAAAGTTATTCAGGTGGCTCCAGTTCTAGGCAGCCCCACTTATAGGTCCCCGGCTCCGGCTCCAGGCAGCCCCGGCTCTAGGCAGCCCACTTTTAGATGACCCCCACTTTTAGATAGCCCCGGCTCTAACGGCCTCGGCTTCAGGCGGCCCCACTTCCAGAATAATCTTCAGCTTCTCATGCAAGCTTTTGATTCTATCCAGGCTGGGCTCACCAACCACCACTGCCTCATATATGTCTAATAAGACAAGCTCTATGACCCTGACACAAGTCTTAAAAGTATCATTCATCATGAGGTTTTAATCAAATTATCAATTTTGTTTCGGATTATGTTTCGTTTTAGCTTATGAAACGAAATATTTTGGTATCGGACCGTTTCGGTGCTTCATTTTGGATATATATATATATATATATATATAAAAAAATATTAATAATTCATATTCTTCATAAATATAATAACAACATAAAAATAAAGAGTTTAAGTTTTTAAGAGGTACGACCGTGCGACTGAAAGAAAAGATGTAGGGTAACTAGGGTTTTTTTTTGATATATTTATATATATATATTAAAATGATCCTGAAAGGTTTAACAATTCATAAATTGATCTCCAAACATATTTTACCGAAACGGCCGAAACATATTGAAATATACCGAAATGACAAAAAAAATCTCCCAAAGAAAACGTAGGGCTCATCTTTTGGATAAGCTACCGAAATGAAACATTTTGGCCGAAACAGCCGAAACGAAACGAAATTGATAACTTTGGTTTAATGATATGGATCAGATGAGCCCCAAAAGTCATCATCAGCCGAAAAAAGTATCAAATCATCCAGTTTAGACAAGACATATCTCTGCTAATTCTGATATCCCATTCAAAAAGTCAAGGCTCATCCTAAGATTCCAGGGCTTTCAAGCAAGCTTATCAGAATCCCATACGTAGTCTATCATAGAGTGTTGCATGGCTCATTCTTTCATGAAAAAGGAAGAGAGTTACGTGTATCTATAAAACAGGTAAGAAGAACCCCTGGCCGAGGTATGAACACTTAAGCAATGAGAAGTTTTATCCTTTTCTTCCTAAATATCCTTATCTCGAGCTTCTTCAAGCTCACGGCTGTGATTCGATCACTAACTTGAGCGTCGAAAGGTTCCTGCCGAAATATCCAGCCTTTGGACTTCTTACAGATCTCGGCGCGTGATGAAGTATCATTATCCTACTGGTGGTACGATTCACTGACGTTCAAGGACGTTAGTTCAAGTGATCGAGCTTCAACACAAGAAAAACTCTAGTACTACGTACTTGTTATGATGGAAGGTGTGCAAAGAATAAAAGATCAATGAAAAATAGAGAGAATAAAATTAAATAAGAGAGTACACATAGGGATTTATGTAGTTTGACCCACAGGCTTATATCCATAAATGAAGGAGAATAAAGCATTTCACTATTAAGAATATCTAGAGATTACAAAGCTTGTCGTCATGAAAACTTTAGAATCGGAATCATTTTCCACCAAAGATTCTTTCTTACAAATTTCTAGACTATCCATACCCAACTGGACCTCTTGAACTCTCTCAATAACTCTCTAGTTACTTAGGTTATCTCAAGGGCAGAGCCCCTTTAGGACTACCATGGATTTCCCTTGAGACCAATCTCTAAATCTAAGCCACTTTGAAAGCTAAGGCTACCTATGCTTATGTAAAAGAGAGATATACAATATACTACATGGATTAGAACTAGAGTTCTTTATATATTTGGAGACATATTTTGATTGAGTATGTGAATTTCAAAACTATACGGATTAGGACTAAAATCCTATATGACCATGGAAATATATCCTTTTTGAACTTCTAAATTCCAAAATAAATTCTAACATATCATTTGATATCCTACCAATGAGATTTAAATATTAATTTATACCTAAGGATCGATGAGGGACATGCATTGATCGAACCCTCCATTAATGGGTGTTGTTGACTCTATATTGATTTTGATGATTATAAAGCAATTAAGTATGGTACTAATGTTTATTGTAGAGACAAAGATCATTGCAAGATAATACAATGTATCAAGAAGAAGGAAAAGACTTTTCAAAGTCTTATCTTAAAAGATTGAGTCCAAAGAAGTCTTCTCAAATTTTTATAAGCTCAAAGGAAGGTAAATAAGAGCTTGGGTTGATGAAGAAATTTTTCTTCGAGCCAACTGAAGCCTTTGACATCCAATTCATCAATTCCCAGCCATCTGGAATCATCCTATAGCTTTGAACTCTTGGATTTCAGTTGACTAGAATTGATTTCCAGCCAACTGGAAGGTTAATTTCACTTGAAGAAGCCGTGTGCAAGGTGTTTATAGCCGATTGGAGTCTTATTCCAATCAACTAGAATGATTTCCTAGATGCCAGGAAGCTTTGGCTAAAGGCTTCTCTTATTCCTCAGTCAACTAGAATTTATTCCAACCGACTGGAAGCAAAGGAAAAATGGAATGGACAGTGCATAGAGGAATTCCAGCCGGCTGGATTAGTTTCCAGTCGACTGGAAGGCTTTTCCCTCATGAGCTCTTTTCCTTTCCAACCGATTGGAAGGCTTTTCCCTCATGAGCTCTTTTCCATCCCAGCCGCCATCCCAGCCGACTAGAATTTATTCCAGTCGACTGGAGTGAGGTTCTGTTGAAATTTGGCAGTAAACCTTCACATTCCAACCGATTGAGCTCTCTTTCAGTCAAATAAAATTAAAGTTACTTTACATTCCAGCCGATTGAGCTCTCTTTTAATCACCTAGAATTAAAGTTACTTTACAATCCAGCTGACTGAGCTCTTCCTTAGTCAACTGGAATTAAAGCTGTTCCTTCATTCAATATAACACTTTTTCATTCTAGTCGACTAGAGGATGCTCACAAACGACTGAAGGCTTGCTCTTTTTCCTCTTGGCCGAACCATATTTGAAACTAGTCAACTGAAGGCTGCTCCTAACCGACTGGAGATGATTTCATTTCCTCTTTGGCCGAATGATATTTGAATCCAGCCAACTAGAGGCTGCTTCCAACCGACTGGAGTTTGAGAAAAATACATCAACGACTAGTTCTCTTTCCATTTTTCTTTCCTTTTCTATTCCCTTTTGATTTCTAACAGCTAGATTTTTTGAAGTGCTTTAGATAGCCAAGGTGCTAACCAATAGAGACGGTGAACAGTGAAAAATTTATTGCATACATCTGAGATTGTTCAATGAGAAAGAAAGAGAAGCTTTGGCATTGAATATGGATGGCTCTTGAAGTTCATTGATTATTCCACCTATTGCTATCCCAAGAAAGCTTCCAAGGCATTCAAAGCTTTAGCTACTTCCCAAATGAGACTTTATTTATTGTTGAAGATCATTCAAAAGAGGAACCTCATTTGTGAAGTTGTCTTTAAAGTTGTAAAGTATTTGTTTCTGAATATTTGCTCATCATAGGAGCTTCGTATACTTACTATTCTTCACCTGAACTTGTGTTTTAAGTTTCATTTGGTTTGAAACTTGTCAAGGGTTAGGTTTAACCCTTGGTAATCTGTTGTAAGGCTGCCTTGTGCCATGTAACAAGTTGTTAGCTAGGGAGGTTAGGGATTGTAATCGTTTGGTGAAACGATTGGAGTAAAAATTTTTTAAAAAAAATTGGGGAGTGAACATAGGTGCTGGGTTAGCATCGAACCATTATAAAAATCATTGTGTTTATAATTGTTTGCATCTTTTTGATGATTCTTCCACATTCACTTCATTGCACCACTACCAATTAAATTTTGATTTGTGAAAAGCATATACCACATTAAATTTTTAGGAACCTAATTCACCCCCTCCCTCTTGGGTTTCTTGATCTGGGGCAATAGGTGTTAAGTATGGTTAATACCTAGTGACTTTTGGAGAATATATATTAGTCTGTATCCTACTAATGAAAGCTTTACATCACAATAAATTCATACAATGATCTAAATGTAAATCGAAAGTCTAGAAAACATGAATTTATTTTTGTTATTTCCTTAAATAAATATATTGGCTAATTAATACATTTAATTGTTAAAAAATATATTTAAATATTAACTAGGTTGATCATTGCTTACTGGACTCTCTTGTGCCCACTATCATATCGTTTCTTTTCTTTCATCTTCAAATAAGTAGATACATTAAAGCACTCATGAGAAAATGCAAAGCTGCTAAAAAAGAACTAGCATTAGACTTAAGATTTTTTTTCTCAAGTTATATTTAATATCAAAAATAATTATGATATATTACAAGTTTTGGATTTTATTTTAAACACGCTTGAATAATAAATTTAATTTTTTTTATTTTATTATTTAAATAGTTAATTATATCATAATGAATACCTTGCAAATATTCTTATTCTTTGATGGACTCTTCGAAGAAGTTGCAAAACTTGATAGAACTCGGGCCGCCCTTGCCATTCCAGGCGTCCACCCCTGTTCCGAGTTTTTCTTGGAGCAAATCCATCCCGGCTTAGAGCGCTGATTCTTTCTCTCCTTGTTTCAGGGAGTAAGGAGATGGGTCGCAACTTAGCAAACGAATATGGGAATGCATGCCTATAATATCTCAAATTTAATCCTATATTGGATAGAAAATAAATATGTTATATGCTTATAATTACTCAANAAAAGCCAATCTTAGGAGTTAGGAGTTTAATCCCATTTAATTTTTGACAGTTTTATCAATACATTATTATTAAAGATAGGTGATTTTAGGATATATTGGATTTTGCCCAATTCGTTTTTGTCGCACGAATGATTACCTCGTTCGCTTGAGTACACGTTGCAGTATTTTAATTGCTCACTGGTAAAAAGTTATTTCTTTTTATAATTTTTATTCAGTCATTTCAAAGGATAGGTAAGAACTTTTTCTTCAAGCATTTATCCACCTGTTATCCATCCTTTATTCCGTTCTCAAATTAAGCATTTCGTGTGTTGGCAGAAGAGTAATCGTATGGGAGAAGCTTCGGATCGAATTTGCAAGAACACGGCTGCCAACCATCACCACCACAACCACTACCACTGCCACACTTGACTCGTAGCCAACCAAACTAAAGGCTAATAAACCACTAAACCCCAGAGCCATCTGTACCACGCCCAACCGCCCATTCAAATATCGGGGATGGCTACACAACTCGCTAAAAAGAAACCGAGCATCGCCAAAAAATAAAAAAAAAATAAAACGCAAACCATTGTTTTAGTCCATGAGTTTGGTGTGCACTAATTGGACCCAGTCCCACAAGAATCAGTCCAAAGTAGTTTAAAAGCCTATAGTAGAACCTAAAGTTAAAACTTTACACGGATCCAATTTGATCATTAAAGAACATGACTGAACGTTGAACCATATCCACCCTTCTTTGAGGGACAAAAAAAAGAAGTAGGATATTCTCCACCACAAGGGGTTATATGGTTGGATGCGAGCCAACCGAATTGTTCGTCGAGTTACATCGCAGCCTTGAAGTTATTGATTTGAAATCTATAGCAGCCATTTGAAGTCATTTAAAAACAAGAAATTCAATTGAATTCCTCAGTTTTTAAGCAATTTTTTTGTTTGAAATATTTTTAAGCTGAATGAATTTAATCGAGTCAAAGCCTAAAACATAGATTTTTAGACAATTAGAATTCACATCAAAATTGATGCGATTTGAAAATGCTAAAATTTATCTAGTGGGATCTATTTTAAAAGGATAAAATAATCATTTTCAAAGACTATATCTAATCATTTATGTTGAGTAAGGAGTCTAGGAGTGCTTTTCATTTTTTTTATTAGGTGTCGAGAATATAAGCCGGTCTCATTGCTCAACGGCATGGCCAGCAGCAGAAGGATGGATGCTATGCTTCGATGATTTTTCATCTCTCTTGTAGAGCAGTGCATTCGATAAATCCCGAGAATGGTGAGAACCACAGCAAGGATTACTTTGCTTTGCTCGGTTCTCACTTCTCTTTCTTTCTATCTGCTATCCAATGCTGCGATCCCAATGATCTTATTGAGGAGGATAGAGAGATGTTTTAGGAATTTCTTTTGGGGCTCTATGCAGGATGGCCATGGTATTCATATGTTGGCTTGGGACAATGTATGCTTGCCAATGTCCAAAGGTGGCTTTGGTATACAATCTATGACTGTTAGGAGAGCGGCTATGATTGCTATGCATGCTACGAGATTCATTCTTGATTTGCAGTGTTTCTGGAGTTCCTTTATGCATGCTAGATATGGGTTATGGACATCGTCTATGAATTTTCATTCTTCTTGGGGATATTCTTTCTTTTAGAAGGAGGTCTGCCAGCATGCCCCGATGATATTGAGCAACATCACATGGATGATTGGAGATGGCTCCTTAGTAAATGTTGTTCAAGATTCATGTATTACTGATCTCCCACTCTCACTATGGCCTACCTTTATCGGTGTTGAGGTTCCTAACAGTATGCAAGTTATTGACATGATATCTCAGGATCACTTCTCTTGGCATATTCCAACAGTGTCTCGATTTTTTGGGGGAGGAACTCTCTCATCAGATCCTCTCTATTCCACTCACATGGGAGCTGATTCCTGATGCCAGATTATGGAAAAGATCATGCCTTCCTAGTGCTCCTACTAGGGATCTCATGAAGTTGTTTAGGCCACAGACTTAGCATTCGAGGGATGCTAAGTGGATCTGAAAACTCTCCATTCATCCTAGGATTCAGTTCTTTATTTGGAAGCTTCTGTGTAAATGCCTTCCTACATGCTCCCAGCTAGCTTAGAGGGATTTGTCAATCCAAGCTACTTGCCCATTATGTGGACAAGAGGAGAAGACTATTGATCATACCATCTTCACCTGTTCCAAAGTGTGTCAGATCTGGCAGATTATGGGATATCACCCTAGGAAGGGCGGTAATGCTTCATGGAGGACTGCTTTTCTGTATGACATTCGGAGGGGTACTCAGCAGCAGCGATCTATTTGGGCTGTTACAGCCTACCATATTTGGTTATCAAGGAATAAGCTTATCTTCGTTGACGAAACTGAATCTCCCTATAAGATTGTGAGGAAAGCCATATCTTCTTATGCGGAATTTTTACTCCGTTGTAATACTCTTAATTCTGACAATTTTGGCCACTGGGGCTCCTCTGCTGTCTCGGCAACAGACCGACAAACGGTCTTTATCTTTTGGGAGCCTCCCTTCCAAGGTTTGTCAAAATCAATTTTGATGAGAGTGTTCGAAGAAGATTCGCTGGCTCAGCTTTTATTATCCAAAGGATTGATGGAGTGATGCTAGCAGCAGGTAGGTTCGGACTCCTTGACTTCTCTGTTCCTTTGGCTAAGCTCTATGCTGCTTGGGCAGGTATTATTTATGCCACTCAGATTCTTCATATACATAGCTTCTTTATTGAGGAGGACTCGCTCACTGTTATCAGATGGCTTCGGCAGGACTATCGCTCTCAGGTTCCTACCAACCCTATTCTTTTTGACATATGGTCCACCCTTTGAAAGACTCATAGAGCTCAGATCTGTCATGTTTACTAGGAAGCCAACTCTGCGGCTAACTAGATGGTGTTCTCAGTGGCCTGTCATTCAGTATTTTGGATTTGGAAGCAGGATGACCAATGTCCAATTGTATTGAAACAAATTTTGTTTTCTAATCTATCGTGTTTGATGCGCACTAGAATAGTGTGATCATCCGACTGTATAAAAAAAAAGAGTGGATTTCCTCAATGTAACCATTGGTTCATAACTGTGTTTTGTAATCCCATAGCGCTTTGGAATATATTGTAGTGAACGTTTCATGAGCATACCATGCTTTGTAATCTCGTCTATTATTACTTAAAAACAAAAATATTAATTATTTTTTTATTTTTAAATGGTATACTTTTTTATTTCACTTACTTTTAAGCTCAAGGAATTTAATTGAATTAAAGTCTAAAAATTAAAGTTTCTCACAAGTAAAATTTAGACTAATATTGATGGGATTTAGCAAGCTAGAATTCATTTTGTGGGATCTATTTATAAAAAGGCCAAACTACCCTTCTTAATACTTAATTATCTTTTAATTTTGTCTCCTCCTCTAACATTCGAGATTATATTTTTTTAATCCCAAATTCAAGGCTAAAATACCCTAATCCCAACACACACTTCTATTACTATATCAACTTGGCAAGAGCTTTTTCTAAAATAAAAAATAAAAAAAAAACTCTTTAGAGGGGTAATATTGAAACTTTAGAGGTAGACCTAGTTAAGCCAAATTTAGAGTCGGATCATTTTTTTATTTTTTGTCTTTAAGATTCCTAAACTATGTAATTATAAGGATGAAAGAAATGATCTAATTCAAGCTTAACTACATTCAAATATAATCAAGTCTATTTTGTAATTTTATATAATTTAATTCATTTTGATTTATTCCAAATGATAGGATTCATCGGTTGAATTCTCATATTTTAAAATTTGCTTGGAATTAATAATAAATTATATCAATAAATTTTTTTTAATTTAATTTTATTAATAGAATTCAATTGGATTTTATTATAGAGTTGATTCCAACGGAGCATAAGTGAGCTGCAGGCTGTTTATTGAGCCAGTGAGGCGCAAAGACTTGGTATTCAACTTGCAGCCAAAACAGCCATTGATCAAGCTGCGGAAGCTCAAGCGCTCGCTACCAAAGCATTTAAAACCATACCAGTCTCCACCCCTCCTTCAAGCCGTCCACCATGCACTCCTCAACATTTTGTGGAAAAAGCCTCCTCGATCCCCCACCTCTCATGATCATTGCTAGCTGGAAGAAAAACAAGTCATAGTCGAACCTCACTGAAGCTAGCTTTATAGTCGATGTAATCGTATACATCGCTCGCCATCCTTGGGCTTCCCCATGAGCACCTCGACAGCCTATTTCAGGACATGGTCTTGGATCAGTCGAGCATCTTTGGGGAACTCGGTTTGATCTCCAGAGCCTCCATGGTGGACTTTTCATTGCTGGTCCTATATATTTCTTTGGAGGACTTAAAGTGGCCGGACGACTCCACTAGTTTTGCCGCCATCACTGTTATTGTAGTCTCCGGTGATGTCGACGGAGGGCTTGGAGGGGTGGGCGACGGGAAGTAGAGATTCTTGCTGGTGGGGATGGGCGTGATGGATCTCTGAAACAGTGGGGGAAGAGAGCTAGGAGTCGTTATTATCGTTGTTATTGTCGTTGGATTCGGTAGCTAAGGTCTGAGCACTACTCGGTTGCAAAATGGTCTGCATCAAACGTGATGATTTAATTATACATGGACTCATGCTGAAGGATTCGTTCATAAATTCTGCATAGGTCCATGCATGAACAAATTATCGTATCCTGTATGGCTTGAGACGATATACAAAGACTTTCTTAAGGTCCAAACTCCTTTGGTGGGTTGTTTAAACTAAAAGAAAGCTCGTCTAGCCCAAGCCAAGTAAAAAAGGATTGGTTCATTTAGTAGTGCAACTTTTTTTTTTTCTGTTTTTTTGTGGGTGTCCATATCCTTTGGGTATTGTTGAACATGTTCCAAGGTAAAAATTTTTTAGATCGGTAGTGCTGATTAGGTTGGAGGTGTTAATTTATGGTTTAAAAAATTAATTTGAGATCCGATTGCATGTTGATTAAGCATAAATTATGCAATAGATTTTAATGAAAATAATCCAAATTGATGGGGATCATTATTACTTATGACTATTAGGTAAATGGTGATCCATCTCTTCTAAATTTTTTATGTATTATTTAACAAATACTAATTGATATATAAATTATGCATTTTTATGAAATTATGTTTTATTAAAGAGGAAATGGGAATGAATTATTTTGTATCATAAATAAATTATGATTAGGATTTTGATCCTGCTTCTCAATTATATTTGATAGATATTATCATGCTTATTAACTATGATTGATAGAATACATGCTTATCAGTTTATTATTGGTATATTAAATTATAATAACATATAGAATACAATGATTCCTAAAATTTAAACCAACTAAGTTTCAATGCCAACTGGGTTATAATTGCAGCAGATGTAAGATATGCATTAGTTAGAGTCTCATACTACTAAAACTTAAATATGATTAATACCCATGGTTGATTAGAGACGTGCATTATATTGTGACAAAAGGCATACAAGATGATGTGGCTGATAAGCGCCCTGTATAAAGTTAATGATCAAAAGTTATTCAGGTGGCTCCAGTTCTAGGCAGCCCCGCTTCCAAGCGGCCCCAACTCTAGGCAGCCCCGCTTCCAAACGGCTCCGGCTCCAGGCAGCCCCGGCTCTAGGCAGCCCACTTTTAGATGACCCCCACTTTTAGACAGCCCCGGCTTCAAACGGCCTCGGCTTCAGGCGGCCCCACTTCCAGAATAATCTTCAGCTTCTCATGCAAGCCTTTGATTCTATCCAGGCTGGGCTCACCAACCACCACTGCCTCATATATCTAATAAGACAAGTTCTATGACCCTGACACAAGTCTTAAAAGTTATCATTCATCATGAGGTTTTAATCAAAATTATCAATTTTGTTTCGGATTATGTTTCGTTTTAGCTTATGAAACGAAATATTTTGGTATCAGACCGTTTCGATGCTTCATTTTGGAATATATATATATATATAAAATAAAAAAATATTAATAATTCATATTCTTCATAAATATAATAACAACATAAAAATAAAGAGTTTAAGTTTTTAAGAGGTACGACCGTGCGACTGAAAGAAAAGATGTAGGGTAACTAGGGTTTTTTTTTGATATTTTATATATATATTAAAATGATCCTGAAAGGTTTAACAATTCATAAATTGATCTCCAAAATATTTTACCGAAACGGCCGAAACATATTGAAATATACCGAAATGACAAAAAAAATCTCCCAAAGCAAACGTAGGGCTCATCTTTTTGGATAAGCTACCGAAATGAAACATTTTGGCCGAAACGGTCGAAACGGCCGAAACGAAACGAAATTGATAACTTGGTTTAATGATATGGATCAGATGAGCCCCAAAAAGTCATCATCAGCCGAAAAAAGTATCAAATCATCCAGTTTAGACAAGACATATCTCTGCTAATTCTGATATCCCATTCAAAAAGTCAAGGCTCATCCTAAGATTCCAGGGCTTTCAAGCAAGCTTATCAGAATCCCATACGTAGTCTATCATAGAGTGTTGCATGGCTCATTCTTTCATGAAAAAGGAAGAGAGTTACGTGTATCTATAAAACATATAAGAAGAACCCCTGGCCGAGGTATGAACACTTAAGCAATGAGAAGTTTTATCCTCTTCTTCCTAAATATCCTTATCTCGAGCTTCTTCAAGCTCACGGCTGTGATTCGATCACTAACTTGAGCGTCGAAAGGTTCCTGCCGAAATATCCAGCCTCTGGGACTTCTTACAGATCTCGGCGTCGTGATGAAGTATCATTATCCTATTGGTGGTACGATTCACTGACGTTCAAGGACGTTAACTCAAGGTGATCGAGCTTCAACATAAGAAAAACTCTAGTACTACGTACTTGTTACGATGGAAGGTGTGCAAAGAATAAAAGATCAATGAAAAATAGAGAGAATAAAATTAAATAAGAGTACACATAGGGATTTATGTAGTTTGACCCACAGGCTTATATCCATAAATGAAAGAGAATATAGCATTTCACTATTAAGAATATCTAGAGATTACAAAGCTTGTCCCTCATGAAAACTTTAGAATCGGAATCATTTTTCCACCAAAGATTCTTTCTTACAAATTTCTAGACTTATCCATACCCAACTGGACCTCTTGAACTCTCTCAATAACTCTCTTAGTTACTTAGGTTATCTCAAGGGCAGAGCCCCTTTAGGACTACCATGGATTTCCCTTGAGACCAATCTCTAAATCTAAGCCACTTTGAAAGCTAAGGCTACCTATGCTTATGTAAAAGAGAGATATACAATATACTACATGGATTAGAACTAGAGTTCTTTATATATTTGGAGACATATTTTGATTGAGTATGTGAATTTCAAAACTATACGGATTAGGACTAAAATCCTATATGACCATGGAAATATATCCTTTTTGAACTTCTAAATTCCAAAATAAATTCTAACATATCATTTGATATCCTACCAATGAGATTTAAATATTAATTTATACCTAAGGATCGATGAGGGACATGCATTGATCGAACCCTCCATTAATGGGTGTTGTTGACTCTATATTGATTTTGATGATTATAAAGCAATTAAGTATGGTACTAATGTGTTTATTGTAGAGACAAATCATTGCAAGATAATACAATGTATCAAGAAGAAGGAAAAGACTTTTTAAAGTCTTATCCTAAAAGATTGAGTCCAAAGAAGTCTTCTCGAATTTTTATAAGCTCAAAGGAAGGTAAATAAGAGCTTGGGTTGGTGAAGAAATTGTTCTTCCAGCCAACTGAAGCCTTTGACATCCATTCATCAATTCCCAGCCATTTGGAATCATCCTATAGCTGTGAACTCTTGGATTTCAGTTGACTAGAATTGATTTCCAGCCAACTGGAAGGTTAATTTCACTTGAAGAAGCCGTGTGCAAGGTGTTTATAGTCGATTGGAGTCTTATTCCAATCAACTAGAATGATTTCCTAGATGCCAGGAAGCTTTGGCTAAAGGCTTCTCTTATTCCTCAGTCAACTAGAATTTATTCCAACCGACTGAAAGCAAAGGAAGAATGGAATGGGCAGTGCATAGAGGAATTCCAGCCGACTGGATTAGTTTCCAGTCGACTGGAAGGCTTTTCCCTCATGAGCTCTTTTCCATTCCAGCCAACTAGAATTTATTCAAGTCCACTGGAGTGAGGTTTTGTTGAAATTTGGCAGCAAATCTTTACATTCCAACCGATTGAGCTCTCTTTCAGTCAACTAAAATTAAAGTTACTTTACATTCCAGCCGATTGAGCTCTCTTTCAAACACCTAGAATTAAAGTTACTTTACAATCCAGCCGACTAAGCTCTTCCTTGGTCAACTGGAATTAAAGTTGTTCCTTCATTTAATATAACACTTTTTCATTCTAGTCGACTGGAGGATGCTCACAGACGACTGAAGGCTTGCTCTTTTTCCTCTTGGCCGAACTATATTTGAAACTAGTCGACTAAAGGCTGCTCCTAACCGTCTGGAGATGATTTCATTTCCTCTTTGGCCGAATGATATTGAATCCAGCCAAATCGAGGCTGCTTCCAACCGACTGGAGTTTGAGAAAAATACATCAACGATTGGTTCTCTTTCCATTTTCTTTCCTTTTCTATTCCCTTGTGATTTCTAACGGCTAAATTTTTTGAAGTGCTTTAGATAGCCAAGGTGCTAACCAATAGAGACGGTGAACAGAGAAAATTTTATTGCATACATCTGAGATTGTTCAATGAGAAAGAAAGAGAAGCTTTGGCATTGAATATGCGATGGCTCTTGAAGTTCATTGATTATTCCATCTATTGCTATCCCAAGAAAGCTTCCAAGGCATTCAAAGCTTTAGCTACTTCCCAAATGAGACTTCATTTATTGTTGAAGATCATTCAAAAGATGAAGCTCATTTGTGAAGTTATCTTTAAAGTTGTAAAGTATTTGTTTCTGAATATTTGCTCATCATAGGAGCTTCGTATACTTACTATTCTTCACATGAACTTGTGTTTTAAGTTTCATTTAGTTTGAAACTTGTTAAGGGTTGGTTTAACCCTTGGTAATATGTTGTAAGGCTGCCTTGTGTCGTGTAACCAGTTGTTAGCTAGGGAGGCTAGGGATTGTAATCGTTTGGTGAAACGATTGGAGTAAAAATTTTTAAAAAAAATTTGGGGAGTGAACGTAGGTGCTGGTTAGCATCGAACCATTATAAAAATCACTGTATTTATGATTGTTTGCATCTTTTCGATGATTCTTCCATATTCACTTCATTGCACCACTGCCAATTAAATTTTGATTTGTGAAAAGCATATACCACATTAAATTTTTAGGAACCCAATTCACCCCCTTCCTCTTGGGTTGCTTGATCTGGGGCAATAGGTGTTAAATATGGTTAATACCTAGTGACTTTTGGAGAATATATATTAGTCCATATCCTACTAATGAAAGCTTTACGTCACAATAAATTCATACAATGATCTAAATGTAAATCGAAAGTCTAGAAAACATGAATTTATTTTTGTTATTTCCTTAAATAAATATATTGGCTAACTAATACATTTAATTGTTAAAAAATATATTTAAATATTAACTAGGTTGATCATTGCTTACTGGACTCTCTTGTGCCCACTATCATATCGTTTCTTTTCTTTCATCTTCAAATAAGTAGATACATTAAAGCACTCATGAGAAAATGCAAAGCTGCTAAAAAAAAGAACTAGCATTAGACTTAAGATTTTTTTTCTCAAGTTATATTTAATATCAAAAATAATTATGATATATTACAAGTTTTGGATTTTATTTTAAACACGCTTGAATAATAAATTTAATTTTTTTTAATTTTATTATTTAAATAGTTAATTATATCATAATGAATACCTTGCAAATATTCTTATTCTTTGGTGGACTCTTCGAAGAAGTTGCAAAACTTGATAGAACTCGGGCCGCCCTTGCCATTCCAGGCGTCCACCCCTGTTCCGAGTTTTTCTTGGAGCAAATCCATCCCGGCTTAGAGCGCTGATTCTTTCTCTCCTTGTTTCAGGGAGTAAGGAGATGGGTCGCAACTTAGCAAACGAATATGGGAATGCATGCCTCTAATATCTCAAATTTAATCCTATATTGGATAGAAAATAAATATGTTATATGCTTATAATTACTCAAGTCTACTTGCTATATATATATATATATATATAAACTTTCGTTGGACTTTTATAATGCTAAAGAGATTTACGTGATTCCCTGCTGGATGGACACAAATTAAAGCTTCATTGGACCTCAAGTGGGCTAGACTAAACTCTTGTAACCAATCAATCGCAATATAGTTAACACTCATGCAGGCTCACAAGCGACTTGCCGTTTTCTTCCGTTAGATTGAGGTCTAATTACAAGGTCTTTCAAGCACCAATGCTCTCGTAACATTCTCTTACTATTGGTTCATCAATGTTCTTGTCACTCCGCTATGATTTCCTCTATGACAATCAGTTCCTTATAAACATGGTGCGATGTGCCTTTGATTACAAGAACTGTGAGGA
The DNA here is from genome assembly GCA_900491605.1 of Calamus simplicifolius. Lineage (NCBI taxonomy): Eukaryota > Viridiplantae > Streptophyta > Magnoliopsida > Arecales > Arecaceae > Calamus > Calamus simplicifolius. The sequence continues at coordinate 303,684 of UESW01004329.1, read as the reverse complement.
GCTCGATAAGTCTCTGTCGTATGACTCGAAAATCTTTAGATGTACTTGTGTAGCTTGGATGTGATGCGCAAAGGCTTCCAACACTCATGTCAAATCTACTTTTATTCGATGACTGTTTTGGATCAAATGATTGGATCGGTTCCGTGCTGCAACATTTTTCAATAGCAATTTTATAAAAAATGATTCGTTTGTGGCTGTACTACCTGCTTGTGGCATAAAGTACCATGAACTTATCTCTCTCTCTCTCTCTCTCTCTTTTCTCTCAAGAGAATTTCTATTTGCACCACCCAAATTGCTAAGTACATTTTTTTATTATTTTTAATTTGTTTACTCTTTGTACCCCCAATTATTCTTTACACACATCCTAAAAATTATTATTCCTAAACTACCTCTTTCTGCACCCCCCCTTCCCAAAGTACTCTGCACATCCCCTCCCTCAACGCACCACCCGATCCATTCTTCCCCCTCTTCCTGCTCCTTCCTCGGCACCAGCACCGAGCGGCGTCCCAGCAATCTCCTTCCCCAGCAGCGAGCGGCATTCCCGGCACCTCCTTTCCTAGCATCGGCAACAACCAGTGGCGGTGAGTTTCCTAAACCCACCGCCTTTGACTCCACCCCCCTCCCTCCCCTTCGGCCTCCTCCCTCACCTCTGCCTTCCTTGGCTCGCCTCCGTCCCCCTCCATCCCTCCCTTTGGTCCCCTTCATCCCTTCCATCCCCCTCCAACAAGGCCTGGGCCGAGTCTCTGTTCAGCCCATAGGGGCCGTACTGATTATCTCTGTTCGGCCCTGATGAGCCGAACAGAGAGCATCGTGTTCGGCCCATTAAAGCCGAACATATAGTTACGATTTAAAAATTATTAAATTTTTTTAATTTATTATATAAGTACTTTTATAAAAAAATATAATTGATTATATAAGTAGTTTTAAAAAATTGATATTTAATAAAATTTTAAATCGATCATATAAGTAGTTTTTAAAAAATTGATATTTACTAAATATTTATACATTAATAAATTGATTATTTAGTAAAAATCTATATTTAAAACTTATTATGTTATTTTAATAAAAAGAACCGTATAAACGGTATAGTTTAGTAAAATTAGGACGTATTTTAATCCTGCGGATTAATGCTGATTAATTCTATGCTGATCCCTTACGAGTTAGACCCACAGCGTCAGTCAGGAGACGCTGTGGCAGGCATGTTGAGGCTAAGGTTTTCGTTGCACGATTGCCCCCAGCTGAGACAGTAGATGAGGACATCCCAACTATGAATATTGAAGATGAAGCGGGTGGGCCATGTCTAGGTGGTCCAGAGGATGAGTCTATCCTTAGTAGTTTTAGGATATATATAGCAGCCTCCATCTAAAGGCAACAGGTATTATTTTTTTATTATTTTACTGTATTTCCTTCAATGTATTATTACGATGCTGTTATAAAATATTAATGTTATCCATTTAAAGTGCGATAGTGCTCTGAATGATATTGCAACTCATGTAATAAATCCTTCCTAACACGAAGCTAATCCTCCTCTTCAAATCCCAGCAAGTCAGCTATTGCCCTGAATCCACAGTTGCCATCAGCTTTTACATCCTCGATATGCTGGATGAACGGCCTTAGCTCATCTAGAATTTGATCAATATAAATTGTTGACTTATATGACCGGGTTCGAGGATGAAAAACATGCAAACCATATCGAATGAATCTTATTATATTACAATCAATTGCATGCTAATAATTATCAGCACACCCCGGCGCGGGTTGGCATGGGCCAAGCCGCATGCCCCAACATGCTTCGGCATGGGTCGGCACGGACTGGCACAGGTCGGCACAGGATGACCCACATGCCCCAACATGCCCCCGTACACATCAGCATAATACTCTTAGTTAAAAATGGAAGAAATGCTTCTTACCTTCTTTCTTGGTTGCCTTTTTTGCACTTGTATCATTGCAGTGCCCGTACTAGGTGAATAACTATTTTGTCAGAGAATCAACTCAAAGGCGGAAGGGTCATGGTGAGTAGACATATCAACCTTCAATAAAGCACGACCACATGAACCAATCATCCTTTTTGCAAGTTCTTCAAGAGAAGTACTATCTGGGCTTGCAATCTCTCTCGATTTTCTTAACATATGCAATTGAGAAGCCTCATCCAAAAGTTTGAATTTCTGAGCAATTATATCCAACTCCAGTTCACAGCTCAGCTTCATACTTTGCACATTTGAAGCAGGCACCATATCAAGTTTTCTCCAATGAGAATCTATGCAGTCGAGGGGAATAGGCTGACCTTCCATCCTATACCGTATAATCTCATGAGTGCACGGTAAACCATGTGTGCATCGAATAGCACACCTACAAATAGATTCATCAATTCCAACTAAATTGGCTTGGTTTGTTGGGTAAGGATATGATTTAATGCACTTATAGATATGAAACCTCGTAGTTCTTTGAATTTAGCAGGCTTAAAGTTGTGTTACACAACCGTCAAACTCTTCTTAAATGAGGCTTTAATATCACTGTGCTGCAACTCAATCAAACTATGAATTTTTGTCCAAGTAACTCAAAGTCCCTTGGCTTGATCCAAGCTATCTTTTAAGCCTTGCATGTGAACTTTCAGTCCTAGTAAAATAAATAAAATTAAATAAAAGTTAGATAATAAATACATAATTAAATTATAAAGGTACTAAAATGAATTAATTTCTTATGATACCTATTAGTTGTCACATTCCCGTAGTGCTTACGTGCGTCTATCCACGCTGTGACAAATCTTTCCTTGTATTTGCTCAGCCAAGTATATGACACATACCATAAAGCATCTGGATAGGTACTAAACTCTCTCTGGAGTGCACTTCAGTGATCGTTATATTCGTCTTCTATGCTTGACAATACTAGTATATTCCAACTCATTATAAACTTATCCTATTTCTCCTTCATTTCAAATAATCTTTTGCACTGGGCCAAAACATTCCTACTAATATGCCATCTACATAACAAATGTGATGTCGTAGGAAGTATCCTCTGAATTGCATTCAATAGAGCCAAGTCTCGATTTGTGATTATCACCTCGAGCAGAACATTAGCGTCCATGGCACTGCGCAATCTCTCTAATGTTCATGTATAGTTATCTTCTCGCTCAGAGTCTATATATGTAAAAGCAATAGAAAATGTGAGGTTAGTTGATGTCACCCTCACAATCTCTAAGAGAGGAAGATGATATCTATTCATCTTGTATGTACAATCCATTATCAAAACACGAGAAAATGCACGTAAAAATCTATGCTGCCAGGGTGAGCCCAAAACATGTCACGCACAACATCAGACTCAATACAATTCCTATGCCACTCATGTATTTATGCTCGGATAATTTACCCAGAAGATGTTGCATCTGAGATCTCCTAGCTTTCTCTTCAACCTTACACCTCTCTCGAGCATTGTAAATCATCTTCATTGTTGTAATATTGAGGGCATCCCTTTGCTTCAATGTGAAAAATATGGCCTTTGATCGAATCAATGTCTTCGACATATCCACTAACAACAAAGTCTCCTGCTTCGATAATCATCCAGCATATGAGTGCCCCTCGAGATGCTTTTTAGCCAGATGATTGTGCACACCACAAATGATCATTAACATCCAATCATTTGCAGTGTCCAATTTTTTTCCTCTTAATGCAAAAGAACATTCACACTTCTTAGTGCCACTGGACCTGGTCTTTAATCCTTTTTCTTTATGCTTTTACTTCTGTAGGTACCACTCCTCTCGCAAGCAAATATAATTCTTGGTTTCTTGACATCGCTACCCGAATCAGAAGTTTTAATAATAACAACAAATCCATTCCTCCTCCCAGCTTTCCAACACCAATTACGCAAGTCTTCTCTACTCTTGAATATCTACACAATAAATAGTTTAATATCAGCAGACAATTTTATATATTGCTCAGTCAACTAATAAAATAATTGCAATCAAAATTATTAGACCTCGTAAGTTGTAAATTCATTTGTGTAATCATCACACATTCAAAGCCAATCATGTTGCCTTTGGTTGAAGTATCGTCCTACACGATCAAAAAATCAATCAATTTAAACCTAACCCTAAACCTAAACCCTCCTAAAATTACTATGTTCGGCCCTGTTTCACCAAACAGAAGCCCTTTATTCGGCCGGGATGGACTGGACAAAGGGCCCCTGTTCGGTCCATCCTGGCCGAACAGAAGCCTTCTGTTCGGCCAGGTGTGGTTGAACAGAGGTCATTTATTCAGCCTATCCCGGCCGAACATAGGGTTAATGTTCGGCCAACCAAGGCTGAATAGAGGCCCTTGTTCCGCCCTATGTGGCCAAACAAGATATGGACCGTGAAAAAAAAATCAAAACAGGTCAAAAATAAACCTTTGCATATGTAAATCCTTTCTAAATCGCTAATTGCTTGTTCATTGCTCAATTAAAAATTAAAATCTCTTCAAACAAGGACTCAATGGATTGATTGAGCAAATATTTTTTTTTTCCGTTCATTGGGAGGGGGGGGGGGGAGGGGGAGGGGGGGTGTGTGGTGGGAGGGGAGGGTGTGCGGTAGGAGTGGGGGCTGTTTTTGTTGAGGGGGTGCAGAAAGTAAAAATAGGAGCAATTTGGTTCAATTTTATAATGGTAAAATTGATTTTTTTTTTTGTTAAATAGGGGGTGTACTTAGCAATTTGGGCAGTGAAAATAGAAATTCTAAGCCTTCGAGAGACGTGGTGAGCTTCCAAGTGTCCAACAAAAAGCTTTTGTTCTTGGCAATTCATGAGAGCGTACAACCTTCCAAAAGAATAGCTTGGCAACATCATCTCTTAGAAGTTTTGTTTCAAGGCATCATGCAATCCGTTTAGCATAGACTGGCGCCAACTTAGCAAGTGGGGGTAAAGTCTCCTGCTCTCATGTAAGAGAGCTGGCTTCATTACCGCCCTTACCCTGCTTTTTGGTGATGTTTCCAGCTGGCCTAGTTTACGTTTGAGCGATCTCAATCATTTTCATCAACATTTTCACTCGAGAATATTAGCTGCATTCTTAGGTAGTATTTGATAGAAAAAATATTATTTATGGATAAGTATATGAGATAGAATTTATTCTTTGGCTATCTCTAGGGATATCTCTTGACTATCTCATTGATCATATCAAATGCAAAAAGGTAAATCCATAGGATAACTTTTTTTTACTCTTATTTGGAGGGATAACCAGCTATTCCTACATTTTCTAGGGAATAAATTGAGAGGATAACCCATGGTTAACCATGGATTATTCTTTTGGTTAACTTTATTCCCAACTATCCCTTATAGTTATAGCTTTTGAAAATAAGAAAGAATATCCATGGATATCTCCTCTTATTCCCTATTTCAAACACTACCTTAAGGTACTAATCATTTGTGCCTTGCAATTCATGGGGTTGCATGACAACCATCCGAAGGAATTGCTTGGCAACACATGATGTCTTAATAGCTTTTCTTTAAAGGATGATGTGACTCATTGTCCAGAAACAACTAATGATCCACAAAACCTGATACTTCCCGTCTTCTAGCGCCAGCCATGGAGTATTGAATTCGGGCTTCTTTTAGCCTTATTTTGTTTTTGGTACAGACGGTGATTCACACCGCTCTAGGTATCAGAATATAATAACTGGAACAAGATTAGAGGGTAATGATCTTTCGGTCTTCATCTTCAATAACCAGAATGAAAAGCCATCCTAGCAGCAATCCAGTCCGCTACAGCATTAGCTTCGCGATAGACATGACGAATCTAGATGTTAGGAGCTTCCAAAATCATAAAGGATGTCGCATAATAAGGGGAATGGATAGAAGGCAAGTGGAAACTGGGCTCCTGCCGGATCCAACGAATAACAGTAATGGAATCACCTTCAATAATGAGACTGCGGGCGCCCAAGATCCGGATAGCATAGGATATACCCGTCCATACCGCATACAGGGGAATCAAGTAAACCAAATCCCCCTGCCGCCAACATCATACCATCCGCATCACAAATAACATAAGCCGATCCAGCACTTCTGCCATGGACACTCCCATCAAAGTTTATTTTGATAAACCCTAAAGGAGGGGGCTCCCAAGAAATAAAAATCGTATGCTGGTTCGCTGCCGCAGCAGTAGGGGAGACCCAGTGGCCAAGGTTTGCAAAATCAAGAAACCCCTGATGGGAAGTATGCTCAGCATAAAGGGAGACAACTGCCCTGAGAACCCTGCCAGGAGGAAGGACCACATCTGAGAACAGAATTTGATTCGAGGATAGCCAGATCTGATAAGCAATAAAACCTATAATGGACCCCGCTGGTGAGTATCCCTTCCCATACCCTGCTTCAACAGTCTCAGGAAAGAAATATGATGGGAGACAGAGCTGTCCACCCAGGACAAGCACCAGAGATTTGCCAAATTTGTCTAGTCCTGGCACAATAGAATATAGCATGATCAGTCGTGTCCTCATCTATACCATACACAGGGCATGTAGGCAGTATACTCAATCCTCTACGCGAGAGAAGGGAGTAGGTAGGAAAAACATCCCGAGCTAGCTTCCAGATAAAAAGTCTCACTCTAGGGTGAACAGGTAGATGCCAAATCCAATCCAATTCCATAGATTCCTGAGGGTGGGCTCTGAAAATAGATAAAAGATCCCTCATGGGAGCACAAGACAAGCAAGATCTCCTCCACACCCTGGTATCAGTACTAGCACTCGGAGAAAGAGGAATAGAGAGAATACGCCGACAGAGCTCAGTCCCAAAAAAACTGGACACTCAAGAGGACGACCGGTAGAGCAATCCAGGGAAATAAAATCACTGACACGCATACCATAAGGAATGTCTGGACAAACAAAGGTCGGCCACCGAGATAGGGGGAGGTCAGCAATCCACATATCCTAAGTGGCATCCACCGATGTACCGTCACCAATCATCCAAGAGGTACAGTTCAGGATAGTCGAGCATATCGATAGACCTCTTTCCAATAAAAGGAATGCTCCCGATTAGACTATGAAAGAGTGAAAGAGTTCCAGCTACCGTACTTGGCTCGCATAAAGGAACTCCACAAGCAATGCGGATCAAGCAAGAATCGAGAGGTATGCCTAGCTGTGAGAGCCTCTCTTCTGACTAACAGCGACTGGATATCAAGCCCACTCTTGGCCATTGGCAGGCAGACTGTATCCCAAGCTAAGAGATGAACACCGTGACCATCTGCATCGATGTCCAGAGAAAGTTTCGTAAGTATCTCTCAATCTTTCGTAGACATGCTAACAAAATGACAGTGTTAGACAAGAGATAACAACTTTTAGCCACTTTTTCGATCCGGATAGGAGGCTGAATGTCATAATTATCGTACTTTATTTGAAGTATAATATCTTAAATTTAATCTCATGCGGGATAGGAAAGGAAGTGCCATGTACTTGCAGCCATGACTTATAGCCATTCTTACAATATTAATAATTTAAAACAGTTATAATATACGATCAAAAAAATTGTAATATCTAAAATTTAGTTTTATATTGAATAAAAATATTTTCACTTGCTTTCGATCCACTGGCAGGAAGCGAGCTCGAGGCATTACACGGAGCTGAATGAATAAACCATTGTTACACATGATAGACCAACAACACAACACAACACAGGAGTCAATCAACTCACTAATAAATTTCAAGGGTACATTGGCGACCAAAACTGGCACCAATGCAACCAGGATATATACAATCATGACATTTGCAGTGCAAGTTGGGGTTACTTTAGCTCATGCTACCTCTTCCACTTCTCGGTATCTTGAACCATTCGGCATCGGCAATCATTGATGACCGCAAAAATAAAGGATAGAATCCACTGATCTGATCAAACCTGGATACTTATAATCCTTACTGTCCAATGATATTATTTTTAAATTAGCCACAACATGGGCAGCAAGAGATAGGCTGAGCTAGCTCCACTCCAACCATAAAACCACAAAATAAACCAACACACACATGCCACGCTACAACCCATGTGCGCGTCACGCTCCCCTCCTGCACCGTTCCCTGGTAACAAAGTGCCAGCCTCTCTTTTTTTTTTTTTTTTTTTGGCTTTTGTTTTGCCTTCATTTCAAAAGGAGGCACATTGCATTTATACACTCAATTGAATTCTACCGGCCATCACCAACCAACCTCCCCCCACTACTTTCTTTCCCTTCCAGTAGTGATCAACCCAACCCCACCTTTTCCCCTCTGCCAAATGGTTTCCATTCTCGCCATCTCATGCGCAATAAATAAATAAATATCAAACCATGGCGTGGCGTGGCGTAGCAGTTCGGCAACCAAACCCAAACTCCACCCGAAGCTTAGAGCCTACACCAAATCGGGTGGCCGGTCGCGGGCTCTGGGCCCCACTGCAACCGGACTCGGAACTACCGAGTTCGACCAACATCAATGATGCCAAGGGGTGAAAAAATCCTTATCGAATTAGAAGAAGAAAAAAGAAAACTCTAATTTTTTCATTCATCGACTAATGGGTTTTTTTTTTCCCCCTTTTGTACAAAACAAGGAAAAGAAAGAAAAAATATGAGAGACCAGCGAAGCAAAAACCCCATCTCAGATTTATGCTATAGCTAAATAGATTCAACTAGCAATAAAAGATAAAAAAAAAAAGAAAACTACAGCAGAGGAAAAGAAAGAAACATATAAAGCAAATAGCTTTATGTTTTTTTTTTTTTTTTTTTTTTTTTTTTTTCCTTCAACTGCGGTGCCGATCGGTGGCATCAGAGGCGGAGGGCGGTGCAGTAGAGATCGAGGTCGTCGTCGTCGGGCGGCGGAAGGAGGTTGAGATCGAACGCCAGTGGCGGATGACGGTAGACGGATGCGATGTCGCCGAGATCGTCGTCCACGACGGAGGACGAGGAGCCGCAGTCGCTGTGCAATTCCTCCTCGCCGATGGGGACGCGCGGTGGATCGACCTTCTGGGTTCGGAGCTGAGACCTGAGGGGCGGCGCGGAGCAGCGCCGGGGGCCGCTGAAGGACTCCACGGTGCTGCTGTGGCTGCTGGAGGCTGGCCACTGCGGCGGTGGCTGCCGCTGCCGAGGGTAGGGGGTGTGGGGGAAGGCGGCGGCGGCGGCGATGGCGGTGGGGGAGGAAGAGAGAGGGAGGGGGGCGGCCGGGAGGGGAGGGCATGGAGCGGGGAAGTTGGTCTTGGCCTTGCAGCCGCGGAGGCTGATGGCGGCCTTGTCGTAGGCGCGGGCGGCCTCCTCGGCGGAGTCAAAGGTGCCGAGCCAGACGCGGGTCTTCTTCGCCGGGTCGCGGATCTCCGCCGCGAACCTCCCCCACGGCCGCTTCCGGACGCCGCGGAACCGGACCTCCGGGCCCGATCCCGCCCCGATCGCCTCTGCCGCGGCCGGTGCCGGTGCCACGACAGCTCTCCCCTTCCGCATCGCTGATCGGAGGAAGGAGACAAGTGAAGGAGAAGGGGATGATGGTTTGGAGGGAGGTAGAAGGGGGGAGGGTGGAAGAGGGGTGGTCTAGGGCTTGGGGCTGGGGGAAGATGGGGAAGGGGGGGGAGGCTGGCTTTCTCTCCTTTTAACAAAACCGAGAAGCGGTGTCTTGATTTCTCCACCTCTTTTCCCTTGCCTCCTCTCACTCTCCCGTTCGCCCCCACAAACGACTTGGTTACTTTCTTCCAGCCTTCTCCAGCTCTCTTTTCCCTATTTTTTCTTATCTTTGGGTTTTAGCCGGTGGAATGGCTAAAACGCCCCCCCCCCCCGTTCTTTTTAAAAAAAAAACTTCTTTATCTCTATAACTTTTGAAATTTAAAAATTATAAAAAATAAAAATTTTCTTATTCTCCCTTGTTTTTCCCTACAGGTAATGTTTTTTTTTATATATTTACTTTTTTTTTTATGATACTTGGTTTTTATTTAGAGACTCAAATTTTTTTCTCTCTCACCAACATGTCTATCTAATAATTTATTTATCATGCAAGATGTATATGCATGATCAGAAACAAGACTAAATGATAATTGAGAATGGATGTAAATCTTTGTTTTTCTTGTAGAATCAATAGCATATAAGTTAGAATAAAGATTGGATATCGAGTTCTCTTTGATATCTTTTTGAGGTTTGGTTGCCTAATTTTATTTTTTTTTTATAACCTAATATGGCATGAGATTTTTATCATTTGATTTCCTTCTAATGTTTAAAATGATGAAATCTATTTCTACACTTCTTCGCTAGCCTAATACTCCATCTTTTACAGTATTTTAGATAAAATAACACATTTCTTTTTCCATGTCTATAATTATGATATGTAATTTAAATTTTGATAAGAATTTGGCTAGATAGTTTACCATATTTTATCTTTTTGATGCTTAGTGTCCAATCTAGTCCTTATTTTCTTTAATTTCTTTTGACTTGTAAAATTTCCGCTTCTTGTTCTTCTTTAAAGGTTATATATATTTAAAATTCATTTTTACTTTTTTTTATTATCGTGACATTGGCCTTTCATGTTAACTTCGAAAAGATTGTTCTTTTGTCGTTTACGAAATTAATATGCAATCTAAAACTGGAATGGCGATTAGTTGGATATCCTACATTGTCGGAATTCTTTGGGATTAGATATCCAATCTTCTTATTTATTTATTTTTTTAATATATTTATTTTTTATTCTTAATATTCTTAAAAAATTAGGTCTCTGTCGGTATTTCTTTTTAGAACTTTCTATTGTTTTAATGCTTTACTTTTTCATATTAATTCTAGATTGTCAATTCTTCACTTTTACATATGAAATCATGAACGTGTTATTTAAAGTAATAGAAAGATTAGTTAGATGTTTCACCTTGTTATATTTTTTTGAGGTTGAATATCCAGATCTTATTTTCACTTTCTTTTAATATAAAATTTCTATTATCTTTTCTCCGGTTAGGGCTTGTTTGAGATAGGGTTTTTGAGGGAAAAAGAAAGAAAAATAAAAGAAAGATATTTAGATATTGCTATTTGAGATTTTTTAATTATGGAAAGGAAAGATTTTTCAAACCCTTCCAAACCCCTCAGTAACAATAATATTTAGCCCTCCAAATCAGAGAATTTATGAGGCTTTAGTTTGCTTTACTTCATTTAACTAAACAAAAGTAAGGAACAAAAGCTTTATTTCTCTCTTAGATTTCTAAATAACAGAGAAGTTTCAACTCCACTTTTACCTTCCTTTTCTTCATCTTTCTTTGCTTTAAAAATCTTTTCTTTCCTTTTTCTCTCTAACTCCTAAACAAGTTGTTAGAGGTTAATTTTAGTTTCTTTTTCCTATTGCAATGCTCATATTTAAGTATTCATTTGTATTTTATATATATATATATATAATGTTGTCAATCAGGTGAGAAGTACATGAGAACTACATTTGAATACTCCTTTTATGTTTTTCTTTATACCCCAAAAATAGTTGGGAAAAGGCTTAGATGAGTTGAGTTGAGTTTATACTCCAAAAATAATACTTTCAATTTTAATGGTTCTATTTTTGTTGTTTTGTTCTCTGGAGATAGAGCAATATGACAAAAGAAACGTAAGTGTTTTATGATCGTGTAGATAGTAAATATGAAGGAAGCTAATTAATCATATTGGAAAACTAATGTTCAAGTAATACATGATGTATACATTATAATTAAAAAATTTATTTTATAGAATGTTCAAACATGGTATTGTTATGTACATATTTAATTATTTTTTAAAAGTATGTAAAAATTAACTTTATGCACAATAATGTAATATTTACACACGTGCGCGTGCATGCATACACACATACATGTATAGAAGGGTGGAGGGGAGGAGGAGGAATTCTTAACAATTTTGTCCTTGATTTAAATGCGAGATAAATAGTAATATAGAAAAATATCAAATTATATATATATATATATATATATATATATATATATATATATATATATATATATATATATATATATATATATAGTAAATGTGTACTGCCTAAATACTCTACTTGTGTATATGTTTTGAACAAACATGAATAAGAATCAAGTATTTTAAATATTTATATGTCACATCATAGCAAAGGGTTTAATAAAGTAAATAGGATGTGTCAAATTAATAAAACTTGTTAGAGAAGCATGTTTTCATAAGAAAAAACATTAAACTTGTCATATAGTTAGTAGTTAATCTATGTATCATGAAGATTAATTAAATATTTACCATATGATATATATTGCTCTTATTCTCTCTTATTTCTATATGAAACCTAAGAAAGTGATATTATAAAAAAAAGGGTTATATTTTTCAAATGTATGCCTCTGAGATATGTGACCATTCCTATCAAGCCATGTACATAATATATATCCAAGGATTTTTCTTATCATCTATCTTGCATGAATTTGTTACAGAGAATTTATAATGAAAGCACATATTTTATACTATTTGAAATTTAGATATGTTTCAAACCTCATAACCTTTAAATGCCATTTGCCGTTTCTTTATTTTTTCAGGAAAGGAAAATATCAAGCAAAGTATATTCTCATTTTTTCATGCTTTTTTTTAAAAAAAATTTAATGCTTTTTTGAAATAATTTACTTTTTTTATTTAATCTAAAGTATCCATGCAAGCAAAAAAATTAGAGCAAAAAAAAATAGAGATTCAAATATATCACCCAACAGGCTGAATTTTATGTATGGGAAGCATTTTAGTAAGTTATGTTAGATTGAAGTTGGATTGAAGTTATATATCTCAAGGCTTATAGGGTTTGCCTCGAACTTAACCTGACTCATCAAGAGATGCTCGAATCAAAATTTATAGGCAATTAATTTACTAAACCATTTAATGCCCAAATTTGTTTAATTATAGGGGTTATATTGAATAAGTAGGTTGCCCTTTTCATAATTTCTAATTCATCCAAGCTATACCTATCTCTCCTTTTTCATTTTGAGCCATTGTATTAATGGTCCAAAATCTATAACATAAATTTGAACATATATTCATATAATGTTAAAAGTATATAACCGGCGATCTCTTTTTCATAATCCAATGAGCTGAGAGATTTTAGCTTATACGAAACGTAACCCCTTAGTAGGTTGAGATAGGCCAGCTTATACTTGACCCGTGAATCTTGTGGGTCCGATTAGATGGTCATATCAAGTTAAATTATTAGTTTACCATTTAAAATTTTAAATCGTAACCTTTTAGGTTATTAGAATGAAAATTTTGGATACCTTGAACTTAAACCTTGTTATTGGCATCCAATTATGATAATATAACCAGGTAGGGTCTCTCTCACAAATGCATAACATGTGGCCTAGTGCATATTTCAGTTGTCTATATATATATATATATATATATATATATATAGTCTTGTGCATAGCCCGCAAATCAGAGAATAAATTGGTAAAGGAAGTGCAAGTGGGGTGGATCAGCACAAATTTCAGTCCCAAAGTTGGAACCATTCGAGCGTTCCATCCAAATTCTAGCTCAAAATTGGGTTATCATTTTCCACCGTTGCCTTTGTGCGGATCCAAGGCCAGTCCAGTTACAATGAACTCCATGTAGCACCGGCGATCGAAAAGGCCAACTCAAACAGTGGGCAGAAGGAAAAAGATGCGGCTGGCATCCGAGTTGAGCGCTGCGTTTTTGGCGCGTAACGCGGGACAGCAGCAAATGCTTTGTTTGCACGCGAGGGTACGCGCATTGGGCTCGCGACCGCGCACGATTTCGATGCGGTGCGAGACACTGCGCGCCCATCGCGTGATTTAGCTTTAAATTTCGTGGCCCGCGCTCCGCCCAGTCCGGGCAGCGGCAGCCGGTGATGGAAAGCGAAGATACGGTGAAGAAATGCCCGTGTTTATTTCTTACGTTGTCGGTCGACCTTTCTCTTTTAATATTTCTTTTTTTTTTTTTTCGGCGCCGTCGTCCAGTTTTCTCCAAATCCTCACCGATGCAATCGTTAGAAAGAGGAAGGACGGGGAGTCGAGAAGCTTTAAGATGCAAGCCAACGAGCAAGTCTTTAAACTTTAAAGGTCGTCAGGTGGGCCAGCATTTGGCCTGGGTGTTTCAAAAGGCGCTCCCTCCTCAAAACGACGAGGAATTCTGCCGACGGTTTCCTGCCACTCCAGGCTCGTACCAACGTTTTGCATCGCCGGTCGCGCTCGGCGCCCCTCCGCCAACCGGGAAGTCAAAAAGATATAGTCAAACTGTCCGTCTTTGAGAATAGCGATCTTATGGACATGGTATCGTCTCCAATCAGTAGCTGTTTGAGAGAACATCAGAAGATCTACCAGGAGTGGTTCTCTCTCGCCGATTCAGGTCTACTTCTCTTTGCGCTCCTTCCTTCTTCCTTGATCTCCTTGCCTTTTTTGGAGAATTTCCGTAGCACAATCTCTCGAGGAAATTAATTTTTGACGTATGAGGTCCTGGAATAGATGGGGACGGACGCATCACGGGAAACGATGCCATCAAATTCTTCGCCATGTCCAAGCTATCGCGCCCCGAACTTAAGCAGGTTATGTTTTTTTAAAAAAACAATAAAATTGGTTCCCCCCTTTGCTCCCACTTTCTTTCTTCATATAGGGCCTGTTGTCGTTCCTTGATCGCTTTTGCTGTTGATGTTGCTAATGTACTTCCATTTCGTTCCGTTGCCTTTAAACCTTTGTTCTTGTTATTGTCTTTTAATTTCATGAGTTTTCCCATTGTACTCGTTGCTTTCTTCTTACGATGCTTCCTATTGTGATTTCTTCTTTTAATATTAAAATTTGAGTAGTTCTAAATTCTAAGATTATTTTTTGGAAAGTTTTGATATTGTTGGAATATGATACACTCCTCCTGCTTCCTATTGGATACGAAGTGTCTAAAATTTAGGGCTGCAATGATCTCTTTTCTTTATTAATTGAAGATAATATGATTATGAATAGCATCATGTATCTGAAGTGCATTTCATAGTACGTGGAGGAATATAATGGAGTTGTAAAAAAATTATATGCTCATAAGACGTGGTCTTTCTTTTTTGACATTTTGGAAAAAAACAAAGGCAAAGAAATAATGAAGAAAGCAACCATAAACATGATTAACAAATTTTACCACGGCTAGCAAGTGTCAAATTTTTGAGCACTTGCCATTGGTTTTGTTTAAGTGATGGATTATGATTCTTCCTGTCCCTCTTTTTAACTTTTTGAACATACTTAGTGATGGGGCCAGTAAACCCTATAGGCAATGGTGATGCACTCAGGTCGAACTCCCGGTTAGCCACTTAAGTAGGCTCTCTTTTGGCCAGCCTCAGCCTCAGCCAGCTTCAGCCTCGGCCAACATATCCCGGCCAGCTTTAGCCTCGGCCAACATACCTCGGCCAGCTTTAGCCTTGGCCAACATACCTTGGCCAGCTTCAGCCTCGGCCAGCTTCAGCCTCGGCCAACATACCTCGGCCAGCTTCAGCCTCGGCCAGCTTCAGCCTCGGCCAACATACCTCCGCCAACTTCAACCTCGGCCAGTCGGCCTCAGCAACCACCCAAGCAGCCACATTATGGGGTTCACGTGCCTCGCTCCATCGCTGTCTGCACAGGATAACAGACATGCGACGTGGGGACACATCTGGTAAGTATCGTAACGGTTGCCTACGCCCTGCAGCCTGCAGCAGTTTGCAGCAACCATCCAAATCAAGTGGCCACCCACTCTGATGGAACTTGACCCACCAACTATGTAGTCACCCATATTTGACGGGACAAAGCCTGCACCTCTGACAAATCACATGGAGGCCAGCCCCACTGTGCTGCACCCATCATCAATGCTCTGGCAAGTGATCATGCCCCAAGACTGACAGGCTCTAAGTACCAATAAAAAGGGTAAGAGAAACCCCGACTAGGCAACTGAGAACTCACCAAACTCTTAAATGCTCATTGTTGCTCACAGAGAGGATGGCTCTAAGCCTCTCTCTCTTCTTTCTTTCAAGCTTTCTCAAGCTCACGGTTGTTGCCTAGAGCACTGACTTGAGCGTCGGAGGGTTTCCGTCGGAATCTCGGTCTTCGGGACTTGTTTGCAGGCTTCCAGGCGCAAGAAGCTCGCCGGAGGATCTTGGGCTTGCTGGAAGAGGCGACCGAACGCTCACGGACGTTCGAGGACGATGATTTGGCGTCAATAGATTGACGCGCCAGGTAGGGGGCAGAGCACGGATCATCAACGACGCTAGCTTGTGGATCTTCGTCCCCCTTAGATTAACATGGTGGATCAAAACGATGGTGATAACAAGAGCCCGAAGAGCTTCCGCCAGTCACGCTGGGGGGCATCCTTAACGAGCTGAGCAATAGAGCCAACCGCTCCACTCCACCATCGCCACTACTTCAGGCCACATCAAGCCAAACAGTATGCCACCCTCGCCCTACAAATTCGAGCATTTTTGGAAGCTATCCAAAAGCTCCAGGAGAGGTATTTCACGGCCACACGGTAGCCAGCAAGAACTTTCGCTTCTTCTTTAGTTGCTGCTCAGGCCAGTCATCATCTATCCCATGGAAGATCTCCCCAGCGAGAGGCTCACCGCCATCAAGCTCATCAGCATGAGCATCTTCAAGCTCAAAAGTAAGAGTTCACTAGCAAGAGCGCCACTGCTCGCCGTCCAAACGGCCTCCTCTCCTACGGACGGCAATGCGGGAAGGCCCAAGCAAGGGCGCCAGCACTTTCACTCCAATCAACTTGCTTTCCAGGGGATAGACCACCAGCATGCTTATATATCTAAATCAACAGGTGATAAATTTCTCTAAAGGTGCTTCACAATGACAGCCTCTTCCACTCGGACAGTTGTAATCCACAATAGGCATGCAACCCCGAGGCTATCTTCGATCGATAGGAGTTGATCGACACTCCTCATCGGCCGCCTTTTTTTCTCCCTCAAACTATCCGCATCAAGTGCCACATCATCATCATCACCTGGCATATCTTTTCGGCCGGGTTCCCTCTTAGAAGCAAGGTCCCGGCCTGGTTGTGCGGGGGAAGGATCAAGGACGTGGTCCAAGTCCCAGCCCAGTGCCATGCCATGCAAACTTAAATGAACAAGATTTAATATATGAAGGGAAGGAAGCTTGGTGCCAGCGAGAGGACATTGGGTGGAGGGGTCATTATGACCTTCCATTTCATATACTTGGATGTCAGGGCTCCATTAATGCCAAAAGAGACTAACAATGCTGGTTTTCCTCCGCTCTCGAATAGTCTTCTTTGCCTTTGCAAAATACTTCGATCTAGCATCAGAAAAAGCTAAGGAAAGCTCTCTGTTCCGACTCCATACCAATCCCCAGCATCATCGAACACGACACAAAGACCAAAAAGCTACAAAAGCTAAGTATGCTACACTTTGAGAAAAGTTTTTTTTTCATTAATACTTGAATGCACTACAGAAAAACCGACTCCAACATCGGCACCTAAGCCGAGGTCAGCTCGGCACAAAGACCGACTCCAGCATCGGCACCTAAGCCGAGGCCAGCTTGGCAATAAAGACTGACTCCAGCGTCGGCAACAAAGATCGTCAGCATAGAAAAAAGGCATATGAGCCTGGTCCACGCACCCTCAGGTCACACTTCGAGGTTAAAAGACATCTGACGACTCTCAACTCTCAGATCACCCTCCGGAGTTAAAAGGCACCTGACGACTCTCAACTCTCAGATCACCCTCCAAGGTTAAAAGGCAGCACCTGAGCCTGGTCCAAGCACCCTCAGGTCATCTTTCGGGATTAAAGGCTCCCGAGCATGGTCCCATTACAGCAACTCTCGGGTCATCCTTCAGGGTTCAAAAGGCACCTAAGCCTGGTCCATGCACCCTCAGGTTACCTTTCGGGGTTAAAAGGCACCTGAGCCTGGTCCATGCACCCTCAGGTCATCCTCCGAGGTTAAAAGGCACCTAAGCGTGGTCCATGCACCCTCAGGTCGCCCTTCGGGGTTCAAAAGGCACCTGAGCCTGGTCCACGCACCCTCAGGTCATCCTTCGGGGTCCAAAAGACACCTAACGACTTTAGCAACTCTTAGGTCACCTTTTGGGGTTAAAAGGCATCTGACGACTTCGACAACTCTCAGGTCACCCTTCGGGGTTCAAAAGGCTCTCGATGGCCTCACCTTGCCCCAGCAGCTCTATCAGCCTCAGCGGCTGTATCTCTTTGCCTCCACGACCTTATTACAACCTCAACGGTTTCATCTCATCCCCAGCGGCCTTATATCTGCCATAGCGGTGTTATTAGAGCCTTAGCAACTCTATTAGCCTCAGCGGCTCTATCTCTTTGCCTCCATGGCCTCATTACAACCTCAACGGCTTCATCTCAGCCCCAGCGGCCTTATATCTGTCCTAGTGGTATTATTGCAGTCTCAATGGCTTTATCTCAGCCTTAGCGATTTTAACCTGTCTCAGCGGCCAATGGCCAACCGCTTTTTTGAGCAGGCAAATGCACAGCTTTAGAGAGCATGCAGATGTCCACATGAGGCAGACAAAAATTATCCAAAGCAAGGCAAAAAAAAGAAAGAAGAAGATCTCTCCACTAGGAAGGAATCAGAACTGAAGCAAGCATGAAAAGACCAGTGCAAAGATGAAGAGCTCTACACTCCTTTCGCTTGGCGGATGCAAGGCATGCGGTCGCACAAGATCAGGAGTGTGGGGGGCATCTGATGGGGCTAGTAAACCCCATGGGCAATGGTGATGCACTCAGGTCGGACTTCCAGTTAGCCACCTAAGTAGGCCCTTTTTTGGCTAGCTTAAGCCTCGGCCAGCTTTAGCCTCGGCTAACATACCCCGGCCAGCTTAAGCCTCGGCCAGCTTTAGCCTCGGCTAACATACCTCGGCCAGCTTTAGCCTCGGCCAGCTTCAGCCTTGGCCAACATACCTCGGCCAGCTTCAGCCTCGGCCAGCCTCAGCCTCGGCCAATATACCTCGGCCAGCTTCAGCCTCGGTCAGCCTTAGCCTTGGCCAGCTTCAGCCTCGGCCAACATACCTCGACCAGCTTCAGCCTCGGCCAACATACCTCGGCCAGCTTCAACCTCGGCTAGCCTCAGCCTCGGCCAGCTTTAGCCTCGGCCAGCCTCAGCCTCGGCTAGCTTCAGTCTCGGCCAACATACCTCCGCCAACTTCAACCTCAGCCAGTTGGCCTCAGCAACCACCTAAGCAGTTCCATAGCAGCCACATTGTGGGTCCACGTGCCTGGCTCCATCGCTGTCCGCACAGGACAACAGACGTGCGACGTGGAGGACACATATGGCAAGCGTCGTAACGGCCGCCCACGCCCTGCAAGCCTGCAGCAGCCTACAGCAACCATCCAAATCAAGTGGCCACCCATTCTAACGGAACTTGACCCACCAACTATGCAACCATCCACATTTGACGGGACATGGCTTACACCTCTAACAAATCATATGGAGGCTGGCCCCCACTGTGCTACCCCATCATCAATTCTCTGACAAGTGATCATGCCCCAAGACTAACAAGCTTTAAGCACCAATAAAAAGGGTAAGAGGAACCGCGACCCGATAACTGAGAACTCACCACACTCTTAAACGCTCATTCTTGCTCACAGAGAGGACGGCTCTAAGTCTCTCTCTCTTCTTTCTTTCGAGCTTTCTCAAGCTCGCGGCTGTTGCCTAAAGCACTGACTTGAGTGTCGAAGGGTCTCGTCAGAATTTTCGGTCCTCGGGACTTGCTTGCAGGCTTCCAGGCGCAAGAAGCTCGCCGAAGGATCCCGAGCACACTGGAGGAGGCGACCGAACGTTGCGGACGTTCGAGGACGGTGATTTGGCGTCAACACTTAGCTCTATGTGGATTGATTGTCGGGCATTTCTATGTAGCTGTTGGTTAACAGCTAATCCAATCAGGTCATCAAACTAAATTTCCTGCCATAGTATTGTTATTGTCTACATCTCATTTACATGCATCTTGGTTGGTCCTTCACCAGATTATGGTAAATTGGTTCCAATATGCATCCTCCGGTGCACTCATATTTAGGCTAATTATTTTGGCCTCTGCAAGTATTTACCTTAGCATTTTTGTCAATGAGTTTCTCATCTCATCTATCTGTCGTCTTCATTGGCCAACATATCAATTTAGTTTTTTCTGTTGTCTCATATCTCTAAATTTGACAATATGGATGCAGTCATATAACATGGGAACAATGCTTTCTTCCAACTTACTTATGAATCTCTTTGGTCACCCTTCAGAATTCTTGTAATTGACATAAGATCCATAACCATAACCATCTAGTGTAGTCCAACTTTTTGTTTCATCCAAGATAGGCTGAACTCTGAACTGGCATCGTAGCAACTAAATTGACAGCATATTGATGGTTTGGAGCCTCCTGAGTTGTCATTCTCTCTCCTTTTTTCTCTTTCCTTTCCATTTACTTAATATTTCACACAGAAATAAGAAAAATACACTATTTGAATTCAACAAAAACATAAAAAATCAATTTACTTTAGAATAAAAGGTCAGCTCTTATTTTCAGAAATGAATTCAAAGAATATCAAGAAATCTTGGTTTAACAAATATCAAATTAGGGTACTTTTACTTTGGATAAAAATATCAGAAAATCAATTTAACTTAAAGATAATGAGAAAATAAAATATGAAGAAAAATTATCTTAAAATAAGTTGTAAGGTTTTGGTTAATACTTGGTTAGATTTATCGGGTTTCGAGGCTTACACAGGAACACAACAATAGTGAACTTCGTATTGACTTATGTCAATTTGATCCGCATCTCATCAAAACAATAAAATTAAGCTTACCAAAAATTTTAAGTTAAAATATATATTTTTAGGGTTCAGTCTGGTGATACATTATAGTTCAGATCCTAAGATATGCATTTTAACTTGAGATTTATTGATAAGTTTAGTTTTATTATTTTGATGAGTTGTAAATCAAGTCAATATAGACTAATATGAGGTTCATTATTATTGTGATCTTGTTTAAGTTTGATATGCCCAAATATTGACCAAATCCTTACAAATTTTAGTTTAAGATAATTTTTTTATATTTGTTTTCTCAGTATTTCTAAGTTAAATGATTTTTCAGACTTTTATTTAGAGTAGAAATATCCTAACCTGATGATTGCTAGACTAGCATTTTCTGAAATTTCTTCTTGAGAGAGAGGAAGTTGACTTTTTATTCTTAAAAAAATGATTTTTTTGATATTTTGTTGAATTTAAATGGAGGCATTTTCCTTATTTTATGAGAAATTTTAAGTAAATAAAAAGAAAATAGAAAAGAAAAATAAGAGAAATAAGAGAGAGGAAAGAGAATATGAGCTCATAAGAGCATTGCATGTTACTCAACCTACCCCCACCCATCTCACATCTGAATAGGCCCAAACCGGACTGAATTTGGTGGTTCTTACCGATTTGCACTGGTTTGAACTAGTTTAAGGTCCGTACTGATCTAAAATTTAAAAAAAACCAGTTTCTAGTTGGTTCAGTTTTGTTTACTATCGTTTCATCTTTATTTTAAAAAAAATCATATGGTAAAATTTGTGGCCATAATTTTTAACCATGGCCTTGTTTTCATTCTTATTGCATTCAAATTCACGTTTTATATGCTAGTCATCCTGCCAATCATCCTTTATTATTTTCCTCCATGATTCTAATTTTGCATGCAGCATTGTTCTTGTTTCATGGATTACCATTATGTGTAGACTCATCTAGGACAAGCGTAGTGATAAATGGTCTTGAGTTTCACTTTTAGGGTAGATACACAATGGTTGCAAAAATTTGGCTGTCTTAGCTCATGTTACACCCTTAGAAATTCTGATATACACTTTAAAATTGGTTGTCCTCACGGGATATCAAACTAAACCTTTCAACACTCCAATAATAAATAGAAATTCATGGATGGATAGGGGAAACGGAAACAAGGTGGTAAGCTACACAGACCAAATTTATGAAAAGCACAGTACTTTTCCTTTAATTCTGATATCCACCTGTAGGTGGAATTGCACAGTCATGTCATGCTTTAGGATGGTTAACAAGCTGAGAAAATGAAATTTGAGGCACGTGATTGTAACAAATATGTCAAAGACTTGTTAATCAACTGTTTGCCATTAGTGTAAAACTCTTATACAGCTCTCACTTTATTGGAAAGTGTATGTCTGTCTTGTCAATCGGCAACTCTTGTCCTGACCTTTAAGGTGCATGACCATTGATGGAGGCTGATTACATAGCTCGAAGTAATTTATCTCATATTATTTCCAGCAAGGCAATCAAACCTTGGCGCAATTGGTAGCATTACAAATTGGCAGATAAAAAGTGATACCTCGGAAGCAAAAGATGCCAAGAAGGTTAATGCAGAGTAAAAATAGAAGTGAATAGTCAAGCAAGCTTGGTTTTAGGTCCCCGTGAAATATTTTATGGGATGCTGAGATGGGCTGCCATCCCAAATACCAGTTTGGAACTATCCTACCATCGTTCCAGCATCCTAATTGATGCATCTTAAGACATCTTCTATCTCAAATATCAGAATAGGATGAGACGATAACGCATTTCATTCTATGGAAAAACTAAGACAGCTCTACCTCATGAGATTTTAAAGGATTAAAGAAGTTGTTAGGATGTAATGATAATACAAAGAGATCTTGACAACTTGTGATTCATAATGGTAAGGGCTACATACTTCGGCATACATTAGAAATTCAATCAGGTAGAGACAAGGGTTCTTCATGAAAATGAGGCAGAACTCAAAAAAAATCCCAAAGAGACAAGGAAAGTTTGAAGTAATCTATAATCAAACCCAATAATTACAGCTGTATCTCTCTCTCCAAAAGAAAAGGAGAGTTAATACATAGAATTTTGTTGGAGAAATTTTGCGATTCTAAATCTTGCATCTGTTGATCCTCAAAGTCGGCAGAGTTTTAAATTACATCATATAACCTTTTTCCTACATGGCATAAAAGCCCTCTCGTTCTCTTGATTCTAATCAAAACTTTCGGCAACCATATCTGAATGATTGCTAGAATTAAGTGGTCCTTGAATGACAAAGCCTGGTGAGGACAAAGCTTCGACATGATAATGTATCATTTTTAATTCGGTCTTGAAGTTTGTACATGTTTGGAATCTCAAGAAAAGCTTCACTATCCTGGTTCAAGTGTCTGATGCCAAGTGTGTTCAATGAGAAGGCCATCGACCTAAATTGGTATAATTATATGAGGAATTTGGCCATTGACCTGATAAAAATACTACACAACCTTTTTAAATACAACTAGCAAGTTTACATTGCATTTATATTAGTACAATTTCCGTGGTCTTGTTTTTGCTGTCGAAGTTCACTTTGCTTCTAGTGTACACATTCAAAACTACTCTCCTGTGTCATATGGTCAAACACTCTCTTGGTAATATCTCAAGATGAAATATTGCAACAGATCATTGGACAGACTATGTAGTTTCTATGGTTGAATATTTTTTCAATTAACTTATGTGCTCCTTTCAGTACTGATGGTCTGATACTGAGTTCTTATATAGCTGGCAGCTGAGCGGTCAGATTTTTTCTTTTTTGTCTTTCCAGAAATAGCCCACTTGTATATAAGTGCATTTATGATCATTTTTTCTATGAAATGGATTAATAGGACCTCGTTAATATCTCATCTTGTTTGATGCAAAAAGGGAATAAAGCTTGCTCTCAGTATTTATGTTTACTGGAATCGCTTATGCCACATGCCTTATTCTCATACTTATTCATTTTTTTAATTCATGATCATCAGTAATTTGTAATTAATTTCGTCTTCACAATATAACCATATATACTTGTGCATTGATATTGTGTTGCCAAAATTTGCCGGAAGGTGTGGGCCTTTGCGGACCGTAAACGACAAGGTTTCCTTGGATTAAATGAGTTCATTACAGCAATGCAGGTTTTACCTCATATTGTTTAATGATACGCATTCACATCGACAAAAACAGAGACTTAATTTACCCTAATCACTAGTTGCTTTTCAATTGGACAGCTTGTTTCACTAGCACAGTCAGGGATTGATATTACAGAAGATTCCCTAACTCATTCAGGTGAACAGTGACACAAAAATATTCAGCTAAAATTTTCACATTCAACTGTTAGAACTGAGTACTTCGTGACAAGCATGCTGATATTTTTATTAAACTTGGACACATTGGAACTCTGCAGATTTGGATGGTTTGAAAACTGCAGTCATGGAAGGTTTGGATATTCTGTTAGCTGTAAGTCTGTGATTCCATTTTAACACCATGTACAACAGAGCTTTTCAAATTGATCTCCTAATTTTTAACTTTATGTTTTATGCTTTCTTTGCAGAAAACTGAGCCTTCATCAAAGAAAATCAATCCTGATCTTGGTAGTACATAACTTCTCATGTTTAATGAGGTCAGAAAAATAGCTAGTTGAACAATCATATAACTTCAGGTTGTTTCTGATGCAGTGGGTTCTCAGCCCCAAGTTTCATCAACAGTTCAGTGGTTTAGCTCGAAACCATCAAAGAAGGTATATCATTTGCCCATGTTTTTTTTCCTTCCCTGTTCCATTTTTAAGTGCGATATCTTCAAAGTAGTTTGGGATCAAGGCTTTGTTGTTGTTGTTGCTGCTGTTGTTGTATCTCTTCAAAGTAGTTTTGGTCATTTCAATCTACAATTTTGGCATCAAATACATAGATTTTCTAGTAGATTCTGCTCCTAATTGGATTTCTTTGTTTTTTATTCAAGACCTGCAAGAACTTACTTTTTGTTGTGAAAATGATCTCATTAGTCTTTCTCACTTTGTTTATGGCTTTTGGTCACAATTGAATTTCCATGTTCTGCAGTAAGTTCTGAACCTGGTAGATTTTGTTGCAAACGTACTCACATAACACTCTAATATACAATTTTATATCTAAACCCTCAAACTAGCAATAGGTCAAAGATCAAGAGTTTGATTTAAATGGCGATTGCTGTTGACTTGCTTTCTATGCTTGTGTGAATGGATTGTTCGCAACTTGAATAGCATTATATTTCATCATAATAATGATAGGAATGGTGTGGCACCCTGGTTGAGGATGGCACCATGAAGATAAATAACATCTGTAGTGATGATCATTGCATGACTTAATGTTGATGCTTGGAGAATCATCCTTAAGTTTTTTATTGGGCCTTGTAAACTAACATTGTGGTTATGCATTTGATACCAGATACCTCTGAGCTCAGTTACTTCAATTGTTGATGGGTTGAAGAGATTATATATTGAAAAGCTGAAGCCTTTGGAAGTTACCTACCGATTCAATGATTTTGTTTCCCCATTGTTGGTACGCAAGAATCATAATTACTGTCCAGATACCATACTATTGCTGTTGAGATATCAACTTAAGGCAATGTTAATTATAAGTGATGCTTTATTGATGTATCTTTATGATATGGTTTAGAAACAGGTTAGTCTCATGCTTCTTTTTGGGTCCTTATGTAGACATCTAGTGATTTTGATGCAAAGCCCATGGTTATGCTTTTGGGACAATATTCTACTGGAAAAACAACATTGATCAAACACATACTTAGATCCAGCTACCCAGGTGTGCTCCATGATCTATTTATTCTTGATTCTTTTACTTTTTCTATTTATTTATCAAGTGAATGGAAGTTGCATATTCCGACTTACCTTTTCTAACAATTTATGTAGGGGCTCATATTGGACCAGAGCCTACAACTGATCGATTTGTTGTTGTTATGGTATATGAAACCTCATGGGAATTTTTTTTGTTATTGATATTCTATATTATGCTTTTTCCTCACACCATTCTTAAATTTGACATAAAAGATAGACAATTTGGTACTTTACTTAATGATCTTGTATCATGACTGAAATTTTCTTATTATTTGTTTTTGTTCTTACATAGAATGGATATAAACAAGTACTACTTATTGTTGTAAAGTAGGTTGCAAATTTGCAATCTGTCCCAAGTTCATTTTCTATAAACAAGCATACCATGGGTTGCTATCATTGACAATTAAAACTTGACATGCGCTACACTTGTTACTGAGTGAACAAGGATGAGAGATGCAACTCTGGAGTCTCAAAAAACAAGATGGGAGCCAGTCAAAAGTTCTCAGTGATCGTATCACAAGATGCATCTGAAGAAGAGAGGAAAAAAATCCATTGTGGAGTTGCTCTATTTGTGGGACCCATGATGAAATTTCTTTTGGTGGAAGATGACAGTCTGACTGTTCCTTAGGAGTACATTCCAGGACGGATTAACAGAGTATATTTTTATGCTATTAGCTGTTAATAGTTTATCATGTTCCTCCTTTTGGCATGTTTTCCAATAGGGAATGCATATTGAAGAAACTATGTAGCCTTCCATTTTCTTTTTTCTTGTTTTTTTTGGCTGAGTTGCTTGAGCTAGCTAGCAATTTGATACCTCCAGAATGGATTATAGTTCTATGGTATATCAGCTTTTGTATTGCAAGCCATTGACACTATGAGCTGGTTTCTTTACATTTTTTAAAGATAATTCTATACATCCTAAAATGTAGCTCATGTGTTTATATCTAAATATAGGACAGGATTTAGAACCTTGCTCAGATGCTGATACATGCAGAATTACTTAAAGAACACCGGAAAGTTGCTATGAGCAATCACCTGCAAGATCTTAGCTCTTGCTGTACTTGCAGCCTTTTGTGACGTAAAGAAAGTATGAAACCTACCACCTGCCCTCAACACTCAACAGCTCAACAAATTCCTTTATACTCCAAAAGCAATTAAAAAAACATAATATAAAATAATATATGGAAAAGGAATCCTTGTTCAGTACAAGGGCAAGTCTGCTTATGATAAAAAATATTCTGATATACACTTTATTATCTAATCTGCATAAACAATGATTAAGAAAAGAACAGCCAATAAATGGTTAAGAAGATTAAAGGACCACATATCTTGCCTATTAACCTCACAATATATTGTTGTTTTGGTCATAATGTATCCATGAATCACAAACTAGTGCTGTTAACCCCTCATTTTTTCATTGTTCTATTGGGATCATTAAGAGATCTTACAAATTTGAGCTCAGATCCTAAAAGCCAGCTTTTTTTTTTATTCTTTGGGGGCAGGGGGGCACTATCTGTATCACAGACCCTTTCTCCTATATATAGCTTCTCAAAATCTCCAGGAGCTTGAGGACTGGTTTCAAACATTAGGACAGTGGTTAGAACTAGTTTTGGCTGAAACTGAAATTGACCAAAACTGATCCATGCTTTCGGACAGGTTTTAAATCAAAACTAATTTGTTTTGGCTGGAATGTTTTGATTTCAGCTAAAAGTTCCAACCTTGATTGCTAACATCTTTTAAAAATCACATTTCCTATTAAATGAAAAATTGTCTTAAAAAAGATTTTGTATGGTGAATGGCATCGTTGCTTGCAAATTCTGGTACATGAATGTGGAACATGCGAGTCCTGGAGTGCATAGCTGTGACCAATCATTATTACATTTGAGACCTGATTGCAAATGTTTGATTTTTTATATTTTTCGGAACCTCTATTTAGATAATTCTTGGTATTGGTTTTAGAGCTCTATTTTGAGTAAAATCGGTGTAAAAGAGTCTTATATTAAATATATATTGAATTGGACAGGCCATAAGACCATTATGATTTGATTTTTGGTTATTTTTAGATATCGTTCTATATGTTATGTTGGAGGCTAGTTACTTGCCAATGAAGAGTCCTATTTTGCTTGGAAAGAAAGTAATGGAAAGTTTACAAAAGAGCCTATTAGCATTGAATGAAAAAATATTGTACATAATTTGTTTTGAATGAATAAAAGGATTTCACCTTTCTCCTTTTTATCCTTACTTTCTTCTTTATTTCTTTCTTCTTGTTCATCTCTTATTACTTTATTTCTTCCGTGCTTTCTGTTATTTTCTCTTATCTTCTTCACTGGATCGTTGGCACTATAGATTGATCTTCTGCTGGATATTAAATCAGATTTGTGCTGAAACTAGCTTTTAACTGTTTTAACCCGCTGTCCTACATCAATTTGGTATCAGAGCCAAAATGTCCTGCTCCATTCTTTGAGCCTTTTCTTGATCTCTACCTGCTTTCTTTCTCTCCCCTTCCATCATGTAATCAAACACAGAGTGGAGTTTCAAAATTAATGATCTTTATGAGCATGTCAAATATGAAAAGAAAATCTTTTGTTGGATCAATATAGGTTGACATCTATCAGCAATGATGTGATGCCAATGACTACTACATTGCAAAAAAATTGTAGGGGCTCTCCAAGGATGAACTACCAGATCGAAAATTAGGAGAATAGAATATCTGTTCATGACGAGCTTCCAATCAAAGCCTGCAGATGATGATTTACTAAGCATTTTGAAGGTAAGGGTTTGTGATGTTGATGATTTGTATGAAGAGCACTAATGATCATAACGGGAGCATTTCACAATCCTAAGGCAATGATGAAGATCGAGCAATATGAAAATCCATCATGGATTAATTTGTTAGAATGAAGATTGCCATGAAAAATATGATTCTAAGGCTTGTTGATTGTCAAGTCAGAAGCATCAGACCAACCAATCATTGGTGTCATTATGAGAAAATTATGTCGGCTTTCATCATCACATCTTAGAGTATCAATGGTGGATTAGACTTATGAATGATATCATGAAGTGCTCTAGGTGTATAATAGTGAATAAAATAACAGTAGTTCAATTTTTATTTTTTTAAATTTTTTATTAAAATAATTTTTGAATTGATTTTAGAGTCTTATTTTAAGTGAAATTGGGGTAAAAGTATTATATTTCACGCATAGTTTTTTTTTTACAAGTATACTCTGATAAACAAAGTTCACCATCTTGATACTAGGCCCCATGCTGGGTACTACATAGATACAATGTTGGTACACCTAGTATATGTGATTCAACATGCTGAGACTTTGTTTGCACCTGTATCGAGCCTTAGTTCGATACTAGTTTGATATGGTATTCTTGGTATGGGATAATATGCATTGGTATGGCATGCCATGATTCTATATATCACAAGTTGCATGTATAAATTGTCAAAATTATTATTTGCATGCATATACTTTTAATTATTTCTTCCTGCTTATATAGTCATTTGAATATCTAAAATTACGTGTATATCCTCATAAATTTACTATGTACATGTTACCCTTATAAATTATTTATATATATTCTTCATAAATTTACTATATGTGTATACTCTTATATATATATATGGATGTATTTGCATGTCTTCTCTCATTGAGTTAATAGCATACACATCAAAGGAGATGATTTATAAGCTTATGCACTTTGGATTTGGTTTGGTCTTTCTTATCTTTCTTGTTTTCTATTCCTATTCTCAACTCTATTTATTACTTCTTCTTCTTCTTATTTCTTCATTTTATTTCTTCCCTACTTTTTACTATTTTGAGTATTCTCTCTTTATCTCTGCTGTTATTCTTCTCCATTAGATTGTTGGCATCATAAAATGATTTTTTATAGGATATTAATTATGTGTTGAAATTAGCTTTAAATTGTTCCCGCCCCTTGTTGTTCTACATCAAAACCCTATGATTTTTAGTTATTTACTTAGAGACCATACATTTATTCATGACAACTTAAATCTCACAAGGTTAGTAACACAAGCATGAGGATTGGCATTGTTTTGTTTATGGTTGACAAGACCAAATTGTTATGGTGTGCCTCAAACGTAATGGTAAGTTTGTTCTATTGTAACATGGATGTCACAACTTTGGGATATGGAAACAACTTCGTTATATACATGGATAAGCTATGCATATTTAACCCTCCTTGACCTTGTAATACTAGGATCCTCACACACTAGGGCCCCCATTTTTTTTAGCAAGACTAAATTAATTATTTTGTTAAGTATAAACCATATATGGATTCGAGCAATGTAAAAGACAATTAGAGTAGGTTATCATGCACTAAATATTTATAAATTTGATAATGCAGACAAGCCTGCATAAAGAAGGTAACCATTGGTGTTGCACCAATTTCTTAAAGGTCTTTGATTATACACTTCCAACCTTCGTGAAGAACATATAAGGTTCATTGTGTTGCTCCAATCACTTCTCATAGGATTGTGGTCTTACATGATGACAAGCAAGAAAATTATCTAAGCAAGGAAAGGAAGAAAACTTCAAACTTTTTAATTGATTTATTGATGAATACCTCATATTAAAAGATTACATGCAATATTTATAAAGTCCAATCTCTTGAAGCCTGATAAGCGTAAATCCTACCATTTAATTCATATACTTTCATAACGACATTAACTAGTTTTTAATCTATTTTGAGTTAAATTTATTTATTCTTTATTTACTTTTCATTTTATCTTGAATAAATATGAAAGAGAATAAAATAAAAGCTAAACATCAAGCATCATCTTAAAGGTATTAATTCATAGAGTAACGTTTAATGTTGATCGTGCTCTTTCTATTTCCTGTAAAATGTAATGCATTCCTCCGTAATAGTAGTCTGGTGAGGGAGTAAAAATATATTATCGCATTGGATTCTTGTCCGCACTCTTTCTATAGCTATTAGTATCGCCCTATTGTGAGCATTGCATTTATTTTCTTAGGTTCCTTAGGTGCCTTATTTATGATTTGTTTCTTGGCTGCATTAGGTGGAAACAACATTTAATGCAGTGAAAGAAGACATTCCCATGCGTTTTGAACATGAAACAGATTCCTTCATTTGCTGGTCTGGGAGCACGTTGACGCGTGAAGCAAGTACCCGATTCGGCACTCTAACGACTCTAGCTGGCAGTGGTGAAGACGTGGAAAGAAGGCATGAAGATGTTTTTGCTCCTTCCAGGTTGGTTTGAGATTTCGTGAAGATAAGGATGAGCTGGCAGCAAGGGGACTTCATGCGATGGTGCAACGGACTTCAGCGGATCATTCCCACGGATTCCAGGCGCTCTCATCCAATGGCCTAGAGGATTCAACAGGGGGCGGTGATTTCAAGGGGACATCACGCGAGACTCCTCCACAGCTTGGAATACCGTATTTCAACGGAAAAAGGACTCTTAGGCGGTGAATTTTTTATCGTATTCAGTGGTATGAGCATCGACTTTCCAACTATAAAAAGGAAGCAAAGGGTCTTGAACAAAGGATAGACTTTAGAAGTTTTTCAAGGGAGGAGGATCTGAAGAAGAGAGGCGAGAGCTGCGTGTTCATCAATTTTTTCCAATGAAAAACATAAGTTTTATTAGTTTCTTTTCAATTTTATTATAAACTAATTTTTTTTCTAGAGCATTGATGCAATCTATCAATGAACACACAATTTATTTTATTAGTTATTTTATTTTTAATATTTCCATGATTGAGTGTTTAATTCTTATGATTAATGTTTACAATTTATTGTTTGATTAATTGAATTACAATGAGACTGAGAGGTGATTTGTTATTTTCTATGATTAATTCTTACAATTTATTGTTTGATCAATTGAACTACAATGAGACCGAGAGATGATTTATTGTTTTAGATTTAGAATTAAACACCATTAGTTGAGCAAAAGTAGAGATACTTTACCGCGATTAATGTGATTTTTAAAAATTTTAAAGTGCGTAATGAGTCTCTAATTAATTAAATTCATATAGAGATATGGAGTTGTTAGTTGAAGATATTTTTGATATCGTTCGAGAGAAGATATTGGATAATTAAGGAATTTTTAATCATCAACATGGGATTATTAGAATTTAATAATCAAGAAGAATAAATTATATGTGAATTGTTAGGTGAAATCAATCGCTCTAGATCTGTTCTTATCGTATTTTTACATATTTAAATGTTTACGCTTTGTTAATTTTTAGATTAAATAATTTTATAGTAGAATGTTCCGTTTATATTTGATTTTTAAATAGTAATTAATTTAGTGAATTTTGGTATTCAATAACATAATTAATCTTGTTGGTTCAACATTCGTTTTCTAAAAATACTTTACTACTTGTTACAATTTTGTGCACTTGCAGATTATTTTACGCGAACAAAGCCAATAGGCTTTTCTAGTTCCTCTAGGATATAAAGTTTGTAAAAAAAAGCAAAAGCGGTAAATATCAAATAAATATCCAAAATAGATTTTTCACTTCTAATTAGGTTCTAACTCAACTACCAGAAGAAATAGACAAAAAAATTGACAAAAAGAAAAGAAAAATCATCCTTTTTATCATGGGCTAGAAAATAACATTTTCATAATTTTTTGAAAGTTCATTAGCACTGATAATTCTTCTATAATTAGCTTATAGCTTCTTCATTTGACTTTTATTTTGAGTGATTTAAGATAAATTGGAAAGCTAACTCATTGTTAGATGTCATGTAAATGGATTTTCTTCAACTTAATAATTATATTAGTAGTAATGAAAATATAAATGGAAATGGAAAGCTAACTCCGCCAAGGCCGGTCCCAAGCTTGGGTAAAGGAGGAGGGTTGCGTTAAGTAGCTGACAGCCAACGTAAAACTCCGTCAGAACCCTTAAAACATGAATCTAGTAAAGTCCTGAATAGAGCAAAGTGGAGGAAGCAGATTCATATAGCTGACCCCATATAGTTGGGAAAAGGCTTAGATGAGTTGAGTTGTGTTGAGTATTAGTACTAATGAAGCTTCTTTTGAATTGATGCTCTTTGATTTTCATTTTTAATATAGTTGGAGACAAACTTTAAAATTTAAGTTCATTGGATACCTATAAATTACGTATCATT
Source organism: Calamus simplicifolius (assembly GCA_900491605.1). Classification (NCBI taxonomy): domain Eukaryota; kingdom Viridiplantae; phylum Streptophyta; class Magnoliopsida; order Arecales; family Arecaceae; genus Calamus; species Calamus simplicifolius. The sequence continues at coordinate 271,077 of UESW01004329.1, read as the reverse complement.
TTTATGCTTCTTTGAATAAGTATTTATAAATCTAATGGTTTTATAGAGTATATTCTATTCCATCATCTTAGCTTAGTATGAATTTCAAAGGATTGTTTTTCAAGCTTGTTCATATATAGCTTCTAATATAGCTATACATTTTTTTTTTTTGTGATTTCCAACGGTCCTCCATCACATGAGTTTTAATGAGTTCTTTTTCTAGACGATTGGTAGATATGTGAACCTTTGGCTCATTTTCTCTAGCTTGAAAGATTTGGCTCTCGACGAATTGTCATGGGGGTAAGACGTAATAGTCTTAGAAGAGTTAGATAAAGATAATGAACCTCAATCTTTTTCTACACATTAGCTTCAGCTTCTTGAAAGTAAAAATTTCTTTTTTTGTCAATAGGTTTGCCTTCATATCGCTTTCCTTTTTCTTAGAAGTTAATTAATCAATTAAGGTTCAAGAAATTCCTCTATGGTTTTTTTTTTTTAAAACAAAGTTATCGGGTACCTCATAGAGAGGCTCCTTCATATTGCAGTAGCTCAAATTTAGCTATTCCTTCACTTCTTTCATCACAATGTTCTTCTTTTTACCTCATAGACAGGTTCCTCCATATTGTAGTAACTCAAGTTTGGCTATTCTTTCACTTTTTTGATCATAATGCTCTTCTTTTATTCCTATCTATTTGATATAATTTATTAGATTCTCAAATCATTATTGTATTTTCTTTTATTTCTTCTTCAGTTGTCATGGGAATCTTTTGTTCTTCAATTTTATTAGATAAGAACTTAGAATGTATAGGATCATGGACTACTAGTTCAGTATGAGTAGAAAAGAGACTTTGTCTAAGTACCTTTTTGCTTGAAAGGTTAACTTGTAGGTGGCATTATTGAAGTTTTTGTGATAGCTTGGAGGATAAATACTTCTCTTTCAATTTTATGTGCATGAGATCTCAAGTTAAATGGGTTCACCAATAGCACAGGCAATATCTTCGACTTTCTTCTACCAGATTCTAACTTGTCCTTTGAGCTTATTTTTGATATATTTGACACTTCTTGCTTGGGTCAGCTTGTATCAATTGAGGTAGTCTTCTATAGATATGAGTCAATTAATAAAAGTATTTGGATCTAGATCTTTATTGAAGTTTTCTTGTTTGAGTCCAACTGTTTTAAAGACGTCTTCATCGGGGACATGAACTATTATTGGTTGGACCATTAAAGGTGGAGGAACTATAAATTTTTTTCTATATGACTGTACTGGAATCCAGGATGCTTGGTTGTTAGGTTGTGCAAGATGACTATAACACCATCAAGTTGATTTTCAAGCTGAGCAAAATGGTCATTAAGAGCTAGTAGAGGATTCATATTGCTATTGCAAGGATTTGAGTCGACATTGTAGCAGAACACCACCATTGTGAAACTACATAAAATGTTCTTAGAGGCAGGTGCTAGAGGGCTACGAGTATGCTTTTAAGCTGCACTAGAGGTCGGCTTTTGTTGAGTCTAAGGAATCTAGGTCATACCTACTCGAGAAACTAAGTTTGATTTGGAGTCTATGGCCCTAAACTTCAAGAAGTTTGAGATTAAGAGTGGACAGTAATTGGAAACCTACTCAAATTCTATTTCCAAACAAACTTGGATCAGGCCTAATATAGGAATGGAGAGAGCGTTTTTTTAACTCTCTCTCTTTCTCTTTCTTCCCTTTTTTTCTTTCTTTTTCTCTCTTTTTCATTTTTTCATTTTTTCCTCATTTTCAACACAAGGCGTGGAGGCCTTGTGTGGGAAGGTGGAGGAAAAAAGAAAGAAAGATGAGCAGCTTCTAGGTTAGGCTTTGCAGTTTCTTTTCACAAACTAGGGCTATCAAAGATGAAAAAGTGAAGGTGGGGATGACAAAAATGAAGATAAGATGTAGAGCGAGGTGGAAGAGGAACAGGTAAAATAATATTGACACAACCTAGAAGAGGGATAAGTAAAGAGTATTACTAGGTAAGCCAGCATCAAGAAGATAATTGTTGGCTTTACACCAACTGCTTGAGTGTCTTCAATTGTAAATATCAAATAAATATCTAGAAATAGATTCATCACTCCTAATTGACTTCTAAATCAAGTAACAGAAGAAATAGGTATAGAAATTTGTTAGAAAGAAAAGACAAATCATTCTCTCTATCATGGGTTGCAGAATAACTTTTACACAATTTTTTGAAGTTTGTTGGCACCGACTACCTTTTGGTCTTATGAAATATATTCCATCTCATTATCTTAGCTTGGTATGAATCTCAAAGAATTGTTCTTCAAGCTTGCTCAAATATAACTTTCAATATAGTCAAAGCTTTCTTTTTAATCTCCAATGGTGCTTCAATGCATTAGTTTTCTTGATGAGCCTCCTTCTGTGCATCAGCATCACTGGTTTAGACAATTGATAGATATGCAAACCTTTGACTGCATTATCTCATCGATATTTGCATTAATTTTTAGTTTCTCAATTATTATAATAAGGTCTTTATCATAAACTTAGATTAGGTTATTAAATTGGTTTTCCCCTCTTCAGTCAGGACCTGAAAAAAGGAACATACCTCGAAATACTATTGCTGTTCAAGCAGACATGCCTTTCTGTGGTCTGACAACATTTGGAAGTGCATTTTTATCAAAGTTCGAGTGCTCACAGATGCCCCACTCAGTATGATTTTTCTTGGATTTGGATGGAAAATTTGTTATACTTTAGATGCTTACTATGCCCTGTATTTCTGAAGCTATTGGAACACATCACATTTGTCGATACACCTGGGGTTCTTTCTGGGGAAAAACAACCAACAAAACGTAGCTATGATTTTACTGGTGTTGCATCATGGTCTGCAGAAAAGTGTGATCTTATTCTTCTTCTGTTTGATCCTTATAAACTGGATATCAGTGACGAGTTCAAGCGTGTCATTGGATTCCTGCATGGCCATGATGACAAAATTCATGTAGTTCTGAATAAGGCAGATCAAGTTGACACCCAGCAAGTGAAGTATTTTGTCTATTGTATTCTCATCTGTTATCATATATTTACTAACTCACAGTTAGATGATGTTATGTTGTTAGACATATGACCAAACATCATTTTCTGTTGTATTGCAGCTAATGAGAGTTCATGGTGCATTGATGTGGTCACTTGGGAAAGTTCTGAACACCCCTGAAGTTATGCGTGTGTATATTGGGTATGCTGTTGATATAGCTATATCTTTACTATGTCTCAAGCAGTTTTGTTTTCTTTCAGAAACATGTTCCCTTTTAGTATCTATTGAGAAAATGAAATTTTACTTGTTTCATGACTTATCCATTGTTTATTTAGGAGTGTGCTTTTAGTAAATTTATGTTCCTAAAATATTTTCATGCCTTGAAGTATATGCATCCCTTTTATTAAAAATATGTATAGAACTGCATGTTGTTTTGTAGTATCAATGCGTGTCTGTAAGTAGCTGACTTAGTAATTACCATACTTAAACAATATCTACTGATAATTTACAGTTCATTCAATGACAATCCAATAAACGAAACAGCTGCTGTCCCAATTGGAAAGGAACTTTTTGAAAGGGAACAAGATGACCTTTTTGACTTGAAAGATATTCCCAAGAAGGCTTGTGATTGCCATGTAAGTTTTCTGTTTGTTATTGATTTTTTTTTTTTTCCTTTTCAAAAAAGGTTAATGAAAATGATTTGATTAACCTTCTTTTGTTCACTTCAGATCAATGAATTTGTCAAGCGTGCAAGAGCAACTAAGATTCATGCCTATATAATTAGCCACCTAAAGAGTGAGATGCCAGCAATGATAGGAAAGGCTAAAGCTCAACAAAAACTCATTCGTCACCTGGAGGATCAGTTTGCTAAGGTAGTAAAATTCTTTTGATATCTTTCTATTAACAGACACATGCACATGTTATATAATATTCTCATGCATTCATAAGAATGTGTATGCCTATGCACATGTCTGTGTGTGTCTGCAAGCATGAATGCATGCATGCTTGAGCTATCAAAAGAGCAATTTTTTCTAAGAAGAGCAATTTTTTTCTAAGAAAATGTTCAGTTTTTTCTCCAATGCATGTTAGTCATTAAGGTGATTCAGGAAGGTATTTCCAAATTCTCGTGGAACTAAATATCCATGTGGAAGCTATTGAATTTATTGGGCATTTTAATGTTGCAAGACAATTTAAATATGCAACTTCACTAAAGTTGTGTTTTGTGATTGGAATTTTCTTCAAATTAGCATGTCAGCAAGACAAACACACAGGAATTGATCAATACTATCAGTTCTTTATTTTTCTAAAAATATGGTGGGAGCACCACCATCCCAACCCCAAACTAACTCTTTAAAAGGCGAGGTGTGACAATTGGTTGAGAAAAGTCTGGCTGATTAATGTTTTGTATGTGTGTTTGTGTGTGCACAGGTGCGAATGAGAGTTTCTTGAAAAATGAGATGCAGTAAAATTGCAACGGTGTTTCACATTGTTGCTAGATCCAATATTGATCAAATGAACCTCATTTGGTTGCTGTCCTCAAGCAAAGAAATCTGGGATGTCACTCATGTTTGTCACAACTTATAATCACTTTAGTTATTGGTCTTAAATGTTTGAACACTTCTTACTTGGATAAATCTTCAGAAACACTTTCTTGAAATTTTACAACTTAGTGGTTGCTCAATTACGGAGCCTTTCTTGTTTTTTGGCTGGCATATGACTAGTTTGTTTCTATATTGCATGTCTGGTACAAAAAAGATGCTGCAATTGTATCCCTAGCATATGTCAAACTTAGATCTCCTCAATCAGATGTCAATCATCATTTGCATAGCCCCATTAATATTGAGGTCAGAAACAATGGTTTGGATATTTTAATTTCAGCCCATTTAGTGACATTGACATGTTCACTCTACACTTGTAGATAAGCTTCCTGCCTCTCTCAATTTCTTTATTGGTGAAATTTTGCTGTGATTGTTATAATGGATGTCAACTTGGGCACCTAATTAAATACCAGACGTTTGTCAATAAATTTATGCATGCCTTCATCATATTATTTTTGGCATTTTGATTTTACTTTAAAGCTGTAACTCTGTTTGGAAAAAGGGTGAATGCAGTATCTGAAATCTGTGGGAACAGGTTCAAAGGAAATATCATCTACCAGCTGGGGATTTTCCCAATGTCGAACGCTTCAAGGAGGTATTGAGTGGTTACGAAGCTGAAGCCCAAGATGATCAAGGCCGTGGATGATATGTTAGGATATGACATTCCAGAACTCTTGAGGCACTTCAGAAACCCATATGAATGATGTAAGCAATCGTTCTGATAGATTGATGTCATTAGAAAAGCAGAAGATGGTGAATCATGAATGGATGATTGTATCTTCATGAAATAAGAGCCATGTATAGTTCAAGCCTTCTTCCTGTTATTGTGCATTACAATAATTGCAGGGATATGTTGCAAGGTCTGGTGGGTTGGTAAGGATGTTGTCAAATAAGAATTTGGTTGAAATCAATTGAGGCACCTGTTCGCTGAGTTGAGTTTTTGCTCTGTGGGAGAGAATAATGCCTCAGATACTACTTTCTGGTTGCCTAGCGTTCAAAATTTCTTAGACCCTGGTATCGTGCCACGATAACTGGTAGCCCAGCCAGCTCAGATAGCCTGGCCTGTATGCTACCAGGACCAGCTGTTGTCTACCAGACAGACTGCAGCAAATTGGCCAGGGGGTGATAATACATGCCCATACGAAGGTCTAGTTTATTTATACTTTGAAAGGTGAAACCTCGAGATGAAGTAATCGAAACTTTTTGGATGCCAGGGGACTACTATTATTTGTATGTTATTGCCAGGGGACTGTTCTATCATGTGTGTGTGATAGCAAACAAGTCTTCTGTATGGTGCTACCATTTTTTTTTTTTAAACAAGGAATGCGGCGTTGAAAAGAGAAATAAAAGGAGTCTGAACTAAAAGGTTGGTAAGCAATCAAACTATAGCTAGAGGATATGGGTAGAAGTTGGACCGAATATAATGCTAGTTTAGTTTTAGATGAGCCAATTTAACCTTTTGATTCAGAAAACCTTTTAGTTATTCTGAGTTGTAAACCTTGAAGGATTTATGAATGTAGTCATTGACTTGTTTAGAATTCGCTAGTTTTGGAAGAAATATGTTTAAACCACGGGACTTTTACCTTCCACGTATGCGGCAGATTATTGTCGCCACAAGCTTTGGGTATTCATATTCAAACATGGTTTAAACCTTGAAGAGTAAAGTTTGAGAATGGGGAAACGGGCCCTCAGCTGTGGGAGTTTGATAATGGCGGTGGCGTTAAATTTGAAAGTAAAGTTTCATGGGAATTATCCTGCTGATCGACCATTACTTAGAACTACAGTGGAACGACCTTCACGGGATACAAATCCTCTCCAATTTGAGATTAAAAAAAATATAATTTATAGATGAGGAGCCACTTGCAAATCAGACGATTGTGAGTCCGCGAAGCGCGGTGATTGCTGACAAGGGATCCGTTTAATCACGGGCAGCAACAGCGACGTCTCCCGGCTTTTTCAGTTGTTTCAAATTGTTAAACAAAACGGTGAATACCAACTGTCCCGGTGTACATTGAATCATATACAATTATACCAAACAATTTATTAGAGTACCCTCCTGCAACGTTGCCCGATGATAGAGAAAGGTGGAGTCTGCGCTCTGCTCCCTCCCGCTGCCCAAGCAAAGGAGCGTCTATTTGGCCCGCTAATATTTATGAGGAGCCCCTTAATTTTTTATTTTTTATTTTTTTACTCAATAGCCCTTTAATATTATTGAGGAGCCTCCTTATTTTTATAAAATTTCTAAACTATTCCTTCTTCCAGCAGCCCCCTTAAGATTGCTATTTGGTCCCCCCTTCCCCGCGTTTGACCCTTCCCTTGTTGCTCGCGCTCACCTCTCTCGCTCACGGTGCTCCCCAGCGGCGGCTTTCCCGGCAGGTAAGGTAAGTCTTCCTCCTTCCTCCTTCTCTCTCTTCCTCTTCCTCCCTCCTTCCCTCGACATGTCCCAAGATATTTTTTTTTATCAAGATCCCTCCCTCCCCGGCGTCCATATATGTCCGACGGCTCCGCCACATGATCTACCCCTTCGTCCCCCCAAGATCCCTCCCTTGCTAAGCCTTCCAGCTCTGTTCGGCCAACCAAGGCCGAATAGAGGGAAATCCGTTCGGCCAGCTGGGCTGAACGGATTTGATTCCGTTCGACCCAGCTAGGCCGAACGGAATTAAATAAATTTTCTATAACATTAAAATAATTATTATAATATATTATAATTAATATAGTATATATAATAATATTATTATTATAGTATATTATGTTATAATTATACTATACTATACTATAATTATTATAATTATAATTATAATCAAATATATTATAAAGTATAATTAACATAATCATATATTTTTATTATTAATATTTTCAATAAAAATATATTATTTTGACATAATATAAAATATAATTTTAATAAAGTATATAATAATAATATAATAATCAAGTATATTATAAAGTATATTAAAATTTATAATATATCATAAAGTATATTATAATTATAATCAAGTATATTATTATAAAGTATATATTATAACGTATATATTATAACGTATATATTATAATATATTTTTAATAAAAATATATTATTTTGATATATTTTTATTTTACTAATGAATATTGTAATGTTTTAGATATGGATGCTGGCCGCTCATGAGTTAGATCCAAAGCATCTGCCAGGAGACGTAGAACCTAGGCGCCTGAGGTTATTGAGGTTCCTGAGGTTCCTGAGGATCTTGTTGCACCATTGCCCCCAGATGAGATAGCAGACGAGGACATCCCAGCTATGGATGTTGATGATGATGAGGCGGATGGTCCTTGTCCAGGCGATCCTGAGGATGAGTCGTCCTTAGGAGTTCATGACACATATTGCAGCCTCCATCTGGAGGCAACAGGTATTTGTTCGTTGTTCTACCGTATTTTATTTAATGTATTATTTCGATGCTGTTATGTGTTATTCATGTTATCCATTTATATTTCATAGGAACAGACTCCACTGAAGTGCATGAGCCATGCTACCAAAGTAGGTGAGTGGCAGTGGTGGGCACCAAGGCAATCGAATAGGAGATTCAGGGATATAGTTCAGCAGTCAGGTCTTCTAGAGCTAGTACATTGCTCTTATTGGTTCGCCGATAAGATTCTTGTCTCGGGCTTTATAGAGAAATGGCAGCCCGAGACGAACACCTTCCATCTTCCCTTTGGCGAGATGACAATCACGTTGGATGATGTTGCCGCCATATTAGGGATTAGTGTCATGGGTGCCTCAGTGTCCTTGTCTACAGATAGGATGAGTGATCGGGATGCTGAGGGCCTACTAGTGCAGCTATTGGATGTATCACGGGATGACGCACGTCAGGAGGTTATATCTATCCGCGGTCAGTCTGTGAGGTTAGAGTAGCTGAAGAGTCATTTCCATAATGTATCAGATAGAGATAGCCGTCGTAGGATAGCTGTGCAACGTGAGCGTATTTGCTTTTTTGTTAGGGTGTACACTTTTTGTCGATAAGAGTGGGATGAGGTGCCTATAGCTTATCTTTCTCTGCTACGGCATTTGGATAGAGTGAGCACATATGCCTGGGGTGCGGGTGCATGGCTTATTTTTATCGACAGTTGGGGATTGCGTCTAGGGCATTCGTTAGACAGATCAGTGGATATATGACGCTTCTCCATGCATGGATTTATGAGCATTTTCCCTTTCTCACTCCTCACCCAGCCCTAGACTATACTGATGCTAGGCCTCGCGTACACCGATGGACTCCCAGCACTCCACCCCATTCTACGATGGACCATTTGGTGATTCTACGCGAGTCATTGGACGTACTGAGGGCAGATGAGGTATGTACCATAGGACCATGCACTTGTGTATTTATATAATTTGTCATACATTATCAAACTTATTACGATTTAATATAATGCAGGTAGTTTGGGATCCCCATCGTCTTATCCGGGATGATCGTCCATTCCTTGATATTGCATTCTTTAGTGGATGCTTGAAGTGCATGGATGTCATAGAACCCTATCATCCTGAAAGGGTTTTACGACAGTTCGGTAGGATACAGACGATCCCCTATGCGCCACTAGCCCCTGAGCGAGCCAGCAAAGGATCGACAGCAGCTTCATACCGCATCCGGTATGTCTTCTATGAGCGGTTATGGGAGAGGTGGGAGGATCACCTGCTGAGCACAACGAGCAAGAGCCATCCGGTGACCCGACCCTCAGATTGCGTACCGGGATTTTTGGAGTGGTTTTCTCGGATCACGCATCTGGTTGTTCACCCTCCGGAGAGCCGATCCAGTATCTACTCCCGATCACGTCCCGATGATGCTGATGCTGACGTGCTAGGCCGGCGTATTACAGATGCGCTTGGCCTTTGCACTGACATACTTGATATGGATCGGGAGGAGGCTGCTGCGTCACAGGGAATGCACATGTACGATGTCATATCGCAGATGGCATATGTGTTGCAGGGTCAGCATATCTCTACGGTGCAGCCTGTTCAGCATGATGTTCCTGGCTCTAGTCATGCATCGCCACAGCAGTGCAGGCGTCGAGATGATGTGGTGGGGATCCCTGATGTACCTCATGTATTTTGTATCTTTTAGTACATAGTGCATCTTTTTGTAAAAGACATTGAAATTTGAATGAAAATTCACTTCCTTTCGGCTCAATTGGAATGAAAATCTTTTGAATTAATATAAATGTCATACATTATACAAAATTGATTGTTGCAAGCAAAAGGACATCTAAAACTCAATAGTCTTGCTAATAATGACATCCGACGAGATCGTTCGTCTGAACTGGTGAATTCTAGATTCATATGAAGAAGCCCATTCGGAAGCACTGGGTAAATAATGTTTGTGCCAATTGCTTACTATTGGGGGAACAGGATGACCCAATAACAAAAACACCTGCAAAATATATAATTAGTAAACATAATGAATTATTAGTCATTTAAGCATGATTAAGAGTTGTTCAATTAATACCTCAACAAAATGATTGCCATTAACGAATGCCACTGCAATATTTTGCAGGATAAGGAGGAAGAGGCACCGATCGTAGAGGTAGGAATGTAAGACATTGTTGCAAGAGAGGTGGTATATAACGTTAGCGGGACGCTATAACGTGCCCCATATCCGGCATAGTCATCCACCGATCAAAAGGTGGAGCATTATCAAAATATGATAATGCATGCTCAATCTCCTTAACCTCCCTTCGACAGCAAATAAAGCATGATAGTGCTCTGAATGACATTGCAACTCATTCAATAATCCTTTCTAATATGAAGCCAATCCTCCTCTCCAAATCCCAGCAAGTCAGCTATTGCTCTAAATCCGCAGTTGCCGTCAGCTTTAACATCCTTGATATGTTGGATGAACGACCTCAACCCATCTGGAATTTGATCAATATAGATTGTTGGCTTTTATATGACCGGGTTCGCTGACGAGAAACCTGCAAACCATTAACGAATGAATTAGACGGCAACAGAAACATTCGCTTTGTAATAATAACAAATGGCACGGGTCCGGAAGGTGCCGGCATGTGCCGGCACGTACCGGCATGCATGGCACGGGTCCGGAAGGTGTCGGCATGTACCGGCACGCATCCGGCACGGGTCCGGCACGCGACCGGCATGGGTTTCAGAAGTTGCCGGCATGTGCTAGCACGCATCCGGCACATATCGGCACGGGTCCGGCACATACCGGCACGGGGTTCGAAAGTTGCCGCATCCAGCACGAATCGGCACGTGACCGGCATGGGTTCGGAAGTTGCCGGCATGCGTCCGGCATATATCGGCACGCGTTCGGCACATACCAGCACGGTCCCTTACTTAGTGAAAGAAATGCTTTGTACCTTCTTCCTTGGCTGCTTCTTTGGCACTTGCGTTACTGGTGGAGTGCCCGTACCAGGAGAATAACTATCTTGTCCTGAAAGAATCAACTCAAAGGCAGAAGGATCACGGCGGGTAGATGTATCAACCTTCAATGAAGCACGGTCGCAACCAACTGAACGAGTGATTCCTTTTGCAGGTTCTTCAAGAGAAGTACTTTCTGGGCTAGCAATCTCTCTCAATTTTTAACATCTGCAATCGCAAGACCCATCTAACTGTTTGAATTTCTGAGCAATTATATCCAACTCTGGTTCACAGCTCAGCTGAATACTTTGCACATTTGAAGCCGGCATCATATCAAGTTTTCTCCAATGAGGATCTATGCAATCCAAGGGAATTGTCCGACCTTCTATCCTGAACCGTGCAATCTCATATCCGCATGGTAAACCATGTGTGCACCGAATAGCACACACACAAACTGAAGCATCAATACCAACTGAATTAGCTCGGTTCGCTTGAGCGAGGATCTGATTTAATGCACTTATAGAAATGAAACCTCGCAGTTCTTTGAATTCAGCAGCTTGAAGTTGTGTTGCACGACCGTCAAACTCTTCTCAAATGAGGCTTTAATGTCACTATGCTGTAACTCAATTAAATTATATATTTTTGTCCAAGATGATTCGAAATTCCCTTGGCTTGATCCAAGCTATCTTTTCAGCCTTGCATGTGCACTTTTAGCCCTAGAAAAGTAAATAAAATTTAATAAAAGGGAGATAATAATTGCGTAATTAAATTATAAATTTTTTAAATTTATCAATTCCTTGTGATACCTATTGATTGTTAAATTCCCGTAGTGCCTATGTGTCCGTCCATGCTACAACAAATCTTTCCTTGTACTTGCTTAGCCAAGTTTCTGATACATACCGTAAAGCATCTGGGTAGATAGTAAACTCTCTCTGGAGTTTTGTCCAGTGATTATTAAACTCATCTTCTGTGGTGGACAACACAAGTATATTCCAAGTCATTATAAACTTATCCCATTTCTCCTTTGTTTCAAATAACCTTTTGCACTGGGCCAAAAATTCCTACTAATATGCCATCTATAGCAAATGTGTTGCCGTAGGAAATACCCTCTGAATTGCATTCAATAGAGCCAAGTTTCTATCTGTGACTATCACCTCAGGCAGAGCATCATCGTCCATGAACTGCGTAATCTCTCTAATGCCCATGTATAGTTATCTTCTCGCTCAGAGTCCATATACACAAAAGCAATAGAAAATGTCAGGTCAGTTGATGTCACCCCGATAATCTCTAAGAGAGGAAGACGATATCTATTCGTCTTGTAAGTGCAATCATTATCAACACACGAGGAAATGCACGTAACAAGTCTATACTGCCAGGGTATGCCCAAAACAAGTCATGCACAGCATCAGACTTGATACAATTCCTATGCCACTCAATGTACTTACACTCAGATAATTTACCAAGAAGATGTTGCATCTGAGATCTCCCAGCAATCTCTATAGCCTTGCACTTCTGCCGTGCATTGTAGATTGTCTTCATTGTCGTAACATTAAGGGCATCCCTTTGCTTCAAAGTAGATAAAATGTCCTTAGACCGAACCAAACTCTTCGACATCTCCACTAGCATTGTAGTCTCCTCCTTAGATAATCGTCCCGCATATGAGTGCCCCTCGAGATGCTTTGCAGCTGGATGATTGTGCACACCGCAAATGACCATTAACATCCAATCATCTGCAGTGTCCAATTTCTTCCCTCTTAAGGAAAAAGGACATCCACACTTTTTAGTGCCACTGGCCCTGGTCTTTGATCCCTTTTCCTTTATGTGTTTACTTTTGCAAGTACCGCTCCTCTCGCAAGAAAAAACAATTCTTGGTTTCTTAACATTGCTGCCAAATCGGATTTTTTAATAATAACGACAAATCCATTCCTCTTTCCGACTTCCCGACACCAATTACATTTCTTCTCTACTCTTGAATATCTATAAAATAAATAGTTTTATGTTGGTAGACAATTTTAAACATTGCTCAGTCAAATAATATGAAAATAAATGTAATTAAATTTTATCTCGTAAGTTGTAAATTCATTTGTGTAATTCATCACACAATCGGAGCCAATCACGCTGCATTCAGTCAAAGCATCGTCCTGCACGATCAAATAATAATTTTAAACCATAATCATAATTAATCAAACAAAAAAAAAAGAATAAACATTCTGTTCGGCCACTCAGGGCTGAACATAAATCTTCTGTTCAGCCCTGTGGGGCCGAACATTGATCTTCTGTTCGGCCCTGGGGCCGAACAGAAGACTTTTGTTTGGCCACATAGGGCCGAACAAAAGAAATCCTTCTTTCGAATAGATTTCTTCTGTTTGGCACTAGTGGGCCGAACATATTTAAGTTGTTCGGCCCTGTGTGGCAGAACAGAGCTAACCTGTTCGGCCACACAGGGCCGAACAACGATGAATCGGGAAAAAATTTTTGAGACGGAGATATAAACTAACCTTTGCGACCGTAGCACCTTCATAAATTATTAATTGCTTGTCCATTGCTTGATTTAAGGTTGAAATCGCTTCATCAACGATCCAATGTTGATCCGAAGTGAGGAAGGCGGGAGGGACGGTCGCAGGGGCTCAAGGGCTGTTTGGGGGGGGGGGGGGGGGGGGGGGGGGGGGGGCTCAGAAGGGCTATTTGGGGGGGGGGGGGGGGGGGGGGGGGGGGGGGGGCTGTTTAGTAAGGGGGGATATTTTGGTCCTGAAATTTTAGAGGCAAATACGTCATTTTATAATATGGCGTGGGGGGCTCCAAGAAATTCTATTTGGACCGCGGAAATAGCTGAGGAGCCCCCTCATTTTACCTTTTTTTTTACTTAAGAGCCCTCCTATTTTACTCAGTAGCCCCCCTAATTTTCTAAAATTCCTAAACTACCCTTTCTCCCCTCCTGCCCCCCCCTCCAAATTGCTATTTGGCCCCCCATCCCCCTTCTCCGTCCGATCCTTCTCCCTCCCGCCCCCTTGCTCGTGCTCACCTCCTCACGGTGCTCCCCGGCGGCTTCTCCGGTAGCGGAGCATCCTCTCCGGCAAGATAAGCCTCCCTCCTTCCCTCTTCCTCTCCCTCCCTCCTTCCCTCCCTCCTCCCTCATTTCCTCACTCGATATGTCCCCTTCAAGTTGTTTTTTTAAAAGCCAAGATCCCTCCCTCCCGACGTCCATAGTGTCCGACGGCTCCGCCCCCTTCATCCCCCCACTCCGGACATCGTCCCAGCTCTGTTCGATCCTGGTTGGCCGAACAGAGAACCTCTTTTCGACCCTCCAGGGTCGAACAAAATTCGATCTGTTCGGCCTAGCTGGGCCGAACAGTTCTATGTTGTTCAGCCCTGTGTGGCCGAACAGAGCTCACTTGTTCGGCCACACAGGGCCGAACACATGAACCATGAAAAAAAAAATTGTCGACGGATCGCACGCACTAATCTTTGCGACCGTAGCACCTTCATAAATTAGTAATTGCGTGTCCATTGCCTGATTTAAGGTTGAAATCGCTTCAATCAACGATCCAATGATAATCCGGAGTGAGGGAGGCGGGAGGAGGGTCGCAGGGCTCTGGGGGGCTATTTGGGGGCTCTTTGGGGGGGGGGGGGGCTGTTTAGTAAGAGGGGATATTTTGATCCAAAAAATTTAGGGGTAAAAATATCATTTTCTAACTTTGGGATGGGGGGCTCCTAGCAATATAATGTCACCCGGCTAGGTATAAGCTATTTTTTTTCTAAGTATGGAAGCGACCTAGCAGGGGACCGGCATTAGCACGCCTCGTGCTAAGTCAGCCTCTCTCTCACAGAGTTGTTGCGCACAACTAGTAGGGTGAGGTTGATTGAGACCTCCCCCTATAGGAACCCCAAAAATCCCAACAAGTAATCACAGATAATGCCCAGCCCCAAATACAAGATGTACAGGGTCAATACTACCCCAACCTCTTTGATTAATACAATCCTAAGAGGAAGACAAGATGAATATGTGCCGCAGCACTACAAGAAATCTCTCACGATCTCTCCCTCGCCTTGCCCTTAGGCTACAAGATGACTCACCCGTAACCCGTAGATGTTCGCCCGTAGGAAGCTCCTCAACGGCACCGATCGTATCTTCTCTCCTCCTTCTCGCCCAAAGTGGTGGAGACTAGAAGATGCCGCCCACCTTCTTGATAGCCGACTAGATAGGATCTCCTTTGATACCTCTCCGTGTGTTGTTGTGTTGATTACTTCCTTCCTCACGAAGACCTCCCTCTTATTTATAAGTTGAGCCACCGCCTCATCCAAAGCTGCCGTCCTTATCCCTTTGACATCCTTGGCCTTATCTCCATGCACGCCACTTTTGAATCACCGCTTGATCCTCTCCAAATCTTATTTCTAGATAACGGTTGTGTAGGCTGATTAGGAGATCTCGTTGCCGCTGGGTAGATGCCTCCAAACGTCATCAAAAGGACTCCACCGATGGCTTAGGATAATGCCCAAACAACCATCAACCAACTCCCCCAAGAATCTCTCAAATCTTCAAGTTAGTTAGTTGTAGATAAGGGCTGAAAATCTTATCCAAAATCTCCCAGCTGGATCCCCAAATCTTATCCATAGGATAAGGTTTGGATTCATCTGATCTGGACGAAATTATTCCCCCAAAATCGGCTTGGAAGTATGTTGGACGGTTGAGGCCGTTGCAGGTGCGTCTGGGCGGTTTTGGGCTTGCCGCACTCCATGTTGCTAAGGGTTGGCTCCGGGTCTTCTTTGGCCGCGCATGCCTTGCTGAAACTGGGCTTGCTGATGCCGACTCGTGCCGTCGTCGGGAGATGGGTCCGCATTCGGCCTTGGCGCTTGGTCCACCAACCTCGCACCAAGTGTCTGACTAAGTGTGGGGCTTGCCGGCCCCATGGACGGACGTGCGCATCCCGTGGCATGGTCAAACTCCGTCCTGGCAGGTCCTCGGCCACCTGCCTTGCCCGCGTTGCGTGCCACGGGTTGCGCTACGGCCCTCCTGGCCGTGCGCATCACTAGGGCGGTGACAATCCTCCCCCACCTGAAGACGCTGATGTCCCCGTCGCGCTCGCCCTCACGTAGGCCTGAATGTCCTCTCGAACTGCCAAAGTTCTTCTGCTCGCCTCCAGTGGCATCGGAAACATCCTCTCCGTGCCATTGTACCAGATACTCCGTGTACTGGGGTCCTTGACTTGTACCCACCTTTCGGTCCACCAAAATTCTTGCAATCTTCCTTGCGAACTTGGGTCGGATGGCAGGGCGCATCCTGCCTGGGTTCTCTAACTCGTATGTAGCTAGGTCTCCATGGTATGGTTTGAGGAAGCTAACGTGGAAGACTGGATGAATCTTCAGTCTGGCCGGCAAGGCAGTTTGTAAGCTACTTCTCCCACCCGTCTGAGTACTTTGAAGGTCCACAAAAGGCCTTTGTGGAACTTTTGCTTGGTCGCTTTCCTCCAAAGATAGGGCGTAATTTTCAACATCACAAGATCGCCCACCTGGTACTCCACTGGTCGTCGATGCTCGTCTGCGCAGCTTCATCTGCATAGCCGTCCGCACAAGGCTGTCACGCACCTTAGCGATGTTTCGGTCCTGTCCCTTGCAAATAGATGCGCCGCTGGACATGGGCCGTCATACTGTCATGCAACCTCCAAGGGCATCCTAGCTGGTAGCCTAGGCATAACTCTGCTGAACTTTGATCTGTTGCTGAAGACCGGTTTAGATTGTAGGAAAATTGTGCCGCGTCCAGCAACTCAAGCCCGTTTCATTGTCTTGCGTGACGAAGTGCCGCAGATACTCCTCAGCAATGCATTACCCGCTCGGTTTGGCCGTCCATCTGAGGGTGATATGCTGTGGAGAATTTAAGCTCGTGCCCACGATATGAAAAGCGTGGTCAGAACTTACCCGTGAATCGGATGTCGCGGTCGCTGATGATATCTCTGGGCAAACCGAAGATCTTGACCACATGGGTGAAGAAGAGCGCCGTGCATGTCTCGGCTGTGCATGGGTCCGTACCGCCATGAAGATAGCATACTTGGAAAATCTGTCCACCACTACAAAGATGGTCCGCTTGCCGTCCACTTCCAAAAATCCCACTATGAAGTCCATGGAAACAGATGCCCATGGTCGGCTTGGGACGGGCAACGTTGCAGTAGTCCCGCTGGCTTCCTGCGCTCCACTTTGTCCATCTGGCAGATCAGACAACTCCGCACATAGGCCTCCACGTCTCTCCACATATTTGGCCAGTAGAAGTCACGAGATAGCAGGGCATACATCCGCTCCATGCCCGGATGTCCTGCCCACCTTGAGTCATGGGACTCTTTTAATAAGTCGCGCGTAAAGCTTCATTCTTCGGCACGACTAGCCTGCCTCCATGTGCGCGAAGCAAGCCATCCTGATCCAGAAGCGCCGCACCAGTCGCTCATCACATCACGCATTAGCTTGGCGTATGCCGTCTGCCTGCGCTACCTCGTGGATACGCTCTATAATGCCTGACTGCATGGTCGCCACCGCGGCCACGTACTCCTGTACGACTTGGCGGCTGAGGGCGTCGGCCACTTGATTCTGACGTCCTGGCCGATGCTCCCAATCGAAGTCGAACTCCGCCAAGTATTCTTGCCAACGAGCTTGCTTGGGTGTCAACTTGCGCTGGGTCTTGAAGTAGGTGTTGGCGACGTTGTCGGTAACAATTTTGAATTTAGTTCCGAGCAAGTAATGGCCATACCTCCAAGCAGTGTATCACAGCAGTCATCTCCTTCTCGTGCGCCGAATACCGTGTCTCGGCGTCCTTGAATTTTCTGCTCTCATATGCTACTGGATGTCCCCTGGACCAAGACTCCACCAAGCGCACGGTCGGATGCGTCCGTGTGCACTTCAAAAAGATCCTCAAATCTGGGTAACTGCAAGACCGGCTCCGTAGCTAGCGCCGTCTTCAGCTTACCGAAGGCCTCCTCACAGTTGGAGGACCAACTCCACCTTCGCTCCTTCTTGAGCAGATCGGTCAAAGGGCTTGCGATGGCCGAGTACCCTTTGATGAACCTCCGGTAATAGTTCGCGAGTCCTAGGAACGATCGGAGCTCGCTCACTGTAGCAGGTGTCGACCAGTCCAGGATGGCCTGGACCTTGGCGCTGTCCATCCGTATCGCGCCATGGCCAACGATGTGTCCAAGAAAATGGACCTCGGTGCGTGCAAACTCGCACTTCTCCCTTTTGACGTAGAGGCGATGCTCCCGAAGTCGCTGCATAACTCGCCTCAAGTGCTCCACATGCTGCTGCAGGCTACCGCTGTAAATGACTATGTCGTCCAAATAGACTACGACAAAGTCATCCAGGAAGTCATATAGGACGTCTGTCATGAGATTGCAGAAGGTAGCTGGTGCGTTCGTCAGGCCAAAGGGCATGACCAGGAACTCAAATGAGCCGTACCGGGTCACACACGTCGTCTTTGATTCATCACCTGGCGCAATACGTACCTGCCAGTATCCAGAGCGTAGATCCAATTTGCTGAAGTATTCCGCCTTCGAAAGACGGTCGAATAGATCTGCTGCGTTGGGCACCGGGTAGCGATTCTTCACGGTGACCTTGTTGAGGGCTCGATAGTCCACACACATGCGCAGAGATCCATCCTTTTTGCGCTGAAAAAGGACCGGTGCTCCGAAAGGGGCGCGGGATGGCTGAATCAGTCCCGCGGCCAGTAACTCATCCAGCTGAGTGCGCAGTTCCTTCAGTTCTGCAGGGCCCATGCGGTAGGGGGCCTTTGCCGGGGCACGCGCTCCGGGCTCCAGCTCGATTCGATGGTCGTGCGTGCGCCGTGGCGGTAATTCCTTTGGTAGCTCGTCGGGCATGAGATCGGCGAACTCCTGTAGTATCTCCCCCACCTGCGCGGGCACCTCCTCTGCATCCTTCGATTCGGGCTGAACCTGGACTAGTGCCGCGACATATGTCTGGTCTCCTTTCCTTAGGCCTTTGCTGAGTTGCTTAGCGGATATCAGCCCGCTATCTGGAACTGTGCGCGAACTGGTGTTGGCCATCTTCTGCTTTGCAACGGTTGACTGACCGCTGCTCTCTTCCTTAGCGGCTGGTGGCAATGCTGAAACGAAACCGGTGCTGTCCTCCGCTCCTATCAGCATGCCGTTGAGATGTGGAATGATCATTACCTTGGCTGCCTTGAAGAACTCCAGGCCAAGTATGATCTGAAAATCGTCAAGTGGGATCACCAAAAAGCTGCACGGCCCTCTCCAGGGGCCGACTTCTAGATCAGCCTTTGTAAGGCCATTCACCCTCGCTGCCTTCGAGTTGATGGCCTTTATCATGGTTGCAGCGGTGGAAGTCTGCAAACCTAACTCCTTCGCTATGTCTTCCGCGATGAAGTTGTCGGTGGCACCCGTATCAATCATGGCCCTCAGCTGGTGGCCATTGACCTTCACCGAAACATAAAGAAGCCCTTTGCAGGATGGCGGCTTCTTGGTGACAAGCGCATTAATCGCTTGCAACGGGTTCACCCGGGAGGGTCCCTCTGAGTCGCTGGATTCCTCGACCAATTGGGAGATCAAGGCCGTGAGCTTCCCCTTCTTCTGACAGTCGCGCATCCGATGTGCACCTCCGCAGATGAAACAGCCTTGGGGCCGCTCAGATCTGGTCGTGGTATCCTTAGACTGCTGAGTAGTTCCCTTCTCTTTTTGGGCTGTCGTCTTCTTCTTCTTCCCTTGCTTCTTGGGATGAGACGTCTTGCCCTCCTTGGCTTTAGCTTTCTGCTTGCCAGGGGCGGGGGTAGGCGTAGTGGTACGAAAGTCGACGAAGCTCTCGGCAGCAGCCATCGCCGAATTGAGATCTTTCACTCCTTGCCTTCGCAGCTCCACTTGCGCCCAATTCTGCAACCCCGACTGAAAGTTGAACAACTTGTCGGCTTCGGACATGTCTGGTATGTCGAGTAGCAATGAGCTGAACTCCTTGACGTAGTCTCTGATGGAACCCGTCTGCTTCAGCTTCTTCAGTTGGTCCCTCGCCACCCATGTGACGTTATGAGGGAGAAACTGAATCTTCAACTCTTCTTTGAGGGCCTCCCAAGTTGTAATTCCTGGCCTACCGGCGTTTCGATCCTCCGCGTTGCGAGTACGCCACCATAGCTTGGCATCACCAGCAAGGAACACGCTGGCGAGGCGGATTCGTTGCGCTTCCGGTATATTCATTGCTAGGAAGTACTCCTCCACGTCCCATACGAAGTTCTCCAGTTCCTTGGCGTTGCGCGCGCCGCTGAAAGGCTTCGGATCAGGTACGCGGATCTGGGATGGATGTGGTAGATTCGCGTAGGGCTGGCGTGCGCGCTCTCTCCTGAGGGCGTCCACTTCATCTCCCAGCTCCTTGATGCGATTCAGAACCTCCTCTAGAACGGCATCTCTTCCGTCCTGTTGGCCTTCATTGGAAGAGCTTGGCCCGGCTCCATGATCTGGTTGTGCCGGGATCGCCTGCTGGATCTGATTGATCTGCTGCTGCTGCTCCAAGGATCGGGTGATGAGATCAGTAAACCCATCCTCTGGAGGAATCCCGACAATAGCCTCGAGCCTTGCTATTCGATCGTTGTGATTCACCATGGTTGATTTTTAGAAGAAGAAAAAAAATATGTTCTTGGGTTCTTGTATTGAACCGGGCTCTGATACCCTCTTGTCACCCGGCTAGGTATAGGCTATTTTTTTTTCTAAGTACGGAAGCGTCCTAGCAGGGGACCGGCCTTAGCACGCCTCGTGCTAAGTCAGCCTCTCTCTCTCAGAGTTGTTGCGCACAACTAGTAGGGTGAGGTTGATCGAGACCTCCCCCTACAGGAACCCCAAAAACCCCAACAAGTAATCACAGATAATGCCCAGCCCCAAACACAAGATGTACAGGGTCAACACTACCCCAACCTCTTTGATTAATACAATCCTAAGAGGAAGACAAGATGAATATGTGCCACAGCACTACAAGAAATCTCTCACGATCTCTCCCTCACCTTGCCCTTAGGCTACAAGATGACTCACCCGTAACCCGTAGATGATCGCCCGTAGGAAGCTCCTCAACGGCACCGATCGTATCTTCTCTCTCCTCCTTCTCGCCCAAAGTGGTGGAGACTAGAAGATGCCGCCCACCTTCTTGATAGCCGGCTGGATAGGATCTCCTTTGATACCTCTCCGTGTGTTGTTGTGTTGATTGATTGCTCCCTCACGAAGACCTCCCTCTTATTTATAAGGTTGAGCCACCGCCTCATCCAAAGCTGCCATCCTTGGCCTTATCTCCATGCACGCCACTTTTGAATCACCGCCTTATCTCCTTGCAACCTTATCTATAATGCACCGTCCAAGTAAAGCACTGCTTGATCCACTTCAAATCTTATCTCTAGATGGCCGGTTGTGTAGGCTGATTAGGAGATTCGTTGCAGCTGCTTTGGACGTCCAAATCTGCCTCCAAAATCTCTCCACCGATTGCTTTGGATAAGGGTCCAGATATTGCTAACAAACTCCCCCAAAATCTTATCCATATCTTGAGTTAGTTAGATGTAGATATTGGCTGATTTTCCTTATCCAAATCTGCTGGTTGGATCCCCAAATTTTATCCATAAGATAAGGCTTAGATTTTATCAGATAAGGATGATTTTATTATCCAAAAATCGGAGCAGGAAGATCTGGGCGGTTGCAGGATGATTCTGGGCGCAACAGTCCACTGGGCACGCGTTTGGGCGCTGGGCGCGCCTGGCCGTGGGGCGCGCGCATTGGGCGCGCCTGGGCGTGCCTGGGCATCGGCCGCTAATGGATGGCTCCGGGTCTTCTTCGGCCACGCATGCTTTGCTGAAAACTGAGCTTGCTGATGCCGACTCCGCGTGCCGTCGCGTCTGGGAGATGAGTCCGCATCCGGCCTTGGCGCTTGGATCACCAACCTCGCGCCATGTGTCTGACTAAGTGTGGGGCTTGCCGGCCCCATGGACGGACGTGCGCATCCCGTGGCACGGTCAAACTCCGTCCTGGCAGGTCCTCGGCCACCTGCCTTGCCCGCGCTGCGCGCCGCGGGCTGCGCTACGGCCCTCCTGGCCGTGCGCATCACTGGGGCGGTGACAATCCTCCCCCACCTGAAGACGCCGACGTCCCCGTCGCGCTCGCCCTCACGTAGGCCTGAATGTCCTCCTCGAACTGCCAAAGTTCTTCTGCTCGCCTCCAGGTGGCATCGGAAACATCCTCTCCGTGCCATTGTACCAGATACTCCGTGTACTGGGGTCCTTGACTTGTACCCACCTTTCGGTCCGCCAAAATTCTTGCAATCTTCCTTGCGAACTTGGGTCGGATGGCAGGGCGCATCCTGCCTGGGTTCTCTAACTCGTCTGCAGCCAGGTCTCCATGGTATGGTTTGAGGAAGCTAACGTGGAAGACTGGATGAATCTTCAGTCTGGCCGGCAAGGCCAGTTTGTAAGCTACTTCTCCCACCCGTCTGAGTACTTTGAAGGGTCCGTCATACCTTGGCAAAAGGCCTTTGTGGAACTTTCGCTTGGTCGCTTTCCTCCAAAGATAGGGCGTAATCTTCAACATCACAAGATCGCCCACCTGGTACTCCACTGGTCGTCGATGCTCGTCTGCGCGCAGCTTCATCTGCATAGCCGCCCGCACAAGGCTGTCACGCGCCTTAGCGATGTTTTCGGTCCTGTCCCTTGCAAATAGATGCGCCGCTGGACATGGGCCGTCATACTGTCGTGCAACCTCCAAGGGCGTCCTAGGCTGGTAGCCTAGGCATAACTCTGCTGGACTTTGATCTGTTGCTGAAGACCGGTTTAGATTGTAGGAAAATTGTGCCGCGTCCAGCAACTCAAGCCAGTTTCGTTGTCTTGCGGTGACGAAGTGCCGCAGATACTCCTCGAGCAATGCATTCACCCGCTCGGTTTGGCCGTCCGTCTGAGGGTGATATGCTGTGGAGAATTTAAGCTCCGTGCCCACGATCTGGAAAAGCGTGGTCCAGAACTTACCCGTGAATCGGACGTCGCGGTCGCTGATGATATCTCCGGGCAAACCGAAGATCTTGACCACATGGGTGAAGAAGAGCGCCGCGCACGTCTCGGCTGTGCATGGGTCCGGTACCGCCATGAAGATAGCATACTTGGAAAATCTGTCCACCACTACAAAGATGGTCCGCTTGCCGTCCACTTCCGGAAATCCCACTATGAAGTCCATGGAAACAGATGCCCATGGTCGGCTTGGGACGGGCAACGGTTGCAGTAGTCCCGCTGGCTTCCTGCGCTCCACTTTGTCCATCTGGCAGATCAGACAACTCCGCACATAGGCCTCCACGTCTCTCCACATATTTGGCCAGTAGAAGTCACGAGATAGCAGGGCATACATCCGCTCCATGCCCGGATGTCCTGCCCACCTTGAGTCATGGGACTCTTTTAATAAGTCGCGCCGTAAAGCTTCATTCTTCGGCACGACTAGCCTGCCTCCATGTGCGCGAAGCAAGCCGTCCTGGATCCAGAAGCGCCGCACCAGTCCGCTCGTCACATCACGCATTAGCTTGGCGTATGCCGCGTCTGCCTGCGCTGCCTCGCGGATACGCTCTATAACGCCTGACTGCATGGTCGCCACCGCGGCCACGTACTCCTGTACGACTTGGCGGCTGAGGGCGTCGGCCACTTGATTCTGACGTCCTGGCCGATGCTCCCAATCGAAGTCGAACTCCGCCAAGTATTCTTGCCAACGAGCTTGCTTGGGCGTCAACTTGCGCTGGGTCTTGAAGTAGGTGTTGGCGACGTTGTCGGTAACAATTTTGAATTTAGTTCCGAGCAAGTAATGGCGCCATACCTCCAAGCAGTGTATCACAGCAGTCATCTCCTTCTCGTGCGCCGAATACCGTGTCTCGGCGTCCTTGAATTTTCTGCTCTCATATGCTACTGGATGTCCCGCCTGGACCAAGACTCCACCAAGCGCACGGTCGGATGCGTCCGTGTGCACTTCAAAAGGATCCTCAAATCTGGGTAACTGCAAGACCGGCTCCGTAGCTAGCGCCGTCTTCAGCTTACCGAAGGCCTCCTCACAGTTGGAGGACCAACTCCACCTTCGCTCCTTCTTGAGCAGATCGGTCAAAGGGCTTGCGATGGCCGAGTACCCTTTGATGAACCTCCGGTAATAGTTCGCGAGTCCTAGGAACGATCGGAGCTCGCTACTGTAGCAGGTGTCGACCAGTCCAGGATGGCCTGGACCTTGGCGCTGTCCATCCGTATGCGCCATGGCCAACGATGTGTCCAAGAAAATGGACCTCGGTGCGTGCAAACTCGCACTTCTCCCTTTTGACGTAGAGGCGATGCTCCCGAAGTCGCTGCATAACTCGCCTCAAGTGCTCCACATGCTGCTGCAGGCTACCGCTGTAAATGACTATGTCGTCCAAATAGACTACGACAAAGTCATCCAGGAAGTCATATAGGACGTCTGTCATGAGATTGCAAAGGTAGCTGGTGTGTTCGTTAGGCCAAAGGGCATGACCAGGAACTCAAATGAGCCGTACCGGGTCACACACGTCGTCTTTGATTCATCACCTGGCGCAATACATACCTGCCAGTATCCAGAGCATAGATCCAATTTGCTAAAGTATTCCGCCTTCGAAAGACGGTCGAATAGATCTGCTGCGTTGGGCACCGGGTAGCGATTCTTCACGGTGACCTTGTTGAGGGCTCGATAGTCCACACACATGCGCAGAGATCCATCCTTTTTGCGCTGAAAAAGGACCGGTGCTCCGAAAGGGGCACGGGATGGCTGAATCAGTCCCGCGGCCAGTAACTCATCCAGCTGAGTGCAGTTCCTTCAGTTCTGCAGGGCCCATGCGGTAGGGGGCCTTTGCCGGGGCACGCGCTGGGCTCCAGCTCGATTCGATGGTCGTGCGTGCGCCGTGGCGGTAATTCCTTTGGTAGCTCGTCGGGCATGAGATCGGCGAACTCCTGTAGTATCTCCCCCACCTGCGGGCACCTCCTCTGCATCCTTCGATTCGGGCTGAACCTGGACTAGTGCCGCACATATGTCTGGTCTCCTTTCCTTAGGCCTTTGCTGAGTTGCTTAGCGGATATCAGCCCGCTATCTGGAACTGTGCGCGAACTGGTGTTGGCCATCTTCTGCTTTGCAATGGTTGACTGACCGCTGCTCTCTTCCTTAGCGGCTGGTGGCAATGCTGAAACAAAACCGGTGCTGTCCTCCGCTCCTATCAGCATGCCGTTGAGATGTGGAATGATCATTGCCTTGGCTGCCTTGAAGAACTCCAGGCCAAGGATGATCTAAAATCGTCAAGTGGGATCACCAAAAAGCTGCACGGCCCTCTCCATGGGCCGACTTCTAGATCAGCCTTTGTAAGGCCATTCACCCTCGCTGCCTTCGAGTTGATGGCCTTTATCATGGTTGCAGCGGTGGAAGTCTGCAAACCCAACTCCTTCGCTATGTCTTCCGCGATGAAGTTGTCGGTGGCACCCGTATCAATCATGGCCCTTAGCTGGTGGCCATTGACCTTCACCAAAATAAAGAAGCCCTTTGCAGGATGGCGGCTTCTTGGTGACAAGCGCATTAATCGCTTGCAACGGGTTCACCCGGGAGGGTCCCTCTGAGTCGCTGGATTCTTCGACCAATTGGGAGATCAAGGCCGTGAGCTTCCCTTCTTCTGACAGTCGCGCATCCGATGTGCACCTCCGCAGATGAAACAGCCTTGGGGCCGCTCAGATCTGGTCGTGGTATCCTTAGACTGCTGAGTAGTTCCCTTCTCTTTTCGGGCTGTCGTCTTCTTCTTCTTCCCTTGCTTCTTGGGATGAGACGTCTTGCCCTCCTTGGCTTTAGCTTTCTGCTTGCCAGGGGGGGGGTAGGCGTAGTGGTACGAAAGTCGACGAAGCTCTCGCAGCAGCCATCGCCGAATTGAGATCTTTCACTCCTTGCCTTCGCAGCTCCACTTGCGCCCAATTCTGCAACCCGACTGAAAGTTGAACAACTTGTCGGCTTCGGACATGTCTGGTATGTCGAGTAGCAATGAGCTGAACTCCTTGACGTAGTCTCTGATGGAACCCGTCTGCTTCAGCTTCTTCAGTTGGTCCCTCGCCACCCATGTGACGTTATGAGGGAGAAACTGAATCTTCAACTCTTCTTTGAGGGCCTCCCAAGTTGTAATTCCTGGCCTACCGGCGTTTCGATCCTCCGCGTTGTGAGTACGCCACCATAGCTTGGCATCACCAGCAAGGAACATGCTGGCGAGGGGTTCGTTGCGCTTCCGGTATATTCATTGCTAGGAAGTACTCCTCTACATCCCATACGAAGTTCTCCAGTTCCTTGGCGTTGCGCACGCGCTGAAAGGCTTCGGATCAGGTACGCGGATCTGGGATGGATGTGGTAGATTCGCGTAGGGCTGGCATGCACGCTCTCTCCTGAGGGCGTCCACTTCATCTCCCAGCTCCTTGATGCGATTCAGAACCTCCTCTAGAACGGCATCTCTTCCGTCCTGTTGGCCTTCATTGGAAGAGCTTGGCCCGGCTCCATGATCTGGTTGTGCCGGGATCGCCTGCTGGATCTGATTGATCTGCTGCTGCTGCTCCAAGGATCAGGTGATGAGATCAGTAAACCCATCCTCTGGAGGAATCCCGACAATAGCCTCGAGCCTTGCTATTCGATCGTTGTGATTCACCATGGTTGATTTTTAGAAGAAGAAAAAAATATGTTCTTGGGTTCTTGTATTGAACCTGGCTCTGATACCCTCTTGTCACCGGCTAGGTATAGGTTATTTTTTTTTCTAAGTACGGAAGCGTCCTAGCAGGGGACCGGCCTTAGCATGCCTCGTGCTAAGTCAGCCTCTCTCTCTCAGAGTTGTTGCGCACAACTAGTAGGGTGAGGTTGATCGAGACCTCCCCCTACAGGAACCCCGATAATGCCTAGCCCCAAACACAAGATGTACAGGGTCAACACTACCCCAACCTCTTTGATTAATACAATCCTAAGAGGAAAACAAGATGAATATGTGCGCAGCACTACAAGAAATCTCTCACGATCTCTCCCTCACCTTGCCCTTAGGCTACAAGATGACTCACCCGTAACATGTAGATGATCGCCCGTACTCCTCCTTCTCGCCCAAAGTGGTGGAGACTAGAAGATGCCGCCCACCATCTTGATAGCCGGCTGGATAGGATCTCCTTTGATACCTCTCCGTGTGTTGTTGTGTTGATTACTTCCTTCCTCACGAAGACCTCCCTCTTATTTATAATGTTGAGCCACCGCCTCATCCAAAGCTGCCGTCCTTATCCCTTTGACATCCTTGGCCTTATCTCCATGCACGCCACTTTTGAATCACCGCTTGATCCTCTCCAAATCTTATTTCTAGATAACCGGTTGTGTAGGCTGATTAGGAGATCTCGTTGCCGCTGGGTAGATGCCTCCAAACGTCATCAAAAGGACTCCACCGATGGCTTAGGATAATGCCCAAACAACCATCAACCAACTCCCCCAAGAATCTCTCAAATCTTCAAGTTAGTTAGTTGTAGATAAGGGCTAAAAATCTTATCCAAATCTTATCCAAAATCTCCCAGCTGGATCCCCAAATCTTATCCATAGGATAAGGTTTGGATTCGTCTGATCTGGACGAATTATTCCCCCAAAATCGGCTTGAAAGTCTGTTAGATGGTTGAGGCCGTTGTAGGTGCATCTGGGCGGTTTTGGGCTTGCCGCACTCCATGTTGCTAAGGGTTGGCTCCGGGTCTTCTTTGACCGCGCATGCCTTGCTGAAACTGGGCTTGCTGATGCCGACTCCGCGTGCCGTCGCATCGGGAGCTGAATCCGCATTCGGCCTTGGCACTTGGTCCATCAACCTCGCACCAAGTGTCTGATTAAGTGTGGGGCTTGCCGGCTTCATGAACGAACGTGAGCATCCTGTGGTATGGTCAAACTCTGTTCTGATAGGTTCTCGACCACTTGTCTTGCCCATGCTACGAACCATGGACTACGCTACGACCCTCCTGACTGTGTGACAATAAGCGGGTCAAACAGACCGGGGCTCCTTAGTAAAAGACGCGGGCCAAATAGAATTTCCCTCTAAGCAATCGAGCATGGGTTCCAGCTTCTCCTCCGTTCCCGAGTCCTTCCGGATTCCGGTTGGGTATCTATCTTCCGTCCGGCCGACGACAAGGTCTTCGAGCACTTCCTCTTGGCGACAAGGCGAGAGCGCCCGGCCCTCGCCTCCCGCCGAACTAGATCCATGGCTTTGACATTTTTCTCCAGGACCCCGATCAGTTCTCACGTAAGCTTCGATCTATCTTTCCTCGGCTTTTCTTCTCTTTGATCGCCCTTCTTTTTGATCCGTTGGACTGTGGATTCTGTTTGCTTTCCAGTTGATATCACCGGAGGTCCGGAGAGTTGGGAGCATTTATTTCTTCGTTGATGGGAAGCAGGGACGAGGAAGGACGAGGTGATGCTGTCCGTACCACTCCTGGTGGGTTTTGAAAAGGCCAAGGGCACAGAGAAAGCTATCATGGATGGCGAGGAGGAGGTGAACGTTGGGTTTATGAGGAAGGTGGTCTTCTCTCAAGGAAAAGCACCCGATGGGACGGAGGCCAAGTGGAAGCTACGGGAGTATCGCCTCAATCCGGATTTCAGCCTGCTGAAGAATCCCCATTACTCCAAGGTCAGGTTAAACATCCTCATTTTTTATTCCTTTTTTGTCCCTTGGATTCTTACATACATTGATCGTTTCTACTATTTGTTCAACTGTTTGATGTTTGATGTTGATGTTTGATGTTTAGGGTTTTGGGTTTACTAAGAGAGCTGGACTTGGCTGCATTCCAAGTCTAGGATCTGATAACCTCCCTCATCCTTAGATCTAGCTATATATATATATATATTAGCAGTGTAGTAGGTTGCACGGGAAATTTCTTCAAGAACGATTGTCGATGGTAGATCCACAGCTTTATCTCTGATTCCATTAGGCATGACCCATGTGTTTAATGGATATCGAGATTGGATATGTAACTCATGGTAATTAATTAGGAAGAATAAAACCCCCGAAGCTTAATTACCTAAATCGTGAGACTTAATTGTGAGATCCCTCTGGGACTCCTATGTTTGTGCGTGTCGGCCGGGTTTTCAATTACCAGTAACAATTGGATTTCTGACTTTCTGGATCTGAGATGTCGTGAAGCGTCTGCATCGGCTTTAAAAGAAGGTGCGGGCATTTCCTTTCCCTCATCTTTGCTGCGTTTGCAACAGATGAGCTTCCTTCCCATTTCAGAGAGAGAAAGGAAGGGAAGAAGTGAGAGAGAGAGGGAGAGGAATCAAACGAGAGAGAATGAGGCGGATGTTGTACTTTGGACTTTCAGGTTGTTTGAGGTGATGCCTCGAAGAGGTGATGTCTCGAAGAGATGTGGTAACTTGAAGTTGTATGATGGCTTGTTATGCCCAAAATGGGAGCCCTATTGAAGCTTTGAATATTTACAGAAAGATGAATGATGTGGAATTGGAACCCAATTCAGTTACCTTGATAAGTGCTCTTCAGGCATGTACTCTTGCTTTAGATCTGGAAGAAGGCACAAGGGTGCATGAAATTGTAATTCAGAAAGGATTGGAATCAGAGTTGGCTGTTTCCACTGCACTGATTGATATGTACATGAAGTGTTCTATAAGGCGATGGATATCTTTAATCAAATGGCAAAGAAGGATGTGGTCTCCTAGGCTGCCAACATAGGTGGTTATGCTCATATTGGTTTGGCCAATGAGTTCTTGAGAGTGTTCAAAGGTATGCTTTTGGATGGATCTGTTCCTGATGCACTTACAATGATAAAGGTTCTCGGTACGTGTTCTCAGGTGGGATTTCAGCATCAAACTGTCTGCCTCTATGGTTACCTGGTCACCAATGGTTTTGAGAACAAAGTGTTTTTGAGTGCTGCTCTTGTGGATTTGTATTCGAATTGCGGTGACTTGGATAGTGCTATCAGAGTGTTTGAGGCATGGATGAGAAAGATGTGGTGCGGTGGAGTTCAATGATTGCAGGTTATGAAATCCATGACCTTGGCAGCAGAGCCATTGCTACATTTGAACATATGATTGAATCATCATTCAAACCGAAAAGTGTTATATTTGTATCTATCTTGTTTGCTTGCAGCCATGCTGGATTGGTTGAGGAGGGGAGAAGGATTTTGATAGCATGTATGATGTTTATGGGGTGTTTCCTGATTCAGAGCATTATGTTATCATGGTTGATCTTCTTGGGCGTGTTGGGGAATTGCATGATGCCATGATGCTCATCGAACGTATACCAAAACCTATAGGTACCCAGATGTTCAAATAGCTGGTTATTGTTTGGGATTAGCGTACCGAGGTAAGTAAGTCAATTATCATAATTTCATAAATTATTAATCTTTAGATTTATAACTGTATGCATATTTATGAAATGAGAAAAATGAAGTTTCATTTATTTTGACTATTTTGAATTAGTAAATAGTACCATGAGTTTACAAATAAGTATTTGTTATAATTATTACAGCCGGTAATATTTTGCAAGAAATGGCTTAATATGTATATGCAAATATGAAGAATATGATTACTTTGACCTTGCAAAATATGTTGGTACTATTGAGATAATTATATGTGATTGCTAATATTTTACAAAGTAGTGGATTATAAATATGCAAAAATTAAAGGATGGGTTATTTTAGCTTTGCAAATACGGGTACTATTGATGTATTTTTATGCTATGAATGTACAAACCACTGTATATGTGATGTGAGAAGCTTATGTTTATGATGATGCATGATGTATGATATGCAAATATGATAATGATATTAAATTATACTTATATGTGTCGCCGCGGTTCTCATATGATATGAAATGCCAAGTGATACGTGACCCACCTCTACAGGGAAAGATATGTGGAGGATACACATATGTAGGGTGCGTTCTGATTGATTATGATACGGGACCTACCTTCACAGGAAAAGATATATGGAGGACACATCTGTAGGATGTGTTCTGTTTGATTATGATATGGCATAATGTTGGTATCAGGACCCTTCCTCTTAGGGGATATTTAAGAGTGTTACACCAATTGGGTGTTGTAGGGCTGTGGGACACACAAGAAAATAATGATTATATAAATAGTAGGTTTGTTTACATTGCATATTCTGGTATTTATTGTAAGCTTCCAATGTAATTTGAGCTGATGATATGCATGTTCTGATAACATGATAAATGTATTTGAAATTGGAAGCTTTTCATGAAATGTGATTTGAAAATATCTTGAAATGCTATGATGATATATGACTATTTTACATTATAATAGGCTTACTTATTAAGTGTGAGCTCATGTAAATCTCACAATGTTTTTCAGAGCTTCTGGAGTGATGAAGGAATTATGAGGTGGATGGAGCTTCTATTAAAATAATTTAGATCCATTATGTTGATGTAACCTTAGTGATATTTGTATGTAGGGCTTGTAGCCCAAATCTTATAGTTATGGTTTGTATTAAGGTTATGGACTTAAATTATATATTGATATTGCTTTATTGGAATTAAGTGTTTTGTTTCGGGACGTCTTGCATGCCTGGCATGCAGCGGGTTGTCACCTTAGCTCAAATTTTGGGTCTGAGACATGACAGCTTTTAGTGGTATCAGAGCCTAGGTTATGACCTTAGGGACACATACATGATGACACTCTAGGCAAAATACTAGGATGATATTGAGACAATTATAACTTTAAAGGAATTTCAGGTATTATGCTTTGAAAGCCTAAAATTTAAAGTTTATCAAGATATTAATTGAAATATGAATTTGATAGAAATAAGAATGAACTATCGCATCAGAAGCCAATGATATAATGGGGCTCCCAGGCTGGTGACCTTGACCAGTGGGGAGGCCAAGGGGCTTCTAGAGGTTTTAGTTCCATCAAACTTGTTGGAAATGGCTCGTAGCAATTTCAGATCTTTAAATAATATATTTTGATAAAATTTTAATTGGATATGCAATAAAAGATAGATGAATATATGGAATATAATAGTAGTTGAAAATTACAATTGATGACTAATATGACTAAGATAACATCATTATATCCATATTGCAATTGAGTTAGATACGTGGATTTTGAGTTATTAAATCTGAATTTAAATGTGGATGTAGTAATGAATTTTATTTGTAGAACTTACATTGTTAATATTGTAAGTTAAGATTATGAGCTAATCTGTCGGTTATAGAGATGATTAATATTGATGATATTTTGGTAATGAAGTAGTTAACTATATGTTTTCTATCAATTACAATTGAGTACTTAAAAAAAAAATTGAATTTGCGTCTGGATGGATAAGTATATATAGTGAATTTTACTAAGAGAACTTTTATTGTGGATATTGCTTGTTCAAGAGTGATTGTTACTTTGCTAGATATGGAGATGGTTGATGCTGATGTTAATGAAATAGTTGACTGCATATTATATCATGATGGACCAATTAGGAAGAATATAAAATTTTAAATTCTGAGACAATTACTGTTTAAGTTTTTGAGAGTGGTAGACTCTATTAATCTTTAGAACCGATTTTGGCAATAAATGATCAATATATTGATGGTAGAAAGTGAAAGATTTAGCAGAATAAGAATAAGATAAATTCCACTGATAAAGAATTTCACAAGAATTTTCATCTGTTAATAGATTTCGAAATCAAGATATCTATTCATTAATTTATCATGCCTACTTATGTACCTTTCTTCATAGTTCCTATATAGATATCTTCCTATATAGATATCTTTTTCTAGGATGGATAAATTATCAATCAGCCATAAGTGGCATAATTATTTTTTAAGGAAAAAGGAGGGAGATGATTTTATTTTTGATTATTATCAATTATGGATAATGGTTAAGGATACATCTAATATCACTTTCAAGTCATTGAGAGATTACTATAATTTTTCAATTATGTCTTTTGGATGGTAAGTGCATTTTCAATCTTTATAGACCTTATAAGTCATGTATCTATCTGTGCTAGATCAGTGAGGTCACTTTGAGATATTCAAATGGTTTAAATTGGTTAGCCATGATATGGCATGAGAAATTACATAATTTATAGGTGATTTTGATAGTCATTGGTAACAAAATAATTGATTCAAGGATTTGGATCATTTAAATTGCGATATTTATTGAGAATAAACTAGCATGTTCAAGAGAAATTGATTGGTTGTAGTGGTATTATTGATAAATTAACTATACCGGTGATTAATGATGGCATTATTATTCAAAAAAATTAAATTAGTTGATTATGATAATTATGAAAGATATCCTAAATGATTGGCATAATGTTCATTGATGTTAGCTTGAAGTATTTAAGAGTGAAACTGAGTATGTTATGATGATTGAAATAAGTGTCGTAATGATTAATGACATATTCAACTATTTATAAGTTGAGAGAGCATTGGAAGAAAACTATCTTATATCTAATTCACAAGAATTTAGAATTGTCTTATCGAGGAATTAAGAGTAACTGATATGTTACTACCTTAAGAATGGATGACATAATACATGTGATGGATTCTATGATATTTATGATGATTGTGTTGTGAGAAGTTAAGGTAATTAAAAAAAAAAAGGAAAGAAATACTTCTTAAGGAATTCAATTTATTTGGTAGAAAGATCAAATTAATTGTTGAAGTTTGATACGTCATTTGGGTACTTGGGAATGACATAAAAGTTTACTAGTGAGTATCTATAATGGTATAAAAAAAATTAGTAGATATTTAATTTCGAGGATGAAATTTTAGTGAGATAAAGATGTTAATATTTGTTTCTGGTTTAGTAGTAAACTGAATAAATTGAGTCTGAATCCATTTGCCTCACTCTTCTAATTTGAGGATGTCTTCATAAGGCTTAGTGAATTAAGTTAAATTTCAATCCAGCCTTCTACCCCTCAAATAGATGGACAAGCTGCAAGAACTAATTAGATTTTAGATGATATACTGCGAGCCTTTGTGATGGATTTAGGAGGTGCTTGGTATAGCTTCTTACCCTTATGCTCTGTTTGGATGGAGAAAAAGTGGGAGGAAAGAAAACTGGGAGGAGAGAAAAGTGGAAGGAAGAAAATTGGAGCTTTTCTCTCCTTCTGTTTGGATTGGGAGAAAAATAGGAGAGAGAGTTGTAATTTACAATGACAATAATATCCTTATTATAGATGATTAAAAAAATGCATGGGTTGTTTTTTGGAAGGGTCAATATTGGAATGAAAAAAAAGAAAAGCACTTTTGAGTTTTCTCTCCGAAATCTCTTCGGTTTCGGAGAGAAAACTTTTATGTGGGGCCCATCACTTTTTTCTCTCTATTTCTCTCTAGTTTTCTTTCCTCCCGACTTTTCTCTCCATCCAAACAAGATAAATTTTATTTTCTCTCCTATTTTCTCTCCTAGTTTTTTTTCCTCCCTAGTTTTCTCTCCATCCAAACAGAGGGTTAGTGAAATTGCTTATTTTAATGGTTACAAAGCCAACATTCAAATGGATTCATTTCAGTTGTCTATGATATAAGGTGTAGACTCCTTTATTGAGATGAAGTGAGAGAAAGAAAACTTTGGATACTGAGCTAGTTTAGCAACTATGAAAAAAGTCATTAATTAAAGCAGCTTCACGTAGCTCAGAGTTAATAGAAAAGTTATGTTGATATCAAAAAGAAAGATTTAAAATTTTAAGTTGAAGATCATTTGGAAGTTTTACTAACTAATGATGTGATGAGATTTGTGTTTAGAGGTGAATTGAGTCCTCAATACATTAGGCCATTTGAGATTTTGATCAAAATTAAGGTGGCGGCTTATAGCTTAGCACTGCCTTCATTATTCTTTGGGGTGTTCAATGTATTTCATATCTTATGATTAAGGAGGTATATTCCAGACCCCTGCTATGTATTAGAACTTGAACCAATTTAGCTTAAGAAAGAATTAACCTATGAAGATCTTGTACGCATCGTGGACCGCAAGGATCAAGTTCTGAGATGGTGTAGCATTCCTTATATCAAGGTTCAGTGGAGTAATCATTCTAAGATGGAGGCTATTTGGTAGCTTGAGGAGGAAATGAAAAAGAAATATCCATAATTATTTGTATCTTAATATAGATAAATGATGTATCGATGACTGTTGACTTTTGAATAAAAAATTAGTTGATTATGGGATAGAAAATTTGAATTCTATATTTATTGGAAGTGTATCAATTTCGAGGCCGAAATTTTATAAGGGGGAGAATGTAACCCCCGGTAATTAATTGGGGAGAATGTAACCCTCGGGACTTAATTACCTAGATCGCGAGACTTAATTGTGAGATCCCTGGAGCGGGTGATGCTTGGGACTCCGGCGTTTGCGCGTGTCGGCTGGGTTTCCAATTACCACGTAACGATTGAATTTTCGAGTCCCTGGATCTGAGGTGTCGCGAAGCATCTGCATCGGCTTTAAAAGAAGACGCGGGCACTTCCTTCCCCTCATCTTTGCTGCGTCTGCAACAGATGAGCTTCCTTCCCATTCCAGAGAGAGAGAGGGAGGGAGTGTGAGAGAGAGGGAGGGAATCAAACGAGAGAGAGAGAGAGAATGAGGCGAATGTTGTACTTCGGACTTCCAGGTTGTTTGAGGTGATGCCTCGAAGAGATGTGGTAACTTGGAGTTGTATGGTGGCTTGTTATGCCCAAAATGGGGAGACCTATTGAAGCTTTGAATGTTTACAGGAAGATGAATGATGTGGGATTGGAAACCCAATTTAGTTACCTTGATAAGTGCTCTTCAGGCATGTACTCTTGCTTTAGATCTGGAAGAAGGCACAAGGGTGCATGAAATTGTGATTCAGAAAGGATTGGAATCAGAGTTGGCTGTTTCCATTGCACTGATTGATATGTGCATGAAGTGTTCTATAAGGCGATGGATATCTTCAATCAAATGGCAAAGAAGGATGTGGTCTCCTGTGCTGCCATCATAGGTGGTTATGCTCATATTGGTTTAGCCAATGAGTCCTTGAGAGTGTTCAAAGATATGCTTTTGGATGGATCTGTTCTGATGCAGTTACAATGATAAAGGTTCTCGGGACGTGTTCTCAGTTGGGATTTCAGCATCAAACTGTCTGCCTCCATAGTTATCTAGTCACCAATGGTTTTGTGAACAAAGTGTTTTTGAGTGCTGCTCTTCTGGACTTGTATTCGAATTGCGGTGACTTGGATAGTGCTGTCAGAGTGTTTGAGGCATGGATGAGAAAGATGTGGTGTTGTGGAGTTCAATGATTGCAGGTTATGAAATCCATGACTTTGGCAGCAGAGTCATTGCTACATTTGAACATATGATTGAATCATCATTCAGACCGAACAGTGTTGTATTTGTATCTATCTTGTTTGCTTGCAGCCATGCTGGATTGGTTGAAGAGGGGAGAAGGATTTTTGATAGCATGTACGATGTTTATGGGGTGTTTCCTGATTCAGAGCATTATGTTATCATGGTTGATCTTCTTGGGCGTGCTGGGGAATTGCATGATGCCATGATGCTCATCGAACGTATACCAAAACCTATAAGTTCCCAGATGTCCAAATATCTGATTTATTATTTGGGATTAGCGTACCGAGGTAAGTAAGTCAATTATCATGATTTCATAAATTATTTAATCTTTAGATTTATAATTGTATGCATATTTATGAAATGAGAAAAATGAAGTTTCATTTATTTTGACTATTTTGAATTAGTAAATAGTACCATGAGTTTACAAATAAGTATTTGTTATGATTATTACAACTGATAATATTTTGCAAGAAATGGCTTAATATGCATATACAAATATGAAGAATATGATTACTTTGACCTTGCAAAATATGTTGGTACTATTGAGATAATTATATGTGATTGCTAATATTTTGCAAAGTAGTGGATTATAAATATGCAAAAATTGAAGGATGTGGTTATTTTAGCTTTGCAAAATATACTGACTATTGATGTATTTTTATGCTATGAATGTACAAACCACTGTATATGTGATGTGAGAAGCTTATGTTTATAATGATGCCTGATGTGTGACATGCAAATATGATAATATATTGAATTATACTTATATGTGTCGCCATGGTTCTCATATGATGTGAAATGTCAAGTAATACGTGACTCACCTCCACAGGGAAGATATGTGGAGGACACACATTTGTAGGGTGTGTTCTGATTGATTATGATACGGGACCCACCTCCACAGGGGAAGATATGTGGAGGACATACATCTGTAGGATGTGTTCTGTTTGATTATGATATGGCATCATGTTGGTACCATGACCCTTTCTCTTAGGGAACATTTAAGAGTGTTACACCAGTTGGGTGTTGTAGGGCTGTGGGACACATAAGAAAATAATGATTATATAAACAGTGAGTTTGTTTACATTGCATATTCTGGTATTTATTGTAAGCTTCCAATGTGTAATTTGAGCTGATGATATGCATGTTCTGATAAGATAAATATATTTGAAATTGGAAGCTTTTCATGAAAATGTGATTTGAAAATATCTTGAAATGCTATGATGATATATGACTATTTTACATTATAATAGGCTTACTTATTGAGTGTGAGCTCATGTAAATCTCACAATGTTTTTCGGAGCCTGTGGACTGATGAAGGAATTATGAGGTGGATGGAGCTTCTATTAAAATAATTTAGATCCATTATGTTGATATAACCCAGTGATGTTTGTATGTAGGGCTTGTAGCCCAAATCTTATAGTTATCGTTTGTATTAATGTTATGGACTTAAATTATATATTGATATTGCCTTATTGGAATTAAGTGTTTTGTTTCGGGATGCCTTGCATGCCTGGCATGCGGCGGGTTGTCCACCCTAGCTTAAATTTTGGGTCTGAGACGTGACAGGATAATATTCTCTTTTGACATATATTGATGTTAGACATTCCAATGAAGCAACTCATGTGCATCATGGGATCCTAAAATTGTCAATCCAACAATCAGTGCGATTTATGATCTGGAACCAGTTTGTCTCTCATCTCTGTCCATATTTCCAGATATACAATTCCAGAGCTTCTTTTCCCACATCAAAATATTGGGCTTCTAGTTCTGCTACAACATTTGTCATGGACACATGGGATTAAGTGCTGCAATAGTTTTGATATTTCTCGGACTTTTGCAATCCGAACAGATTTCGCTTGCCACCTGATGTCTATCTAAAAAGAAGGGATCGTGAGACTCAAGACAGCTCTAGTATTATGGATACCTTGAGTTAAGATGCATGAAACTCTCTACATGTTTCCATATTGAAATCAATGAATGGGTCAGAAAAATTGTTGGTTGTGTTGAAGTTATCATCAGCTTTGATGCAAGCAGCAGGGCGGTGAGGAGTTTTTGCTTGAGTAGCAATCAGGGGCATGGTGTACACAATCAGGGGCATGTTGAGAGTCATTTTCTGCCCTAGAGTACTAGTATTTCATATTTTCCATTTAGTTACCAGCTCAAGTAGGAGTTTGAGTTCATTAAAATATTTGATTTGAGAGTCCTTGTTTCAAGAATAATAGAATTTGTATTTTACTATAGGAACTACTTAAAGCTAAGTGGTGGCTGAAGTCAAGTAAACCTGTTTTTGTGCATAATAAACTCATGATTAATGTTTTGGAGGTAATGCTGTGAGAGCTTCCATGTTTGACTATTGCTACTTTTCATGTAGCCGATTTCTTAGACTTTCATCTTCAAGTCTACAAAGGACTCTTTAGCTATGGCAGTAAAAGTTGTGTCTAGGTCATATTGCAGGGCATGTTGAAAATTGACATTCATATGTATATAAGGTTTGGGCTGACTATTCTTATTTCCATCGCCCTATGGTAGAGAATAGCATTGACTTGAGCTGAGGCTATGAGTCAATGATGAGCCTTTAGACCTTTTTATTTTTTTTATATATATATATATATTTTGGTTGGGGGGGGGGGGGGGGGGGGGGGGGAGGTTAAATGTTGCTCCAGAGTGCATCTCTTTTTTCTAGAGACTTCAGTATTTTTGATGAAAGGTCATTAAGTAAATTGCCTTAAAACTCTGGAAGATCCTTCATCCATATCATGTTAGTTTCCTAGAATCAAGTTTGTCTATGAAGAGTGTCTGCTACTGCATTCCTGAATCTCCTCGCATATGAAAAATTGCAAATAACGAAACCACCAGCTAAGAGATTTTGGTCCTCAATGATATGTCTTATGAAAGAATTCAGTTATTGAGATTAGCATTCTTTTAGTAACTGCTAAATAATCTCCTTTTAGAACCACAGTGCAAAGGCCCGAATCAAAACCAAATTGCAGACTTTCCCTTGATACCAAAGCTTCAACATGGTCATCTGAAATTAACATTTTCCACTTCTGTTGTCATCCTTGCAATTAAATCATGCTTATGGTTTTGGACAATCACAGCAGTCCCTGCATCGCCAGTTCCAGAAAAGATAGCACCATCAAAATTAATCTTACAGCTATTGTTAGGAACAGTTCCCCATTTCAGTTGATACTTCTTTGCAGTGTGGAAACTCATTAGATCTTGTACTTTCTCTGTCAACTCATTCTACAAATTTCTCAATTGCAGAGGTATACTTTGGCCATTTCACAAGGTTGTGTGGAGAGTGATTATTCCATTAAAATTTAAAATTTTTCTTTGATTGGCCTAAGGAATCAATTGCGTACGAGAGATATTATGGTGAAAAAGTATTGGCATATTGGCAATGGATGGCCTCCTTGTGAAACATTTGTGAAATTTGTGAATCACTTGTTCTGAGTAGGGATGTCAATTTTTTCTATTTGGCCGTTTACCCGGTCGGTACCATTTCTAACGGGTCGAAGAATCCTTGGTCTAAACGGCTTAATGGGTATGGGGATTACCCCGTTAACGGCTAAACGGGAAATGGCCGGGGACGGTATCCTTCGCCCCGTTTCCGTCCCCATTAATTTAATATTTTTAATGTTGCTGCTTATTGTTTAGTAAAGATAATTTGTTGGTGTTTTAATTTTTAGAGGACTTGCTTCTACTTATATTGTATATTTGTGTTTTGTGTTTTTCTTGAGACTAATGTAATATTTAGATGCACTTTTTATTATTTTTTTTTAAGCTTTCAGTAATTATAAGTTTAATGAATAATTTTATTTTTTTTATGTAAACGGCCAAATGGGTACTCAGTGGGTACCCGTTTATCCGGTATCCCCGTCCCTGCCCCGTTAACTATAATGGCTTAACGGGACGGGGAATAAAGAGGTTTTCCTTAATGGGGACGGGGACCGATAGAGGCCGCCCCGGGCCGTTGCCTTCCCTATTCCTGAGATGCCCCTTTTTTAAGAGTATCTAGGCACCCATCAAAGCTTGTTTAAACCTTAGAAAATGGCTGAGCAACTTCAGGACTTATGGCTAAGCTGGAGAAAGAGAAACATTCTGGCAAATCTCAGGAAAGCATGGGACCGGTTAACTGCTGCAATATGTTGACACATTTGGATTGAAAGGAATTCAATAATCTTTTTAAAGAAAAGGTCATCTAAACACCTCTGTTATGTTCAAAGCTCTTCCCTCCTTTCAGTCCTGGGCTTTATCTTTGCTCCTCCAGGGATGCACTTCATAGCCATCATCTTCTTTTGCAAAGTTTAACTCCAATCCTAGGAGGAGCATATTCCGATTAGATTTCTAGGCTCTTTCCTTTCCAGTGTCACTCAGTTTTGGAGGGCAGGCTACTTCTCTGACTATATTCTTGTACTCTACTCTTTGTATATTCTCCTCGTTGTATCCTCCTCTTTCTCTGATTTTCTTTCTTCGTTTCTATTCCACCCTCTTTTGCAACTCCTTGTAATTACTAATTTATAATAAATAAATTAACAGGGAAGCTATTAGCTTTTCCATTTTCCGGTCAAAAAGATACTTCTTTGTAGTGCTGGTCTTTCCTTTAGCTTCAACAAAATTATCCAGTAAGTTTGAGGTGATATATGCTGTAACCCTTGGAACATTAACAATTCCATTGAAAGTAAATTTATTTCTATGCTTCCACAACACGCAAACATGCATCACAAATAATGATAAGGTGTCTTCATTTGATTGATTTTTGATTTCATGTAGGCAAACAAGAAAAAAATTTGAATTACAGCAATGTGAGTTCAGAGGGCACAGAAGCTCTACATTCCTTGCAAAATGTTGTTTTTTCAAAGCATGCATCAGCCTTCTTCTTAATCAAGTTTGCCCTTACTGGAAGTATATGGTTAGCTGTCTCCCAAGCAGAGATTTTCACATTTGCAGGAATTTTTGGTTTCCATGAAGCCTGCTGATCTGATTCGCCATCATCTTTTCAAAAATTGATGTTCTTGACATGCTCGTCTTCTTAACTCTTGTAATGAACAAGCTACATAATAAGCAGTGAAGTGAAAATTGACCATCGTCTGTATGGTGCCAGGCATGACAATCTTGGGGCAGCCTGCAACTAATGGGATTTTGCTTATTGCTTTAGCTTCGTGAGGTAAAAATATGGTTCACAATATCCATTCTCTATCTATTTTGCTTTGAATCAATGACCTCAGTTACCATAACTTCATTTTGTAAGATTTGATAGAAGCCACCTTGAAATGCTAGGATTTGGAAGCCATTTGTCTCCCCAGTCTTGATATTCTGTCCATTTCCTACTTGCCATCTCATCCAGCATTTGGCACTTCGATTCCCGAGTACATCATGTGGAAGAAGGATTTCTTCAAATTTGTGCATCTTAGAAAGAGCAATGGGGAAAATATTTTTAGTTGCAGGCCTTTGAAAAGTGTGAATCCTCATATATTAACTATTCCAGCTTTGCGAGAGCTTTGTTAAAAGCCTGCAAATCATGAAAACCAATCTCCCTTCTAAAAATTACAGAACTTCTTCCATTTTAGCTGATAATTTTGTGCTATTCTTTCTTCTGACTCCAAAATTTATTAACTATTGCATTCTATTCGTTACATAGTTTTGTTGGCAACAGAAGCAACTCATTGCAAAATTTCATATGGCTTCTGCAGCAGCTTTGATGAACATCTCTTGGCTTGCATTTGATAGTTTTTCTTTCCAACCTCGAACTCTGTTCCATTCCTTCTCCTTAATGGAATTTAACTCGCATTTCCTTGACTTTCCAGAGATAACAGGAAGACCCAGATATTCTTCGCAGCACTCTACTTGTCGAATTCCTATTAAACTACAAGTTTTGACTTTTTTTCCCTCAATGGTGTTTCTGCTAAAGGTAATGGTTTACATTAACCATTGTTTTGGAGCATTTCCATATATGGTGCTTATTTGTTGTGATATTAGGAATTGGACAACCCTCCTGTGTAGAGATTGTGTTGTTCTATAGGTGACAACATCCTCAGAAATTATGTTTGGGATTAGCTTTGTTGATAATTAATTACTCTTCTCTAGAATGATCTTATTTGTACAATAAAAATTATTTTGTTATTCAAAGTCAAGGTTTCAAATACCATTACCCGATCTTGTGCCAATTTTTTATGAGAATAGTATGATAATATGTACCAACATACAGTGCAAAATTGCATCATATATTGATACATTGTGTACTGGTGCTGAAACCTTGTGGTGCCCAAAATATATGAACAAGTTTGGTAGTTCGGATGTGATGAAGAGCCTCTTTAGATTCCCAATTTGCCCATCCTTATTATATTTACAGTCGAGAAGGTTGAGGCGGGAGGACAGATCTTTAGCAAACATTGGGAGATCGTGAAGTTTTGGGGAGTGGAAGGGGTGT
Source organism: Calamus simplicifolius (assembly GCA_900491605.1). Lineage (NCBI taxonomy): Eukaryota > Viridiplantae > Streptophyta > Magnoliopsida > Arecales > Arecaceae > Calamus > Calamus simplicifolius. The sequence continues at coordinate 228,447 of UESW01004329.1, read as the reverse complement.
CGTGAATTTTATTCTGCAATCACATGGGCCATGATTTTTATCACTCTGGAAAATAGCTTTTTAAATGGACCAGATTTTTTCTGATTACTTTGGATTTGTGGAGCAATGACACTGCTCTTCCTTTCTTTTGTCCAGCCAGCAACTATCACTTATGCGAGAGATATCATAATAATAAGGTGATTGACCAAATAAGAACAGCTTCAAAAGAACAGTTTCAAAAGCCAAAGCATAGGTCTCCTCATAAAATGTGGACAGACCTTTATGCACCAGCCATATCGTGCAGGAATCTTGATGTTACCAGCAGACATGCACCTGAGACTAGTTCCCTAAACATACTTGTGGATTATAGTTGAGTTATTTTCCTCCCTTTTCTAAAAAGCCCATCCCAATAATTTTATTTATTGACAATGATCATGTATAAGATTGCTGCTAACTTTTATTATTGTTTAGAGTGACTAAGGATTATTGTTTCCTTGTGCTGGACCTACATTCTTTTATAGATGAGTTGCAGATATTTTTTAATCCATCTCCATCCATAGTTTATAAAATTTCTATTAGTGAAGAAATCATTTCATGAGTCAAAGATTTTTTTGTGTTACGGAAACTTATTAATGAGGCCAAAACCTTCTACTTGTTACTTGGTAATCAAAATGTTCTCATAGAAATTTAATTGTTGCATGAGGAATAAGCGAGATTATTTCCTTCATTTTAAATTTATATTTCATACTTCTGTGCTGAGTTTTTTTTTGGGTGTGCATGTATGGAGAAAAAAAAATGATCTGAGTATTTCTAGCTTAATGTTTTTGGATCAATATGAAGTGTAATAGATAATTTTCTCATCTTATACAAAGTTGATATTTATTCATCCTTATGAAATGTCATACTGCTACATATTTTTATTAAAAAACATCGAGGGAATATGTGCTGCTAAACTCCAACCTCTAACATGATTTCTTTTATTGCTTTTTTTTTTTTTTTGTGTAGATGGATAATTGTGTTGTATGCAAAGTTGACAGCGGTAAAGCTGCAGAATTCTTGCTCCCTTATCCTATCACAAATATTGTACTCAGATATCGGGTTTGACTCACCTTATATTGGTGTGATCATCCGTTTTTACCAAAAAAAAAAAAAAAAAAAAATAGAAGCTGCAGAATTCTAAAGAAATGCTAAGTATCAAGTCAAATGAAGAAATCAAGGGTATGACGGAAAGAGTAGTCTGTGGAGGAAAAAAAAAAAAGAATTAGTTTTCAACATGGGTCCTATATCTTGATGTTGATCATACTTTCCTATGAAACTTTGGAGCTTGAGAAATTGTGACATAATTTTCTTGTGGTTTTATTCATCTTTGATCATACTTTCTGATGACGCCCGATCACTGGTTCTGAACGTTGGGATGAGAAAGCGGATTAATCGAAGAATTTTTGCTCCACCGAGTTGCCTGCACAAAGCTCCAAGATCGGAGGGATTCTCCGATGGGACTCTCCGACACTCAAGTTAGTAATCGAGGTCACAGCCGAGGAGGAGCTTGAATAAGCTCTTTTCAGATGAAAAAGGTGTTCCCGAGGAGGAGGGATTCCTCTCTGGGAGTTAGGATAGCGATTTCTTGGGGTTATCGCTCATACCTGATTATTGAGTGGATTCACCTCTTTATAGGGTTAACAATTGCATGATCAGGTGGGATTCCATGAGAAGGGAATGTCCGCGGAGTTCTTGGGAGTTGTGTGAACCTGGGCTGGTTGGTGGGTCCTGTCCCATCGGAGAAGGAGAAAACGGCGGTTGGTAGGCCAAGTCCCATCAGCTAGTGGGCTATTGGGTAGTTGGGTCCAGTCCCATCAGCAGCGTGGCCAGTGGGTAGTTGGATTTGGCGTTGTCAGGCGCGCGGATCAGAGAGGTGGCGTCCTGAGCTACCAGAGCCGCGCTGAGGTAGATTTGGAGGAAACTGGGAAGTCTTGACTCTCCCGAGGGAGCCAAGGCTGAGTTGGGTGGACCAGGGATGGCTGGGGCCAACCTCGCCGACTAAGAAGTGCCGGGGCGGGGCCGATCAGGAATGGTCAGGGCTGGTTCAGCGGACTGGAGATGCCGGGGTCGAGCGGGGCCGACTAGGAATGATCGGGGCCGACTCGGTAGGCTTGGAGAAGTCGGGGCTTAGAGGGGCCGACCAGGAATGGTCGGGGCCGACTCGGCAGTCTGGAGATGCCGGGGCCGAGCGAGGCCGACCAGGAATGGTTAGGGCCGACTCGGCAGGCTTGGAGACGCCGGGGCCGAGAGGGACCGACCAGGAATGGTCGGGGCCGACTCGGCAGTATAGAGATGCCGAGGCCGAGCAGGGCCGACCAGAAATGGTCGGAGCCGACTCGGCAGGCTTGGAGATGCCGGGGCCGAGAGGGGCCGACCAGGAATGGTCGGGGTCGACTCGGTAGGTTTGAAGACGCCGGGGCCGAGAGGGGCCGACCAGGAATGGTCGGGGCCGACTCGGCAGGCTTGGAGACGCCGGGGCCGAGAGGGGCAGACCAGGAATGGTCGAGGCCGATTTGGCGGGCGTGGAGACGCCGGGGCCGAGGGGGCCGACCAGGAATGATCGGGGCTGACTCGGCAGGCTTGAAGACGCCGGGACCGAGAGGGGCCGACCAAGAATGGTCGGGGCCGACTCGGCGGGCTTGGAGACACCGGGGCCAAGAGGGGCCGACCAAGAATGGTCGGGGCCGATTCGGCGGGCTTGGAGACGCCGGGGCTGAGAGTGGCCGACCAGGAATGGTCGAGGTTGGCTCAGCAGGCTTGGAGTTGCCGGGCGCACTAATGTTTTGGTTTTGCCGAAATTGCCCTTGTGGCTATACCAGCCACATCAGATGCCCTCCGCCCTTGAGCGCTAAGTGTCGCGTGCCTGCAATCCTTTGGGCGAAAGGGGTGCGAAGATTCAAAAAGAATGATTGCCTCCTTAGTGCATTTTAAATGGTTTGATAAGCTGGCGCTTTGTCCCGAGGTCGTGCCGCTTCGAAGATCTCCTGCAATCATGCGTTAGGTGGGGCTGATGTTGGCACCGAATCGCTCCGGAGAAGGAGCTCATTGGGGATGAAAAAAGGCAAGGACCATCATTGCCGCTCTGTTTTCTATGCCCCATGATTGGACAGGGATCACGCCTTTGGAGCGAATCAGGGCGGCACGCCTCGGGCACAGGCAAGATTTCCGGCTGGCAGCCCGTAATGCGATGGACGCACGCCACGTGGCAGGATCTCGGGCGGCGTTAGTCGATGATGGAGGCTATAAAAGCATTTCAAGAGCCTGCGAAAACTTTTACGCTACCATTGCTTTCTTCCACTTTCTTCTTCCCTGAGTTCTTCTGCGACCTGAATTCTTCCAATTCCCAGGTTAGTTTCATCCCTTACTTCACCTATGGACCGCAGCGCCATTAGGGAGGGCAAGAGACCCATAGGAGAGTCTTCCCAATCTAGCAGTGAAAACCAGGCCCCTGCAGCTAGTAGCCAAATGCCTCGGCCGGTGGGTGGCGTCGTCATCCGCGATCAATAGGAGGCGATAGGACCTCCGTCCACCTCCGATCCTCCTATAGGGCAGTCCCCGTTTCCTCTCGCCGTCCGGTTCTTCCTCCGGCGGTGAGTTCTGATCCAGCGGGTCCAACAGGGGTGGCCTCAACCATGACCTCTAAGGACGTAGAGGCCGTTAGGGCTAGATACTTGGTCCCTGACTTCATTGGCCTGTCCGCGCCGGGGCCCGAAGATAGGGTGACCTCTGACCATCCAAGTCGGGTCGCTCTATACGAGGAATTCTTTCGGTGCAGGCTGCGCCTTCCTTTCCATCCTTTTTTTCTTAACCTCTTAGATAGGTATAGGCTAGTACCTGCACAGTTGACTCCGAACTCGATTCGGATCATCTGTGCCTTCGTCATTCTTTGCCATTTTGAGGGGGCCCGTCCAGGGCTATCTCTGTTCTGAGCTTTCTATAAGCTCCGCCATCAAGGTGAGGGGGCCTAGTGGGCATTTACCGCCAGGCCGGGTAGGGCTTTCCCCTTAGGCCTCCCGTCTAAAGTTAGGGGGTGGAAACCTAGATTTCTTTTTGCCCACGTCAAGGGGGTAAGGGCCGCATGGAGGGAGCCAGACACTAGCTCTAATGAAGACTCCTCCGTAAGGGATAGGGATAAGGAACTATTCACCCAACTATCCAACTGCCAAATCCTTGGCTACAAGGAACTCCTGTCCGAGGATAACCTGGTAAAAGCTGAGTTAGCCCCGACGACCGGTGAGCTTGACGCCTGAATCCTTCTGTACCGCCCTTCGATTTGCTGTATGTCGCCACTAATGCCCATTATTCTTTTCTGTGTAGCAATGAAGGTTTCCGCCAGCGATTTCGAGGCCATCCTAAGGCAGAAGAGGCAGGCGACCGGAGAGCCGTCCAGGCCGGTGAAAAGGATTCGGAGAAGGGAGCCAGCCGGGCCGGCCGCAGCCCTCATGGCCCCGGCGCCTGCGGATGAGTTGGCTGGGAAGAAGCCGGTCTTAGGAGTGGCTCCGAAGCCAGCTAGGGCTAAAGTTGAAGAAGGGGAGATCTCGGCCATCATCGAAATGATGGTGGTGGTCTTGGATGAGGAGGAAGCCCCCGCCGCCGCCGATGTGCCCGAGGCGGGGCGGATTACCATCGCAGTTGGCCCCCCGGCTGCTGCAGAGTCGGGGAGGGAGAGTGCTCCCCCAACTGCCGGTGAGGGGGAGGGAGTTGCCAGGAAGGCCTGGGATGGGGCAGAGGCGACCGAGAAGCAGAGGGGTGAGCCGAGGAGCTCATCCCCTCAACCGGCCCGCCGCCCGGCCCGCCCCCAAGCTGAAGGTCCGCAAGAGGGACAGACATGACTGGTCCCTACAATCGGCATGATGGCGGACGCCGCACAAGCCTCCCGCCTCATGTCGGGAGTTTAGACCGCCGAGTTCGAAGAGGAGATGCGGGGATTGAGTCACTTCGCACTCCTGGATATGGTCATAGTCGCCGTTGTCCAGGTACTTTTTGAATCTTCCTTATTTTCCCCAATGTTTTTTCCTTCCTGCAGCTAACATGTTTCCTCTGCTACAGATGGCCAACGGCGCGATTGGTCTTGTGAGGCACTCGCCCATTCCTCGAACATGATGATCAAGGCCCTGGCGAGGGCTGACAAGTATAAGAAGGAGAGCATGGAGCAAGCTGAAACCTTGCTCGCCTTCATCAGGAGGCCTCGGCCCGGGAGGAGAGCGCGGCCGGCCGCCTAAGGGAGATGGAGAGCCGGGCCTCCGTAGCCGAGGCCAAAATGGAGTTGGCCTTAGAAAGGTCGAAGGTTGCTGTGGCGCAGAATGAAGAGTTGACCCGTCGGCTCCAAAGCACCGAGGAGGAGGTCCGGGCCGCAGGGGAGAGGGCTGCTGCCGCGGAGAAAGCGACAGCGGAAGTTGTCTCGGAGAAGGCCGGGGCGGTGGCCTGTGCCGATGAGGCTAGTGCCCGTGCCGAAGAAGCCGAGGGCAGGGCCTGGGAGGCCGAGGCGCGAGTCAAGGAGGCCGAGGCCAAAGCGCAGCGGGCTGAAGCCGAGGCGAGACATGCCGTCTCCAATTATAAGGCCTCGCCGGAGTTCAAGCAGGAGAGGCCAGCCTCGATGTTTATGTTCAAGGCTTCGAGATGTGCAAGGTCAAAGTATCTGTGACCCTCGGGATCGATGTCGCTGAACTTGAAGACATCCGGCCTGGGGAGCCTGAGGAGCCAGCAGAGAAAGAGGACGAGAAGAAGCCCGGTCCCGGCGAGCCTTGAAGACCCACTGTCCATTTTTCTTCTTTACCTTGTGTAACCGGCCTCAGGCCCAATTTTGTACTTACCCTTGACTGTTAATGAAGAAACTTTTCTGTCAAAGCTTCTCAATTTTGTACATCTTCTTGATTACTAATGAAGAAGAAATTTTTATCAAACTTTGCTCCATCTGTTCCTTCTTCTTTTGGGAAAGGCGCCTAACTGTGTCTTTACTCCCCGTGGCCGAATCACATACGCTGAGAATGTCATGGCCGAACGTTGCATCTTCTGAAACGTTTCCTAGTTTCAAATATTGCATATGTTGACCATGCCGTAGCCAAACTGCGACTTTGGACTGGATGACGTTCGAATGCATCCCCGGAATGTAAGCCGGCCATGTGGAAGGTTACTCAAGAGGCCTCACGATGCTGTAGACTGTTCGAAAGAAGACTCATTTGCGTATGAATCCTCCAAAGGCTTGGAAAGATCCATGGGCGACCGGGGGAGGCTTATGCCGACTCGGTCAGTGTTGGAGGTGCCTGGGTTGGTCAGGGTCGACCGGGAAAGGCCGTGGCTGAGCCGGCCGATGGCCGACTCGGAGTCTGTGAGGGTCACACGGAGCCTTCTGGAGCTATCTCCATGGTCTGGGTTCCATACGAAGGGCGACCTGAACGCATATGGAGCTATTAGGAGGAGCACCGCCGTGCCGGAGTCGAGGGGTGTCCTGCTAGCTGCAGTGTCGGTGATCCTTTTAAACCACCTCAGGGGTTTGTGTGCCGTCCGAGGGGCGACTCGACCGAGTACGGAGCTGTTAGGGTCTTAACCGACTCGGGGGCACTGCCGTGTCGGGGCCAAGTGGTGTCCCGTTAGCTGCGATGCCGGTGAGCTCCTTTTGAACCGCCTCAAGGGTTTGTGTACCGCATGAGGGGTGACTCGATCGGGTACGAAGCTGTTAGGGTCTTAACCGACTAGGGGGCACCGTCGTGCCAGGGCCGAGTGGTGTCCCATTAGCCGCGATGCTGGTGAGCTCCTTTTGAACTGCCTCAGGGGTTTGTGTGCTGCCTGAGGGGCGACTCGACCAGGTACGGAGCTGTTAGGGTCTTAACCGACTCGGGGGCACCGCCGTTGTTGACCCAATTATTGATTTTGATGATTAATAAATGACATGAGTATATCCATTATGTTTTAATAAGGGTTTCAGGTATTAAAAATATTTCATCAATCAAAATGTATAAAGAACCTTGTTTTCAATCAAATGCCAGAAATATTTTTCAAAATTCAGAGCCTGGAGTCGACACCTAGATGGTCTGGAGCTGACCCCATGGTGGATCAGATGTTTTCCTAATTTTTGGCACGGTCTGGAGTCGACACCCAGAGTTTCGGAGCTGACTCCAACCTGAGACACCGAAAAGAGCATTCTGTTTCAGTTCCCGGAGTCGACACCAAGTTTTCGGGAGCCGACACCTAGATTCGGGAGCCGACACTTAAAGTCTCTGGAGCCGACTCTAACCTGAGTACAGAGAGTGTGTTTTCTTGAGCATTTCTCGAGCCGACACCTTATGGAGTGCGGAGTCGACACCCGAAAGCGGCGAGTCGACACTCAACTTTTTCGGTGGCGACTACTCAACGAACTTTTACTTTCTATTTTTGGATACTCGACTTGGAGCCGACACCTGAAAAGTTGGAGCCGACTCCAACCTGTCAGGAACGGATTTTTAAAATATCAGAACGGCCTCCAACGGTAACATTTTCTCACCTAATCTTTAATGGCTACTTTTCTTGTGTGTAGGAGGAATCCAAGGACAGAAATAATGGCTAGTTTTTACCTAATCATGGATTAAGGAGAATCTATAAAAAGGGAGACCGTCCGTTTAAAAAAAAGAGACGAAAAAATGAGAGAAAACAACTTGAAAAATCTGAGAAGTCTTGAGCAAGAAATCAAAGAGGAAAGAGTCAAAGTTCAAATCCATCAACTTCAGAAAGCTCAAAGAGAAATCCAAAGCATTCAAGCTCAAAATCGGAGTATTTCTCAAGTGAAGAAAAAGAGAGCAAAAGCCCTGATTTTTCCAACTTCTCATCTGCAATCCTTGTGAAGAATCTGAGCTGAGGCCTGATTCAACCCTTCAAGAGAGAAGAGGAAAAGAAGAAAAGAAGAAAAGCTCACATTAAATTTGCTTCAAACAGGCTTTTCTAATCTTTGTTTACTTATATTGTTTATTTGCTCGTTTAAGGAGCTTTGCATTGTTGTAAACTTTAAATCAATTTGGTATTTGCTAATTCAATCAGGGGGATTGAATTAGTTGAGGTAGTTTACCTCGGTAACAAGGTAGATTAGCTTGGGTTTGAGTTTTGTGCTGGTGAGCCCAGAAAAACCGGTTGGGTTCGTTGTGACCCCGTATAAAACAACAAGCTGGAGTTGTGAGCTTGTAAAACAACTCGACTGTAATCAGTGGATTATAGTGTGGACCCAAGGGTTTCTTAGGAGTGGACGTAGGTGTTGGATACACCGAACCACTATAAATATCTTGTGTTTGTTGTGCTCTTGTCTCTATCTCTCTCTTACTGTGCTTTAAATTATTGCTTCATTCTCTAGCATACTTTATCTTTGTGAAATTTGATTTTAAATTTTAAAGTGTTAAATTTTTTAAAAGAACCCAATTCACCCCCCCCTCCCTCTTGGGTTGCCATCTGGGCCAACAATTGGTATCAGAGCAAGTGCTCATTATTTATTTGATCACACGATCAAGAGCTAAAGATCCAAATGGCAGCTCAAGCTGGATCTTCATTTGCTGAAGGTCATTCTACTAATAGACCTCCTTTGTTTAATGGTTCCAACTATTCATATTGGAAAGCAAGAATGAGAATATTCATTCAAGCTTCGGATTATGAATTATGGAATGTCATAATTAATGGACCTAGCATACCCACACACATGATTGATGGTTCTATTGTTCTTAAGCCCGAAAGGGATTGGAATGATAATGATAGGAAAATGGCTCAGCTCAATGCTAAGGCCATGAATGTTTTATATTGTTCCTTAGATGCAAACGAATTTAACCGTATCTCTACATGTAATTCCATAAAAGAAATATGGGATAGATTAGAGGTTACCCATGAGGGTACAAATCAAGTTAAAGAATTTAAGATTAATATTCTTGTTCATAAGTATGAATTATTTAACATGGAACAAACTGAAACTATAGCATGTATGTATACTAGATTCATCGATATTATAAATGGTCTAAAAAGTCTTGGTAAGACCTACACTAACTCTGAATTGGTTCGTAAAATTCTTAGGTCACTTCCAAGGACATGGGAAGCAAAGGTGACAGCAATCCAAGAAGCCAAGGACCTCAACACTTTACCTTTGGAGGAGCTACTTGGATCACTAATGACCCATGAGTTAACCATGAAGTAGCACATAAAGGAAGAAGTTAAAAAGAAGAAGACTAGCTCTTAAGGCTGCAGAAATCGAGGAAAGCAACAGTGAGGATGAATATGATGATGAGACAGCTCTTCTTGCTAGAAAGTTCAAGAAATTCATGAGAAGAAGGAAACCCTTTCATAAAAGGAAATCGGGAAGTAAGATGGAAGGCGAAAAAGAAAAAGAAAAAGAAAAAGAAAAGGACAAGGACAAAGACAAAGAGAAAGACCCCCTAATTTGCTACGAGTGTAAGAAACCGGGGCACTTTAGATATGATTGTTCTCAATTAAAAAAGACCTACAAAAAGAAGAAAAAGGCATACATTGCAACATGGAGCGACATCGATGAATCCTCTTCTGAGGAGGAACAAAAGGAAGTTGCAAACATCTGTCTTGTGGCAACAGAGGATGATGAGGTAAGTACCGAAGCTAATGACTTTACTTTTGAAGAATTGTTTGAAGCATTCAATGAACTAGTTGATGATTTTAAAGCCTTGAAAAAGAAAAATAAATCATTGAAAAACGATAATCTAAATCTTGTCAAAGAAAAAGATAATCTTACTCATGAAGTTGAAAAATTGAAATCAGAAAATGAAGTTTTGATTAAAGAAAAAGATCAATTTCCAATGAAAATGATGGATTAAAGAAGGAAGTTGATAAATACAAAAATATAGTTGATAAATTTACATATAGTTATAAAAAACTTAATTTATTATTGAATAATCAAAGAGCTATATTTGATAAGGCTGGATTAGGTTATAGGCCTAATATAAAACAAAAGTATGTCAAAAACTTCTTTAGAAAAGAACAAGATAAAAATGAAGTTTCATATCATTGTTGTAACAAAAAGGGACACAAAGCCTTTGAATGTAATTTTAAGAAAATTAACAAGAATTTAAGTAGTAAAGGAAGGAAAATATGGGTTTCAAAAGGAACAATCTTTATTGCTACTAACCATGAAGGACCCAAGAAGGCTTGGGTACCTAAACAGAAAGTTTGATCACTTTGCAGGAGTGTCTTGCGGCCAAAAGATCAAAACGAAAATGGTATCTTGATAGCGGCTGCTCAAGATACATGACGGGTGACAAGGATCAATTCATCACCCTTGAAGATAAAAGAGGAGGAGTTGTCACTTTTGGAGATAATGGTAAAGGCCAGATTATGGGATTTGGTAAAATTCAGATAACTCCATCTACTTTCATTGAGAATGTTCTGTATGTAGATGGTTTAAAGCATAACTTAATCAGTATTAGCTAATTGTATGATAAAGGTTTCAAAGTTTCATTTGAAGCTTCTATCTGCACTATTTCTAATCCCATTGACAATAGCATTATATTTATTAGAAACAGAAATGACAATGTATACTTAATTGATTTAAACAATTTGTCTACTAGTAATCATTGCTTAGTAGCTAATAACGCTAATGTAAATGAGATTGAATAGTTATGGCATCATAGATTAGGTCATGCAAGCACACACCTAATTTCAAAATTAATCAGAATGGACTTAGTTAAAGGACTTCCGAAGTTAGATTTTGAAAACAACAGAATTTGCGATGCATGTCAATTTGGAAAACAAACTAGAAACTCTTTCAAATCAAAAAATGTTATTTCCACTTCTAGGCCACTGGAGCTACTTCATATGGACCTTTTTGGACCTACTAGAACTACTAGTCTAGGAGGAAAGAAATATGATCTTGTGATAGTAGATGATTATTATAGATACATTTGGGTATTGTTTTTGACTCATAAGGATGAGACTTTCTCAATATTTCTAAAGTTTTTCAAGAAAGTCAGTAATGAGAAAAACAACACCATAGTGTCTCTTAGAAGTGATCATGGTACAGAATTTAAAATCACTTGTTTAAAAATTTCTGCACTGAACATGACATTCATCATAATTTTTCAGCACCTAGAACACCACAACAAAATGGAGTTGTAAAAAGAAAAAATAGGACTTTAGAAGACATAGCCCATACCATGCTATGTGAAAGCCAACTCTCAAAGTACTTCTGGGCGGAAGCTATAAACACGGCATGTTACATCCTTAATAGAGCCCTAATTAGGCCAATACTTAAGAAGACACCTTATGAATTATGGCATGATAGAAAATCAAAAATAGGTTATTTTCATGTATTTGGTTGTAAATATTTTATTCATGATAATGAAAAAGATAATCTTGAAGAATTTGATGCAAAATCTGATGAAGACTTATTCTTAGGATATTCAACAACCAGCAAAGCTTATAGAGTATTTAACAAGAAAACCTTAATTGTAGAAGAATCTATTCATGTAGTCTTTGATGAATCTTTAGCATCAAGTTCAGAAAAGATTGATGATGAGGAAGATATAAACATATTAGAAAGAGACATTGAAAAATTAAATATAGATGTATCTTCAGATCATGAACAAGAAGCTAAAGATGATGATTCTTCTAGGGTTGATGTTATTGATACTAATCGTAATGAGGTAGATCTTCTTAGAGATTGGAGATATACCTATGGTCATCCAAAGGAATTGATTATAGGTGATCCATCTCAAGGTGTAAGAACTAGATCATTTATGAGAAATATCAATAATCATCTTGTATTTGTATCTCAAATTGAACCTAAAACCATTGAAGAAGCTGAAAAAGATAGTAATTGGATGCTAGCTATGCAAAAAGCATTAAATCAATTTACTAGGAATAATGTATTGTCCTTAGTTGATAGACCTAAAGATCATTCAATCATAGGATCTAAATGGGTATTTAGAAATAAATTGGATGAAAATGGCATAGTAATTAGAAATAAAGCTAGATTAGTTGCAAAAGGATATAATCAAGAAGAAGGAATTGATTTTAATGAAACTTTTGCACCTATAGCTAGATTAGAAATAATTAGATTACTACTTGCATTTGCATGCCATATGAACATAAATTTATTTCAAATGGATGTTAAAAGTGCATTTTTAAATGGTTTTATAAATAGGAAGTTTTTGTGGAACAATCACCTGGTTTTGAAGATCATGAATTTTCAAATCATGTTTTTAAATTGTACAAAGCACTATATGGTTTAAAACAAGCACCTAGAGCTTGGTATGATAGGTTAAGCAAATTTCTAATTGAAAATGATTTTACTAGAGAAAATGTAGACAAAACCTTATTTTTGAAAAGAAAAGACAAAGATTTATTAGTAGTACAAATATATGTAGATGATATTGTATTCGGTGCTACTAACAATTTCTTGTGTCAAGAGTTTGCTAAGTTAATGCAGGGTGAATTTGAAATGAGCATGATGGGAGAACTCAACTTCTTCCTAGGACTTCAAATCAAGCAAAGCAAAGAAGGGATTTTCATTAACCAAACAAAGTATACAAAGGAAATTCTCAAGAAGTTTGGAATTGAATCAATCAAACCCCTTAGAACAAATATGAGTCCTTCATGCAAATTAGACAAAGATGAAGACGGTAAGAAAGTAGATCAAAAATATTACAGAGGTATGATCGGATCTCTACTCTACTTAACTGCAAGTAGACCTGATATCATGTTTGCTGTTTGTCTATGTGCTAGATTTCAATCAGAACCTAAAGAATCTCATTTAATTGCTGTGAAAAGAATCTTAAGATATCTAAGTGGAACTAAAAATGTAGGATTATGGTATTCTAGAGACTCAACACTAAACTTAATTGCATATTCTGACTCTGACTATGCTGAATGTAAACTAGATAGAAAAAGTACTAGTGGTGCATATCAATTCTTAGGAAGTAACTTAATCTCTTGGTTTAGCAAAAAACAAAATTCGGTTGCATTATCTACTGCTGAAGCAGAATATGTTGCAGCTGAAAGTTGCTGTGCCCAAATCCTTTGGATTAAGCGACAACTTGAAGATTATGGTATAACACTTGATAAAACTCCTATTAGATGTGATAATACAAGTGCGATTAATTTAACTAAGAATCCAATCCAACACTCAAGAACTAAACACATTGAAATTAGATATCACTTCATTAGAGAACACGTAGCTAATGGTGAAATTTGTCTTGACTATGTTAGTACTGAAGAACAATTAGCTGACATATTTACAAAACCTTTGAGTGAAGAGAGATTCTGTTATCTTAAAGGTGAATTAGGAATTTGTGATCCTTTGGAATGATTTTGAAACTCTTAAGAAGATTTATCTATATTTCCATCAATTTCTTGAGATTTCTCTCATGATTTCAAGGACAATTTGTCAAGACATTTGAGTAATTTGATTCATCATATTCCAAAGATTTTATCAAAATTTATTGAGTTTATTTTCGACAAGTTTCGGATGTCTGAAACTCTATTATTTTTCTCTGAAACTGTCTGTGGAGTCGACACCTCAAATTTGTGGAGTCGACACCTTGTCTGTATGGCTCTCTATCTGGGACCTTGGAGCCAACACCCGATTAAGCAGAGCCGACTCCAGTTCGAGCACTAACCATGTTAGCGACTTGGAGTCGACACCCGACTTTGCGGGAGTTGATACCTAGTAGCCCCAAATTGACTTTATTAGGGCAGAGTTGACACCTTCTCATTTTCATTCGTTTCAAAACTCTATCCAAAACCTCTCCAAACCTCCCAAAGCCTAAAATCCCTCAAATCAATCTTTCCCTAAGATTTCTATGGCACCTAAACGTAGAGGATCAGTCCTTGGTGCTCCCGTAACCACCCAGAAGCGTACGGCTCGGCATCCTGTTCGTGAGCCGTCTCCAAGCGATGATTCCTATTCAACTCATTCGGATAACCCTAGCCACTCTTCTCCTTAGGTAGATACTCTTGTGGGGCGTGTGATTACCATGGGAAGGAAAGTGGATTTTGATTTCTTTGAGACCGAGGGCTTTTCTATTGGAAGACAGATTAAGGAGCTCGGCTGGGACAAGGTATGCTCTTTGGATGTTCCCACTTATCCAGCCCTAGTTAAGAATTCTATTTTAATTTATCAAGGGAAGATGGTGGGATAATCAGTTTTGTAAGAGGGAAGAGAGTTCATCTTACATTTCAAAGTTTAGGAAATCTTTTGAGCATCCCTATCACTGGGCTTGTAGCTGATATTCATAGTGAGAGATCTGATGCCTTGTCAAGGATGTTAGGAAGAGAAGTTATTGAATTTGAAGAAGTAAGGGCTAATTAGTTGCCCTTGGAGCTTAGATTATTACACAACATATGTAGTAGGATCTTATTCCCCAAGACTGGCCGTTTCGAGTATGTCTCAGAACGAGACATTGTGGTTATGGACAGTGTCTTAACGGGTCAGCCTATTAATCTTGCTGGGATGATGATTTGGTATATGGCTGAGGTCGGGGGCAAAAGGAGATCTTCTTTGCCTTATGGGATGATTTTAACTATGGTTTTTAGAAGTCAAGGCATTGTGATTTCTGACAATGAGCCATCAAAGAACCTCAGACACAGATTATTATAGCTTGGCTACGGTGCACAGGATGGGGTTCGTTAAAGTGAATGGTCAATGGGAGAGAAAAGGCCATCTGGATGAGAGAGCCGCTGAGATTAGGACTTATGCACCATCTGAGGTTGGTCCATCAGCGAGGCTTCCTTCACCAGAGCCTAGCAGATCTTTACCTCCTCCAGCTCCTGCTCCAGTTCCTGTACCGCCACCTATGTCATCTAGTGGATTTTAGATATTCAGTTAGAGCAACTCAAAAGTTTATTTGCTACTCACAAAGAAGAAATGAAAACTGAGATTGATAACAGTTTGATGAACTTAAGAGAATTGTATTACTCCTTGGATGATAGAATTGGTAAGATTGAATCCACCCTTTGAGCCTTCGTAGAATCTTTAAGGAATAATCTCAAGAATATTTTTGAAGAACTTAAAGATATTGGTGGAGATTCAGAGACTTACTCCAAATGCAATGCTGAGCTCTAGGACAAGATTATGACTGCATGTGCATTTGTTGACAGAAGACTAAAAGAATTTGTTAGAACTCAAAGTGAAGGGATGGAAAAATTGTAGAAGAATTGCAAAGACTTTCTAGAACTCATTTTTGATTATGTTGTAATGAAGTTCTTTTGATGTTATTAAAAGATGATGTTCAGTTTAATATGTTTGATATTTTGATGATGTAATGAAGTTTAATGAAGTTAGATATAATGAAGTTCTTTTTGAAATGTAATGTTTACTTTTTGGTATTAAATGTAATGTTGTGAATGAACTACTTGAATTTTTGTAATTTGATTATTCTTTTGAGAAAGATTAATTTGAACTTGAATCTTTTCTAAAACCTTTTTGTTGATTACAAAAAAAGGGGAGAGAAGATCGTAAGCTTAAGTAATGGGTATCAAGCAAGCTTAAGGAATCGGTATCAAATACTTTCGATGAAATAAGTTTAATTGGTATCAAGCATCAAATGTAATTTGATATGATCATATAAGTTTAATAGTAAAGGAAGAATAGATATTAATTTGAGTATCATAGGGGGAGCAATCTCATTTAAGGGGAGCTTATCTATAAGGGATAATATTTGAGAATTTGATTTGAAAACCTTATTATTTAAATCATGGATATACTCAATATTTTTATAATCATCAAAAAGGAGGAGATTGTTGACCCAATTATTGATTTTGATGATTAATAAATGATATGAGTATATCCATTATGTTTTAACAAGGGTTTCAGGCATTAAAAATATTTGATCAATCAAAATGTATAAAGAACTTTGTTTTCAATCAAATGTCAGAAGTATTTATCAAAATTCAGAGCCTGGAGTCGACACCTAGATGGTCTGGAGCCGACCCCATGGCGGATCAGATGTTTTCCTGATTTTTGGCACGGTTGGAGTCGACACCCAGAGTTTCGGAGCCAACTCCAACTTGAGACACCGAAAAGAGCATTCTGTTTCAGTTTCCGAAGTCGATACCAAGTTTTTGGGAGCCGCCACCTAGATTTCGGGAGCTGACACTTACAGTCTCTGGAGCCGACTCTAACCCGAGTACAGAGAGTGTGTTTTCTTGAGCATTTCTGGAGCCGACACCTTATGGATTGCGGAGTCGACACCCGAAAGCGGCGAGTCGACACTCAACTTTTTCGGAGGCGACTTCTCAACGAACTTTTACTTTCTATTTTTGGATACTCGACTTGGAGCCAACACCTGAAAAGTTGGAGCCGACTCCAACATGTCAGGAACGGATTTTCAAAATGTTAGAACGGCCTCCAATGGTAACATTTTCTCACGTAATCTCTAACGGCTACTTTTCTTATGTGTAGGAGGAATCCAAGGACAGAAATAACGGCTAGTTTTTCACCTAATCATGGATCAAGGAGAATCTATAAAAAGGGAGACCGTCCGTTTAAAAAAAAGAGATGAAAAAAATTGAGAGAAAACAACTTGAAAAATCCGAGAAGTCTTGAGCAAGGAATCAAAGAGGAATGAGTCAAAGTTCAAATCCATCAACTTCAGAAAGCTCAAAGAGCATTCAAGCTCAAAATCGGAGTATTTCTCAAGTGAAGAAAAAGAGACCAAAAGCCCTGATTTTTCCAACTTCTCATCTGTAATCCTTGTGAAGAATCTGAGCTGAGGCCTGATTCAACCCTTCAAGAGAGAAGAGGAAAAGAAGAAAAGAAGAAAAGCTCACATCAAATTTGCTTCAAACAGGCTTTTCTAATCTTTGTTTACTTATATTGTTTATTTGCTCGTTTAAGGAGCTTTGCATTGTTGTAAACTTTAAATCAATTTGGTGTTTGCTAATTCAATCAGGGGGATTGAATTAGTTGAGGTAGTTTACCTCGGGAATAAGCTAGATTAGCTTGGGTTTGGATTTTGTGTTGGTGAGCCCAGAAAAATCGGCTGGGTTCGTTGTGACCCCGTGTAAAACAAGTTGGAGTTGTGACCTTGTAAAATAACTCGACTGTAATCAGTGGATTATAGTGTGGACCCAAGGGTTGCTTGGGAGTGGACGTAGGTGTTGGATACACCGAACCACTATAAATATTTTGTGTTTGTCGTGCTCTTGTCTCTATCTCTCTCTTACTGTGCTTTAAATTATTGCTTCATTCTCTAGCATACTTAATCTTTGTGAAATTTGGTTTTAAATTTTAAAGTGTTAAATTTTTTAAAAGAACCCAATTCCCCCCCTCTTGGGTTGCCATCTGGGTCAATAGCCATGCTGGGACCGAGTGGTGTCCCGTTAGCCGCGATGCCGATGAGCTCCTTTTGAACCGCTTTAGGGGTTTATGTGCCGCCTGAGGGGCGATTCAACCGGGTACAAAGCTGTTAGGGTCTTAACCGACCCGGGGCATCGCCTTGCCGGGGCCGAGTGGTGTCCCGTTAGCCGCGATGCCGGTGAGCTCCTTTTGAACTGCCCCAGGGGTTTGTGTGCCGCCTGAGGGGTGACTCGACCGGGTACGGAGCTGTTAGGGTCTTAACCGACTCGGGGGCACCGCCGTGCCGGGGCCTAGTGGTGTTCCGTTAGCCGCGATGCCGGTGAGCTCCTTTTGAGAGACCTGGTCTTTGGGCGTGAGGGAGAGTAGGCTGTGGCGTCAGAAGGGACCTCCTTTATTACTTATGCCCCAGGGGAATACTTCATTGATAATATTGGCGAAGGTTATCCGCGTTCCAGATACGTGGAATGAGTTGTCCGTTGAGTTCTTCTAGCTTGTATGCCCCCCGGTGGAGTGTCTCGGCGACACGATATGGGCCTTCCCAGTTGGGGGATAGCTTGTCTCCCTCTGTAGGCTTAGAAACCTCAGCTTTTCTCAAACCAAGTCTCCGCGGCGAAAAACCTTGAGACGAACTCGAGCATTGTAGTACTTGGCCGCTCGCTGATGAAAGGTCGCTATGCGCAGCCTCGCCCGATCATGCACCTCGTCGATGAACTCTAAATTAGCCTGAATCAGCGCGGAGTTGTTTTCCTCGTTGAAGGACTCCGCACGTGGACTGGGTAGTCCGATCTCGACGGGAATGACAGCTTTGGATTCGAAGGCAAGACTGAAGGGAGTCTCGCCCGTCGGGGCTCTCGGGGTCGTGTGGTAAGCCCATATCACACTGGGGAGCTCTTCCACCCACCGACCTTTGGATCTGTCTAGCCGAGTTCTGAGTCCTTCGAGGATGGTGCGGTTCATGACCTCAGCCTCTCCGTTGGTTTGGGGGTGGCCGACAGAAGTGAATATGTGATGAATGCCCAGTTCAGCACAGAAGGCTTTAAATACTTCATTGTTGAATTGGCAACCATTGTCCGTGACGAGGGTGTGAGGCAGGCCAAATCGGCATATGATCGACTTCCAGAAGAAAGCTTTGACTTTGCTTTCAGTGATCTTGCCGGTGCCTCGACCTCAACCCATTGGTGAAGTGGTCGATTGCGACTAGTAAGAATCTCCGTTGCCCTGAAGCTGGGGGGAATGACCCAAGGATGTCCATTCCCCACCGAGCGAAAGGCCATGGGGCTGAGAGCGGGCTCAGCGGGGTAGATGGTTGATGTTGAATGTGTGCATGGTACTAACAACATCGCATTTCTGAACTAATTTAGCCGCGTCCTCCCTCATAGTGAGCTAGAAGTATCCCTGACGGAGAGCCTTTTGGGCTAAGGATCTGCCCCCCAGATGATTTCCACAGATGCCCTCATGGATTTCTCTGAGGATGAAGTCGGCGTCAGTGGGTCCTACACACTTGAGCAGGGGGTAGGAGAATGACCTTCTGTATAGATGCCCGAGGAGGATGAATTTGGAGGCCCTCCACTTGAGCAGCCTGGCTTCATTGCGGTCATCAGGGAGTGTGCCATCGGTGAGATAGCGGACGTAGGCATCCATCCATGTGGGCTCTTGGGTGAACGAGAGGACTTCCTCGCTATCCTCTATGCTAGGCCTTTTTAAATATTCAATGTAAGCGTCCCTTGCCACGCCGTCGGCAGAGGTAGCCAGACGAGAGAGGATGTCGGCCTTGGCATTCTCGCTCTGGGGAATATAACTGATACTGAAGTAAGGTAGCGGGGAGATCAAAAGCTGAACCTTGCTCAAGTACTGAGTCCTAACAGGGTCACGTGCCTCATATTCTCCGTTAATTTGCCCGGAGACGAGTGCGAGTCTGTGAAAGCTCTGAGATACCTTATTCCAAACTCCTGGGCTAGCCTTAATCTGGCCAACATGGCTTCGTATTTAGCTTGATTGTTGGTGGCCTCGAATAGAAACCGCAGAGCACATTCTGTCCTCTCTCTCCTCCCGGCCTGGCGAGAATGAGGCTGGCGCCGCTTCCCTGAGAGTTTGATGCTCCATCCACATGAAGGATCCAAGTTTCTCCATCGCCGTTCGGTTCAGGCTCACGCTGTTCCTTGGCAACCTCTTCAGTCGCCTCCTCCGCCCAAGTGCATTCAACTAGGAAGTCAGCTAAAACTTGAGACTTCAAAGTCGGTCGTGCCTGGAAGGAGAGGTCGAACTCTCCTAGCTTGATGGCCCACTTGGCGAGTCGGCCTGAGGTATCCGAACGAGCCAGGATGGCTCGAAGGGGCTGATCCGTGAGCACCACAATAGGATGAGCTTGAAAGTATGGGCGGAGGCGCCGAGCGGAAACTATCAGAGCGAAAATAACTTTCTCTGCCTTGGAGTATCTAACTTCTGCGTCATGAAGGACCTTACTCACATAATAGATGGGTCTTTGGGTTACGTCGGCATCGAGACACACTAGGACTGAGCTAACGGCTTCCGAAGAAGCAGCTAAGTAGAGGAAGAGACTTTCCCCGTCTCTTGGCTTGGATAGGAGCGGCGGAGAGGACAGGAACGCCTTCAACCCATCGAAGGCTTTCTGGCAGTCGTCCGTCTACTCGAAGCTGTTCATCTTCCGCAGGGCCTTGAAGAAAGGCAAGCATCTCTCGGCCGATTTGGAGAGGAAACGGCTTAGAGCCGCTATCTTCCTTGTTAGTCGCTGCACTTCCTTCTTGCTGGATGGTGGCCTCATGTCGAGTATGGCGCTGATCTTCTCTGGGTTCGCCTCAATCCCCCGCTGGGTCACCATGAAACCTAGGAACTTTCCCACCGTGACCCCGAAAGCACATTTCTTGGGGTTCAGCCTGACTTGGAAACGACAGAGGTTATTAAAGGTTTCCTCCAAGTCGAAGACGTGATCGGAGGCGCGGGTGCTCTTTGTCAGCATGTCATCTACATAGACCTTCATATTCCGGCCTAGCTGGTCCTGGAACACTTTATTCATCAACCTTTGGTAGGTTGCCCACGCATTCTTGAGGCCAAAAGGCATCACTTTGTAGCAATAAATGCCTTTCTCCGTCACAAAGGATGTGTGCTCTTCGTCACTGGGGTCCATCCTTATCTGATTATATCTGGAGAAGGCATCCATGAAGCTGAGGAGTTCGTGCCCGGAGGTAGAATCCACTAGCTGATCTATCCTTGGCAGGGGAAAGCTATCTTTCGGACATGCTTTGTTGAGGTCGGTGAAGTCTATGTAAATTCTCCAGCTCCCGTTTGCCTTACGTACCATGACCACATTTGCCGGCCAACTAGGGTAGTGTGCCTCCCGGATGTGGTCGGCACTGAGCAGCTTGTTAACTTCTTCGTCAATAGCCTTTTGTCGATCAGGAGCGAAGCTTCTCTTCCTTTGGTGGATCGGACGGTGCCGTGGGTCAATGTTGAGCTTGTGGGTGATTACCTCCGGAGGGATGCCGGGCATATCAGACGCTGACCAAGCAAAAACGTCCGAGTTAGCCCGCAAAAAGGTTAAGAGGTGCTCCCGATCCTCTGGGGAAGGAGTCCGCCGACACGGACGGTCTTTGCCGGGTCGTCTCCAAGAGGGAAAGTTAGGAGGTGCTCAGCTAGTTCCCCTCCCTTGCTAGAGTCTCTAGGGTCGGATGCTTCTAAAGCTGGTTCAGCTTTCAGAGGACTTGATGTCGTGTGATAACAGGGCAGGACCGGGCTGGTCTCACCGCGCATCTCTCCAACTCCCGCACTAGTGGGGAACTGCACCAATAAACGTCGGGTGGAGATAACTGCATCCAAAAGGTTTAGACCTGTACGCCCAAGAATGGCATTGTACGCCAAGGGGACCCTCACGACCAGGAATTTCATGATCACTGTGCTTTGGCATGACGGCGTTTCGGCTGTCATAGGAAAAGGTATCTTGCCTTCAATCCTTACAGAGTCCCCAGTGAACCCGACCAACGGGACTGCCACAAGCTAAAGGGAGTCTAGAGATAATCCCATCCGAACAAAAGCATCGTAAGTAAGGATGTCAGCTGAGCTGCCACTATCAACTAATATCCTTTTTACAGGGTGCTTGGCGATCGTCATAGAGACGACGATGCCTTCATTGTTGACATTTTCCATAACAGCAGATTCCCCCCAAGGAATTACATTATTCGGCGCCTCCTCCCCTCTCGGCCGCTTAGACGCAGAGGCTGATCCCCAGGACAGCATTCCGACTGTCCATTCCGTGGGGGCATTGTTGACCGCAGCTTGAACAGGTGGAGGTCCCATTAGGGTCGGCAGCGGTTGCGGTGCCTTCTGAACATACTTGCCGAGGTAGCCCCACTGAATGAGCTCCTCGATGGCCCGCTTCAAGTTGTAGCAGCTGTCAGTGTCATGGCCATAATCCCGGTGAAATCGGTAGTAACGACTTTTGTCGCAGAGAGGACCTTTCTTCATGGGAGGAGGGCGCTGGAGGTAAGGCTCGCCCTCGATCTCCATCAGGATGTGGGATCGAGGGGCGAGAAGAGGCGTGAGCTTGCTCTCGTCGGGGACAGGGCTCCGGCGCTATTGTCGGGTCGGCGAGGCGGGTCAGATCGCCGGTGTTGAGGAGGTCCACTCGGCTCAGGGCTTGTGACTGGAGCTCTTTGAAGATTCTCGGCGGGTGAAGTCAGCCTCATCCGTACGGATGTACTTTTGAGCCCAGAGGAGGAGGTCGGAGTAAGAGCTCGGGGGTTTTTTGTCCAAGAAGAAGGTGAAACGGGATGGGAGGAGTCCCCGCTTCAGCGCCAACATCGCTACCGCATCGTCGAGATGGTAGACTTCGAGGGCGGCAGCCTTGAACCGGGACACAAAGTCCCACAGCGACTCCCCCTCCTTCTGGTGCACGGAGAAGAGGCTGTCCACTACCCTTGGGATCCGCTGGCAGGCATCGAAATGTGTCAGAAAGGCCTTCTCCAGCTTTAGGAAGGAGTCAATGCTGTGAGAGGGCAGACGCGAGTGCCACGCGCGAGTGGCCTTCCGTAGAGTGGCGGGAAAGGCTTTACAGAGAATGGCGTCCGAAGCGCCTTAGACTTGCATCATTGCTTTATAGCTATCGAGATGGTCGAGAGGATCTGTCGTACCATCGTACGGATCTACCTGGGGGAAGCGGAATCTGGAGGGAACATGCTCCTCCAATATTCGGCGGGTGTAAGGAGGACGGGTGTCAAACTCTTCCTTCGGTTGGTGATTGATTTTCTTGGCGAGTTCATCTAGTCACCTATTGTACTCATTTAGGCGTTCCTCCGTCTGGCGGCTAATTGCCGGGGCCCTCCGGGATGGTTGGAGGAAGAAGAAGTGGAAGAAAGAGAAGGAGAAGGATGCGGGAGTCGGGACTTTCGCTCTGGCTCCTCCTGATAATGCGGCTCGGGAGGAAGTTTGCTGGGGCCACGATTAGGGGACCGTAGCCGCTTGGGGGGCTCGCGGCGAGGCTTCCTAGGGGAAGCTGGGCGACGATCAGCCTTCTACCGACCGGCCTCCCGCCGAGGAGAACCTCCCCTCGCCGACTGCTGACTGGCGAGGGGAGCGGTCTGGTGCTGGGTGGCCACGGACTGCTGCTGCTGGAGACCGTGGACCATAGCGGTGAGAGTTTGGACTTGTTGGGAGAGGGTCGCTAGTCGCTCCGCAGTTTGAACAGCTGCATCTGGTGGTGGGCAGGTGACGGAAGGACCGGTAGCAGGGGATTGGCCTCCTACTGCCTAGCTGGCGGGGAAGCCCCGCTGGACAGCTAACGGAAGCGTCCTAAGCTCGTGTCACCACCATGCTTCAAGAAGAAAAGATAGGGGAGTAGAGTTCGGTGAGATGTAGCACAGGGAGGCCCTGAGATACCTGCTGCATCTTGCACTGCTTCCCCCTTCCTGGTGCGCCAATCTGATGACGCCCGATCACTGGTCCTGAACGTTGGGATGAGAAAGAGGATTGATCGGAGGATCTTTGCTCCACCGAGTTGCTTGCACAAAGCCTCAAGACCGGAGGGATTCTCCGGTGGGACCCTCCGACGCTCAAGTTAGTAATCGAGGTCACAGCCGAGGAGGAGCTCGAATAAGCTCTTTTCAGATGAAAAAGGTGTTCCCGAGGAGGAGGGATTCCTCTATGGGAGTTAGGATAGCGATTTCTTGGGGTTATCGCTCATACCTGATTATTGAGTGGATTCACTTCTTTATAGGGGTTGACACTTGCATGATCACGTTGGATTCCGTGAGAAGGAATGTTCGTAGAGTTCTTGGGAGTTGTGTGAACCTGGGCTGGTTGGTGGGTCATGTCCCATCAGAGAGGAAGAAAACGGTGGTTGGTGGGCCAAGTCCCATCAGCTAGTGGGGCTATTGGGTAGTTGGGTCCAGTCCCATCAGCAGCGTGGCCAGTGGGTAGTTGGATCTGGCGTTGTCAGACGGCGCGGGTCAGAGAGGTGGCATCCTGAGCTACCAGGGTAGATTTGGAGGAAACTAGGAAGTCTCGACTCTCCCGAGGGAGCCGAGGCTGAGTTGGGTCGACCAGGGATGGCCGGGGCCAATCTCATCGGCTAAGAAATGTCGGGGCAGGGCTGACCAGGAATGGTCGGTGCTGGTTCGGCGGACTGGAGATGTTGGGGGCCGAGCAGGGCCGACCAGGAATGGTCGGGGCCGACTCGGTAGGCTTGGAGGCGCCGGGGCCGAGAGGGGCCGACCAGGAATGGTAGGGGCCGACTCGGCAGTCTGGAGATGCCGGGACCGAGCGAGGCCGATCAGGAATGGTCGGGGCCGACTCGGCAGGCTTGGAGATGCCGGGGCCGAGAGGGACCGACCAGGAATGGTCGGTGCTGGTTCGGCGGACTGGAGATGTCGGGGGCCGAGCGGGGCCGACCAGGAATGGTCGGAGCCGACTCGGTAGGCTTGGAGATGCCGGGGCCGAGAGGGGCCAACCAGGAATGGTAGGGGCCGACTCGGCAGTCTGGAGATGCCGGGGCCGAGCGAGGCCGATCAGGAATGGTCGGGGCCGACTCGGCAGGCTTGGAGATGCCGGGGCCAAGGGGGCTGACCAGGAATGGTCGGGGCCGACTCGATGGGCTTGGAGACGCCGGAGCCGAGAGGGGCCGACCAAGAATGGTCGGGGCCGACTCGACGGGCTTGGAGACGCCGGAGCTGAGGGGGCCGCCAGGAATGGTTGGGGTCGACTCAGCGGGCTTGGAGACGCCGGGGCCGAGAGGGGCCGACCAGGAATGGTCGGGGCTGGCTTGGCAGGCTTGAGCTGCTGGGCGCACTAATGTGTTGGTTTTACCGAAATTGCCCTTATGGCTATACCAACCACATCAGGGTGCATGAAATGTTCATAATTTTTTCCCCTATATGCAAAGTTAAGAAATCATCTGTAATGTTGAAAGGTCTTGAAGTTTCTCTCAATCCAAGTTCTTGCAGAAGATTTCTGGTTCCATAAGGCCAAATCAAAAAGCAACAAGATCTAGTAACAAATCTGAGCAGGCTTTAAGTAACAGAAGCTTACATGTGTAATAATTATTGAACATATAAAAGCCGATTGAATATGAATTTAAAGAAATAAAAAGGAAAAGGCAAGCAATAAAAAGGTCCAGGTTCTTCATGGGTAAAAGACTTCCTGATAAGAATCTGTTTTTAATTCATCGGAATTGCGAGAATGTGGTGTTTATCAGGTGCTCGGCAATGATGTGGCTCGCCTTCTCGGTTGGGTGGACAGCGTCCCAGAATACATATTTGCTCGCATCTGGACAGGTGAATGGTTGCCATTGATTGCACATATATCCCAACTCGATCATTCCAGTGCCGCAGCATCCGAGCTCAACATTCTCAAAACCTACGAGTAAAAAGAGTTACGATTGAAGCTAATCCATTGACTACGCTTGTTTTAGGCATAAATATTCTCTTATGTAAATTAGAGGACCAGAGCATGGGGTGGAATTGATCTACTTGTTTCTACACGCCGGGCTAATCGGCAGTAAGATCGATACAAGTTGATATGACCTGCAGGTCTATTTAAGGATTCAAATAAACGTGGTTCAAACCCAGACGACTTGCCCTATTGGTTTACTAATTCAAGCATGATCATCGCCTTAGTTGGGAAACTTCGTTTTCTCCTTCAAATATTGTACTTTTCTACGATTAATCATAAGTAGGAAACACAGCCGCGACTCCTATCCGAGATATAGCTTTCCAAGCATGGTATAGCCATCAATGTGGCCATATTGTCAGGGACAACCACTGCTTACTCGTTAAACTTATTTGCAATAAATGCGAATGTTAACATAGATATATGGTAAAATTTTAAAAGATAAAATTAGAAATAAACATATAAGAGAAATGATAGGATTAGTTTAAATTGAAGATAAATGAAAGAAAATTGATTACGATAGTTTGTATATATATATATAGTAGACATTTAGATGCTTCCATTAGAAAGTGTGATCTTTTATAGAAAGAGTGATCTTTTAACAATTCATGGTAAGGATAGAGATAGAGATAGACATAAACTAACATGGATAAAAATAATTAAAAAATATAACTATTTGTAATTTAAACATCAACTTCTTGAATAGAGCAGAGTGGATGAAGCAAATTCATGTAACTGACCCCATGTAGTTAGGAAAAGGCTTAGATGAGTTGAGTTGAGATCCGGATTAAGACTTAGCAAAAATTATAGTAGCATTTGGATCCAATTGGATGCCAAAATTCCATCTGTATCAGATCTGAACTAGATATGGAAATGGATAATATCCTACCCACTTTAAGCTCTACGCAACGTACATGGGTTGGCCGGTTGAATTATTTTGTTACTAACCATTAATCTTATTGAGCAGTGGAGAATATCTTATCTACTTTTTCTCAAATAGTCTCTCTTTTCCCCTGCTTTAGAAAACAGCATTCCACGCTTTACTGCTCCGAGAAATGAAGCAATAGTTTTGATCGATGTTCTACACGCATCCGTCCAAAATTTCAAAGATGCGAGCATCGGAAATATACCAGAAGACAAATAAGAAGAGTCTCCATTAAGTAATATGATATGTTTGGATGGAAGGGAATAGATGGAAGGGAAAGAAAAAGGAGATAAAAGGTCGTAAATTATGAAAGGTGAAAGAAAGAGAGGGAAGGGAGTGCAAATAATAGGTTTCCCTTCTTTCCCTTTCAGCAGGATAAATTTTTTAACCCCCCAAATCGAGGTAAGCTGAAGAAAGAAAAAAAAAAAAAGTTTAAGTCATACTTTCTTGGAAGACTAAAATATTCCTTTCGTTCTTTCACACTCCTATGATTTATTTTCTATTATGAAGGGATATAATTGCCTCATAACTCTTTCTTTTCTTTTTCCTTCTCTCTATCCAAACAAGATAATTGATATTATCCTTCTTTTTTCTCTTATCATTTATAAATAAGAGAAGAAAAGTAACCCTTCCTTTCCCTTCACATCCATTTTCTTCTTTTTATTCTCTTCTTTCTTTCTTCTTTTTATTCTCTCCTTTCTTTCCCTTCAAAGATCCAAACAAAGCCGAGAAACCCGTGAAGGTCGGTGTTTCCCATCTAACTTGGCAAGCAAAAGTCTTCTAATCGGACCCACAACATCAAAAACTAGTGCAAGCTTATAACCAGATTAATTAAAGACGAAACTGTTGTCAAGAACTTACCGTACGTCAATGGATTTTGGAGGACGTAGGCAAGGTGGTCGTAGAGGGGGGCTAGTTTCACTTGGATGTCCGGCAAAGTAGCGCACAACTCATCAATCGCGGCTTGCACCTTTGCATTGAAGTGTCTTGCCACCTTATTGTACTCCTCAACGCATGAACCGCCGGCCATAAAGTTGGTGCTTCGTTCCAATGGCAGGCATCCGAAGGGGCTCAGTCCCGTGAAGCCAATCTTTCGGGCTCCCAAGTTGTACAGTTCTTTGATGAAGTCACGGGCGAGACCCGTGAGGAAGTCCACGTACTCATCAATGGTGAATTGCTTGTATCTTTCCGTGGTGTAGGCGAAGTAATTCTCGATAAAATCGTTGGTCCCGGTGCTAATAACATACGCGGCCTCCGTCAATGTATGCTTGGCCTTCTCCTCTCCGAGATAGTTTATCAATCTAGTTTGATACTCTCTGTAGTACTGGACTTGCATCGACAAGGATATCACAGACTACTTGTGCCAGGAAATTAAGAAGGAAGGAAGAGAGGTCGATCAGTATCAGCATATTAGGTAGTGATATGAGAATTAATCCACCCTTCTACGTACTTACCATTTCTTTCCACCAATTCTTTACACTCATTTATATATTCAACCATGCATATATTATTCTTTTCTAAAAAAAAAAAATCTTGTCTTTACCTTCTGGCGTAATGGCCGGGACTGGTGATTCCTCACCATGACATGTTAATTATTAATACGGGGTTTCAGAACAAATCATCAAGAAAAACAATGAACAGCTATCATCTTATAGGATCAAGAATTCAAGGGCATGCCCATGGTTTTGCTTGTCCTTCAAGATCGAGAAAGATGACTTACTAGAATGTTGGACGTAGCCACGTCCAGGCCAGAACCAGCAGATGCGAAGCAGACTCTAGTGGCAAAATCCTCTATCCCATATTCGGGATCAAGGTAAGCTGGCACGAAGGGACCGAGGCCATAATACTCCGAGTAGAAGTCGCTCCCGAGCCGGCCATTGCTGAAGCGCCCGGTGGGCTTGCCGCCCATGAAATCACGCCCATATGGTCTGAAGTTGCTCTTGAGAGGCGTCGGGATTTCGTTGTTGTTCCCCGTGTCCACCGTAGAGTCACCAAACACTATGATCGCCGGTACTTCAGCAGAGGCAGTCTTGGGTGGTGGGAGCCATAACATCATCAGCGGGAGTAGTAGAAGCTGGTTCACAATGGTCCCCTTCATAATTTCCTTCATCTCTCTCTCTCTCTCTCTCTCTCTCTCTGTGAAAATAAAATCAACTGGAACCAGTATTATTTTTTCAAGGCAAATAACACCGAGCACAAGAGAAGAATGGTGTTTAGGCTCATATATATATATATATATATATAGGTGTTTGCGTTCGGTGGGGAGATTCAATGATCGTGATCATCAGCTTACCGGCTTGTTTGTTAGCAGGGAATGTTATGGCAAACAGAGGTGAGGTGGTGACTGGCACTGTAGCAAGGCTATTTAATTGGTGAATGAAGTTATCACCAGGTGCATGTGACTGAATTATCGAAACTTTAGGCCTTATTAATTATCAGTGTACGTTAATGTCGTTGAACTGGTTTTTAAGCTATAACTCTTGTATTGTTGCGTCAAATAATCCGATGGTTAGGCTTCCCTTGGGCACATTCGTTGGTAGATCATCCATCTAAGGAAAAGGATAATGCAACTACCTATTTAAAGTTCGCAACTTTTGTGAATCCTACCATCTTTTCTTGTTGCCAACTGCCACCAACAACAACTAGAGTCGGCATTCAAAGCCAGCCTTTAAGAAAGGATGCGGTCGTTGGGCCAGCATGCATCCGCTCTTGAAAGCTAATTGCACTATAGGAAGTGGGATGGACCAGTCCCTTTTGCTGTTCTAACAAGCAAGAGGTGTCATCCACCTCCTTAATTAATCATATTGTGTTCGAAGATGCTGACAGATCGAAGTTTGCATTTGATTGAGATATAGAAATAGATTTGAGATTATTGCTCATAAAAGATTGGACTATATATCATATCTAGATACCTGCTATTTGCTGATGGTTATTTACTATATATTTTCAAAAGTCAGCTCACAAAATTGTCTCTATTCAAAGGATCATTTAGATTTATTGTGTTCAATCTAGACAGATAGTCAATTTGGGTAAATCTATGATTACGCTTAGCCCAAAAATTCATAATAGATTGGCTGTTGAATTGATAAACCTCTTCTTGGCAAATAAGTTGCTACTCTTGGCTTTTATCTGAGTATTCTCATCAAAGGTACAAGGTTATAAATTGTGCAGACCTCGAGGCGTTAAAGGAGAAGTTCATGTCTAAGTTGGAGGTGTAGAAATGGAAGGCTTTATCTATGCTTTAACGAAACTCTTATATTCTCAGTCTTAAATTCCATACCTACTCATAGTTTTATCCATACAGTAGTACCATAAAGCTTCAAGGTGTAGTTTGAAAGGATTATAAGAAGTTTTTTATGAGGCCATTATCAAGATAGCAGAACCTTGCACACCATTGCCTGAGAGACTATATGTCACATAAAAAGAGGAGAAGAATAGGATTCCGTATATTACAGGATGATGAAGAATTCTACAAAAAAGGGTGGCTTTTAAAGTTATTTTCTACAAAGATAATCTCCTGGCCAGATTAGTCAGATCCAAATATCAATCCCTATCTGATTGATACATATATATAAACCATCAAGGTCTTGTTCTTCCATTTAGAGAATTATCAATTGATCTTCAACTCTTATTAATGGAGATTTTGTTTGGTCGGTAGAAGCTGGAAGTTTGATTAATATCTCTGCTGAGCCTTGATTTTCTACTATTTCTCTAAGTCGTAGGCTAGTTGAGTTCAATTTTGTTTTGGCAAAAGAATTGTCATCTATTAATAGGCTACTAACTGCAAATGACAAATGAAACTTTCGATTCTGTATCAATATTTTTCAGACTATATAATTAATAAAATTTGTACTACATCGATCTTGTGCCGGTATAAGGCACATGGATGTTCTATATTGAGGGTCTAGTTTAGCTAGAATATCATAGTCAAACAGGTATATCATGCCATTAGTTTCAATTATATATGAGGAGGAAAAAGATGCTAGATTTGCAAAACCTTGGAAGATCCCAGCTTAGACGAGAGTATTGTTCTTTTGATAGAAGCTGCTTCATGATGCCCTTTCTCTACCTCATTACTTTTGCCTTCATTACTGATGTTTCATTACATGAAGTCAGTCAAAATTAATAGGATAACTTACATATTTTTAGAATATGAGAAACTAAATTATATCAATTGGAAATTTAAGGATCAAAAGTATATTTTTACCTACAAGGTTTGATGGATAGCTCTGATTAAACAGAGAAATAAATCATGATTCCAATTAAGGTAGTAACAGAAATACAAAGTATTATGTTTGCATGCATATCACTGAACCAAGGATATGTTTTTGATGGCATGAATCACTAACCGAATGCCGTAGAGTTTGCAAGAAAAAAGAGCATAGCTACACTCACAAGCAGATGCAAACAAAGAGATCCAGATGTGAATGCATGATCTCTTAAATGTTATATTGGCCAGGTGGGAAGCCCATGGTAGACAGGTTGGTGGCTTGCATTAAACGTGTTTATGGAGAATACTTTAACAAAAAAAATGTTTAATGAATCTGGAAAATGATAATAATTTAGCAAGTATTTGATGAACTCTCATTGTTCTCCTTCAAGGAGGTCCCCAGTTTATAATTTGAGATCAATTTTTGGTTGGGATTCTTAAGGGGTAACAACAAACTCACAACAGGTCAAGTGTGGTGATAATTGTAGTTGTAGCTAGTTTGACATTTACATGATGGAATTAGGGGTGCATGTGGGTGAGACTCTTCTAGGAAAAGTGGGTTAGATTCAAATGAGTTGTACTCCTTTTTATTCAAATTCGATGAGATCTGAAAATTATGGTATAATTTAGTTTCTCTTCACATAAAAATACATAAGTAAATAAATAAAAATCTAGATAGATCACATAGCTAAATCTTAAACCTATTAGTTTTCAAATCAAATCTAGGTTTAAATAAGGTGAACTAAATTTCAATGTCACTCTAAGCTCATAATCGACCCAACCCACTGAAAACTCTTTTCTTTCAGGTTAAAAAAAAAAAAAACTCTTTTCTTTCAGGTTAAAAAAAAAAAGAAATCTTATTTTATTTAGAAAAGATAAAAGAAACATAGGCATGGATTTAAAAAAACAGAATCAAAAAGGGGTAGAGATGCACATCCAATCTGAATCCTTTCATTTAATCACAAATTTATGACCATCAATACTAAAAGATAAATTGTTATCTAGCCATTATTTTTTTATAGCAGATTGTTACCATACTATATGATCTATGTTAATAGTTATTATCTTTCTTTCCTATTATCATAGTCTATTTGGAGTTCAACTTTAAATTTCCTAAAGATAGAGGAATATGCATGCATGGCCACATGAAAGACACTTGTAGAAAATAGACCATCATTAACATCATAATATTAGGTTTGCGAAATCAACAAGCTGCCATGAGTTACCTTAATTTCAACTTACTCAATTAAGCAACAGACTAAATTAAAGCTAAACCTAGCTTGCTCTCTAATGTATAATTTGTATACTATATATTATTTTGATTATAATACTAGTCGATCAAACTTAATTCTATCCTTGCGTACTCATTCTTAAGACAGAAATCATATAGATGAAGTAGGTTGGCATTCTCGCACTCA
The DNA here is from genome assembly GCA_900491605.1 of Calamus simplicifolius. Taxonomy (NCBI): domain Eukaryota; kingdom Viridiplantae; phylum Streptophyta; class Magnoliopsida; order Arecales; family Arecaceae; genus Calamus; species Calamus simplicifolius. Next base: position 196,711 of record UESW01004329.1, on the reverse strand, counting down.
ATAGGTAATCTTTTGTACAAAAATCTGGCTGCTGAGTGTGCACTACAAGGCTCTGACAGGTGTAAGGGCCCGTAAAAGAAGATGATGACTTTGTAGAGTCATCTCAGAAGAGCACAGGTTAATTCACCAAAGAGCTAGAAGATTTTTTGTTTTTTGTTTTTTTTTTTTGAAAGAAATTCTTGAGTTTTCTCGGTCTATATTTGCAGCTAATCCCCAAGCTCTTTTAAGGTTAGGCCGGATGTTGGCCTGGCTATTCCTTGGTTCATTCATTCGCTCTATATTGTCAGAGATTCTGCGTTCATAATTCTTTGCACTGTGTCCATGTTGTGCAATTCTTTCCACACATCTTGAGTCTACTCCAATATGTAGTATATAGGATTAGTTTAAAAAATTAACTTTTGTCCATTGCCATGTTGAGAACTTGACCTGTTGTTGTGAACTGTTTGCAGGTGAGCACATCTGCACTCTATGCCTCTGCTTCAGCTGCAGTGGAATGGCAACTAGCAGGGGCATCCTGGTAGTTGCAAACAGGGCACATTTATTGACAGAAAAGCAAACCCCATGTAAATGGAGCAACTGTTTTTCTCCCATTCGAACGTTACTTTGGATTCACCTATGATACCAGAAGTCCTTTTCCATGCATTGACTTCCAAAAATCTGGCTACAGTTCGCAGGTAATATTTCCATCTCATAATGTCCACCTTCCAGGAATTGGGACAAGGTTCTCTTGGGCTCTGGCACACCATAATGTTGCATCAATTCCATAGGATAGCAGCTCACGGAAAAAGTTCTAAAGTTCTTAATTATCACATGATGCGTCAAACAAGTAGTTGAAACATCACTCATATTTTATTTTTCTACCTTCCATAATGTCATTCTTAACATGTCTGTGGTTGGCCTACAGCAGAGTAATCAATGATGGCAAGTTGTGTGATCATCAAAATTCAGCGGCTGAACCAGTCCTCCAGACTCTCCATCCTCCCAATAGTAACACGAGCAGTTTAATATCTCAAGAATTAATCATGTTCTTCATTGACCATTTGCTTCCCTAGAATGATTGCAGCACCAACAATACTGCATGCACTAAAACAAGGAATGCTATGGATCAAAATCAAGTTTGGCCTCTATTTTTTCTGATGGAAAATTGGAGTTTCTAGCAAAGCTTTGATGCTATGAAGCATCCCTCTCTCTCGGAATTGAATTAGCTCTGTTGCTGTAAGCCAAGCTATGTAGTTGAAGACAATGGAGCAATGGAACAAAAACTAGTTGAACCTTATTAACAAGCAAGCTGAGGTCTTGCTTACTCCATGATCAGTTTTGAATTTTGTGAAAGATCGATTTGGATTCTTTCATCTTCTTGCCTCCAAACATCTCATCTTAATATTCCAGAGGCACATAAACCTGATGGCTGAGAGAATCAATCCCCCATTATATGTTCAATGTGGCTTCAGTCCTTTTATTTATGTCATTCAGGCTTAGGATACATGGCCAAACTGATGCTCTCCACTGTTTTCGGTCCACTATTGGGCCCAGGCCATACATTCACTCTCCAGAATGCCATCTTCTTGTTGGTGGACAAAGCTTGGAATTTTTCCTAAGGTTTTGAGTGCTTCTTTATCTCTAGCTGAACTTTATAGCAAAAAACATAGATGAAATTCGTTGGCCAAAGCAAGAAATATATGTTGCCAAGAATCTTGATTACTTTTTGTTCGAAGTAACAAAGGGTGATGGATACATGGAGAAGTAATTTCCATTGAAAGTTGAATATTTGATAGAAATAATTATTGCTCAGCGAATGAAAAGATAAAGAATACTACAGTTCATTCATCACTTAGTTATATATATATATATATAATTCTAGGTCTAGTTTCATTGATCTTTTTTTTTTTTTTTTGATCATATTCATGATTGATCTCTTCCACCATCTGGTCTGGTCCTTCTGGAAATCTCACGTCTTTTATATTTCAATATATATTTAGAAAGTAGGTTTCTCCAGACGTTTCAATTTATTTGAACGTGATCTGGGAGCCGACCAACGGAACAACGAGGCGGCGGACGCCTTCCGACTTATCGCGTGGTATCAATGCCTTCTTAAACCCTGTTAAGGATTTTTGTTCTGGCAAATTGGGGTTTAACGAGAAGCAACGGATGATGCTATTGAGAGCGATTGGGGCCGGGACTCGGGGCAATCTCCGTCCATGGAAGATGAGCCGGACGGCGTCGCGACCCTTGTCGTCCCGCCGGGTCATCGACATGGCCGCCCGGGACGGCGAGCTCAGGGCCTTCCTCGTCGCTGGCGAGGTCTCCGGCGACTCCATTGCTTCCCGCCTCATGGCCTCCCTCAAGAAGCTCTGCCCCTACCCCGTTCGCTTCGCCGGTGTGGGCGGGTCCGTCCCTTCTCTCCCGTCCCTCATCCTCTCCTTTTCTTTTCCTTTCTCGAGTTTTCTACTGGCCATCCATGTCCATAAAACCGAGCTTTGGATACGTTTCAGGGACTTGATGCGTAAGGAAGGCCTGCAACCTATCTTTCCCATGGAAGACCTCGCGGTCATGGGCCTGTGGGAACTGCTGCCTCATATAATGAAATTTATGGTGTACTTGCACGCGATCTACTTCTTCTGCTTCTTCTTAGAAAAATTAGACATTCTTGGCTCGCCTCATTTGATATCTTCTTTTCGAAATTGGATGGGATGTGCAGGCTCGACTGGAGGACGCTGTCGAAGATGCTGTTTCGTTTCGGCCTCATGTTGTGGTGACGGTGGACTCGAAAGGCTTCTCCTTCCGTCTTCTGGCGAAGCTAAATGGTGATCAATTTCTGCTTAAAAGATCATATCATCATTTTTTAGATTGTGCACGAGTTTAAGTTTAGCTAGAAGATGTTGAATCCGATGTTTTACAGATGTATTTAGACGAGAAAAGAATAGACCTGTACATGTCCATTACGTTGCGCCGTCGTTCTGGGCATGGAAAGGGGGTGAACGAAGATTGGAGAAGCTATGCCAATTTGTGGACCATATCCTTTGCATCCTTCCCTTTGAAGAAGAGGTTTGCAGGCGGAACGGCTTAGCTGCTACATATGTCGGTCATCCTGTGTTGGAAGATGCACTTAACCTGGACTTGGTATAACTTTTCACTGATCTGGTTGTTATAATGCATAGATTATATGGAAGTAATTTGAGTAGATCAAATTTATTTTCTTTCATTATCTTTTGCAAACTGCTTTGAGAAATCAGAAGCCTTCATCAAATACTAGGGGTTCTGACATACATCTGACTGTTGGTTAACATTATTGATTGTGGTTTGATCTTGAGTGAAGAGGTTCTAATTCCACCATTGATTTAGGTCCAACTTATTGTTTAACAACAAAATTGGACTGTCATAAAGTTCTGGATCTGGTTGAACTAGACTTCCTTTATTTCAGATTGATTTCAAACTAAACCAGAAATTTTTTTTTTCTTGTCAAATTTGGAGTTCTAGATAGAATATAAGAAATATGGTATAACATATGTGCCTTGCCTCACCCCAGACAATAATGGTTACAGATTAAGAGAATCGCAAAAGCAGTCCTCTCGTTTGATCTTGAAACTATTTTTCGTCATCCATAATGCAACCTTTATGTCTTGGAGACGTGTTGTTTTCATATAAAACAACCATGGTCATGAATGCATGTGATAAGAAACGGCTATCTTTTCTGGGTATACTTCCAACAGTTTCACCCCCTATAGTTTAGTTATCATTCATGTTGTCTTTTGCTATCCTATTATTGTTTAACATATACATAAATGTTTCCCCACTTGATTTGTTGACTATTAGTACATTGTATAAGCACTATGCTAAGGATAGAAGTATTTGATTTTATAATGATTAATGAGATGTCAAGTTTAAAATGTTCTGTTTTAGTTTGTTAAAGACAGGTCATCCTTCTCACAAAAAAAAAAAAGTGAATCAACTTGTGTTTTTCAAATCTTTGTTCAATTTTTTTTGTTCCTCGTGTATACAATTAACTTCTATACTTGACATTGGTCGAAATTTTCTGTGTAGGACTTGGATGCTTCATCAAATAAGCAAAAGACGCAAAGAAATGGTGATGCTTTTCGACATGAACATGGAATCTCCCCTGGTTAGATGTCTTACTTTCCTTGTATCATGTTCAGATTTCTGTATTGCGGGTAAGAATACTTTGTTTCTAGCTGTGTAAGTATCTATTATGCTGATGTGCTTAGCAGTACAATTGATTGAAAATTTGTGTGGCAGCTTTGTGAGAAATAACAGCATTTGTTTCTGGAAAAAAAATAGAAACATTCAGCATTCTCAGAATTTTTTTCCCCCTGTTGTTCTCTCTCCTTTTCCTCGTCTCTTCAGCAACTTACTACACACAACAACAGCAAAGAAAAACTTTACTGATATACTAAAAAAAAATGACACCAAGATAAGTAATGCGAGGTACATGTGGATGTTTTTTTTGCATGTTCTAGAACCAGTTAAGCAATTACATTCATACTTAAGTCAGCTTGATCCTTAGTGCTAACATCAAAAGGTCATATCATTGTCAAGGTTTAAAAGTCAATCTAAATCTTGGTTTGAGGCCTAATCCAAATTAAACATTTTGAGGATTCTTTTGGGCATTTTGGTTATAGCTGCAATGGTGTACAAATGAGAATATATTTAATGTGTTTCTAGTTGATAGTTCTTTGTTTCAAAATATTAGTTAACTATGTTCTGAAGTATCCTTACTTCACTTGCAATTACATTCACTTGCCATTAAGCCTTATCCCAACTATTTGGATTAGCTTTACTGTTGTCTTTTGCTAGTCTTTAGTGCTCTCTCTAGAAATACTCAAGCCTTTCCTGATCTTTTTTTCATAAAGTAAAGGTACTTGACAGTCTTGATTGACTTATCAACACAAATGTAAGTGCTACGCCTTATCATGCCAGGATCTTAATTACACATGCATGTTCTGTCTAAGTTGGTTCTCCATCATTTTCGCATGAACAGTGCAACTCCTATGCCTCAACTAACTTCTGTGCTTCAGATCTTTCTAAAAAATCCTTTTTTACTTCATTTATCTTGCTTGCTTGAGTCCTTTTTATTTGCTAACAGTTCAAAACATGCAACATTATAAGCCTTATTGTTGTTTTCCAGAACATTCCTAAGTTGCCAAAGTTAGGATGAGTCAGTTAACACCTATTAAACACGTCTTGACTGTCAGGTCTTGTATTAGCAATCCACTGCATTGCCTTGCAATCAGTGCATGCCATTTTCTATCTTTTTGTAAAATAGACTAATCTATGCATGACCATTTGATCCATTTATATAATGAGATATGCACCTTTCCTCATACAAATGTAACCCATATTGCTAGATTATAAGCCACTGCAAACTCATGTACTGGATCTCTTGTTGCATTCATTTCATGCAAACCACATTACCCTGTACCCTTCCATATCCTATGGACCTAATCTCCACCTCACGCTAGACTTTTGATGCCCAAATTATCTATCAATTTTGGTACAACTTTTTATGCCTGGCGGACAGTTTTTCGTATTTTGATTAATTTACTTTGTTATGCTTCTTTTTACTATATTTGGACGAGATGTCTAGTAATTGAAAGTTCTCCNGACGGAAACATACGAGACATCCTAGTTCTGCCAAACGACACCAAGCCTTGCGCGGCGACACCGAAGGACGGAAACATACGAGACATCCTAGTTCTGCCAAACGACACCAAGCCTTGCGCGGCGACACCCGAAGGACGGAAACATACGAGACATCCTAGTTCTGAAAACGACACCCAAGCCTTGCGCGGCGACACCCGAAGAACGGAAACATACGAGACATCCTAGTTCTGGCAAACGACACCAAGCTTGCGCGGCGACACCCGAAGGACGGAAACATACGAGACATCCTAGCTCTGGCAAACGACACCCAAGTCTCTCGCGGCGACACCCGAAGAACGGAAACATACGCGACATCCTAGTTCTGGAAAACGACACCCTAGTCTTGCGCGGCGACACCCGAAGGACGGAAAACAAACGACACATTCCAGGACGCGCGACCCGACAATTTAAGAGCGACGACACCCCAGCTCATGGCAAACGACACCCTAGTTCTTGTCAAACGACACCCTAGTTCTTGTCAAACTACACCAGAAAGGCGGAATCATACGAAGGCAAACATATGAATACAACGAGGACAGCTCGCAATGATAAAATTTTTAACATTTGCATTAAATATTAATCAGTGTGAATATGAATAAATTACATACAATTTCATTCAAAGACGAATACTTTTATACAAAAATTATGAACATGTTTCGACAATGTCGCTAATCTTTTTGTTCAGGCCCTCTCTCAATATCGTTGCAGCTAAGTGTCGCCGGTAATCTCTGACTTCCTCATCCATGAAATCCAGCTTCATATCAGGATTGTCTCGTAGAGCAAGACATTCCATGTATCTCAGACAGTACAGGCCGCAATCCAGCGATCCGCTCGGTTGGCTTGGGCAATCCGAAATTTCTTCCATCGGCCACTCCATCACTTCCTTCTTATCGCAGTAGATATGGAATATGTGGCCTAGAATTGAATGCCATTTCCTTGCATTGGCCTTGTACTTCGGGATGCGTTTCATTGAATTGAGGTGCATGAACACCTTCCTTTCCATGTCGACAGCAACCAAATGCCAGTGCGAGTTATCAGAGTTTACAATGCTGAAAAGAAACCGGAACTGGGCCTTATCTTCGTCCGATACATTATCAAATATCGCAGCCCCAGATGATCCAGCAAGTTCATGAGCAGGTGATGAGGAAGTCAGACATAGAGCAGGTACGAATACTGATGCAACTATGCACTTATGATATCGATCAGGATGCTCTGCCCAGTTTCGCATCAGAAACTCCTGCCCGCAATCGATTATCTGCCAATAAAAGTAAAACGATTAATATCATTCTAAAATCAACAACTTGAACATGTTCCTTGATATACTTACATCATCTATTATCATCTCGTTGTTAATGAGATCCTGAAGATTTTTTCTGCTTACAACTCCATTAAACTTATTTGTGTAGACGATCTCGTCGGGTTGTTGTCGCTCGCTCAAAAAATTTTGAATAATTATTTGGTCATCTTCGACCGTAGTGTTGGGCTTTGACATGCCCACTGTCTTAACCGACTTTTTGGGTCGGGTTGTCTCATAACATTCGCCGACAGCCGTGGAAGCCTTACGCTTCCTCGGATGTTTTTTAATCCTCCTAACAAGCGACGGCACGCCAATTATTTCTAAGTCCATATTGTCATCCTTTGGCGCAGGGGTGCCAAGTTTATTATCGGATATGGACTCTTCTTTATTTTCATTCCCCTGCTCTGTTTTATCAACCAATGAATCCCCCTCCAATATGTTCTCCCCTGATTTTGCATTCCCTGTCTGAATTGGAAACTCGGATGAATGGTCCTCCTCCGTCTTCTTCTCCTCAATATTTACGTTATCAGGCTCGCGGAGGACCAACTCCAAGGAATGCACCTTCTCTGTTTTCTCGTCCCCCTTGTCCTCCTCGGTTATTGCATAACTTTCCTTTCTGAGAAGTGAATTGAGGAGGCTCTCAGCAATGGACAGCCTGTGCCTGACATCTTCGAGTTGATCCTTAACACACTTCAATTCATTCCTCAACTCGGCGCATCCTGCGCAGCTATCCATTGGTTGAGGGGCGCAGGTTTCTGTTTGTTGAGGGGGGGACGGTTTTAACTGCTGAGGGAGAAGCCATCGCTCTTCTGGCAATGGTTCAATAGCTCCCTCAATCTGCAACACAAGATGATAACAAATTAATATTAACTGAACATATTGACGAATTAAGTTGAAAAAATGGTCACAGCAATGGAGCAATGGAGTAGATTACCAAGTCCTGAGGCTGCAAGTCGGCAACCCGAACCGATTGGTTCTTCGTTTGGTGGTCATACCACTTCAACAGCCGGGGCCGTTTATCAGGGTATGCTGGCTCTCGCATTGATGTATGCTCGAGGAACCACGCCTGAAAATTATATTTTTTTGGATATTAAATAAAGTAATATTACGAAAAAATTTTGTCTCAACACTAATAATTTGTCTCAATAAATCTTACCACCAGTGCTGCCGAGCATCCGAACAAGGTAGGCTGCCTCCTAATCTTTTTTGCATTTTTTGAGTGCACCGGCTCCTCGGAACGCAGGCAAGCAGCTATTTCTGGGAGAGCCAGAACAATCAATTCCTTCAGTGCCGAAGACCAGTCGATGCTACTCAGCTGACTTAAGTCATCCAAGTGCTGGATGAGATACCGTGGACACCTCTGATTAGACTTTGGAGCCAAAAACATGGCCAACATGTATGCGATCCAAAGTCGGACGGTGTCCTCGACATCCTCCTGCACTTTAGATGGCCGGAGTTGAAATATCAACTTCTCCAAACCTGATTGGCGAAGATCTAAACCCTGGCCAAACCGTCTGAACAACCTTCCGTTGAACATTTGGCTGGACGTGTCGATCTTCTTCCCATGACATGGAAGACCCAAAATGAGTGCGACTTCTTCGGCACTGAATTTAATTGCTTTTTCACCAAACATGAACTCGTCGCCACCATTGTGACATCTAATGATGTCTGCTAGCAGTCGCCCGTCGACTGTGAACGTCTGCATGTCGACGAAGGCACCAAATGGGGTCCTTCGAATCAGTCTTGTATGGCGTCTAGAGAACCCCATCCTCCAAACCTTCTGAACATATACTGCCGGCCTGCAGCTATTCTTAAACAGCTGGGAAGCCTTCACTGGGGGGACTGGAACAATTTTATTGTCAACGAAAACAGGGGGTAAGACAGAAGACATACATGTCAATAAATTTTAAGATAGAATATCGTAATATTTAATATAGTGATAAACATACCTGAAGGAGCCGCATCCTCAGTCGAACGAAGAACCAGGTCCTTGCATTGTTCCGCCATTTTCTCTGTCTGCTTCTTCTTTGTTCGCGGTCTTCGTGCACAAACGAAAGCGCTCATCTCCATGACTGAAGAATTCGGAAGAATAAACTATGGAACGAGTTTAGGAGAGAAAAAGAGACCAGTGGCTTCTCGAGCAAGAGAAGAAGAATGTCTTCTTGAGCAAAAGGATGGCTTCTCGAGCAACAGACGATTGAGGGGTTTTTCTAGGGTTTTTGCCGACCTAAGAGAAATACGAAAGGACACCCGGATCGCCACGATCACATCAATGAGACCCGCGAAGCCATAGGAACCGCCCACGTTTACAAACTTTTCTCGGAAATTTGCAATGGCTCAGTTACTAGGGTGTCGTCGAATGAGTACTACGCTGACGTCAAATTACCGCCTTTTTCAAGCATGGGTGTCGTCTCGTTAGAGCTAGGGTGTCGTGAGATCTCAACTGGGGTGTCGCGAATGATTTCTGCCGAATTCAATTAGGGTGTCGCCGAGTTCTCTCTATGTGCACATTTATAAGACGGGTGTCGTCGCCCTAAAGCTAGGGTGTCGGGGGATTTCGTCTGGGGTGTCGCGAAGGACTAACGGCCGACTTCGACCTAGGGTGTCGCTGGGATTATCTCCGTTGTCTCTTGTTCAATCACGGGTGTCGTCGCCCTAGAGCTAGGGTGTCGTGAGATCTCAACTGGGGTGTCGCGAATGATTTTCTGCCGAATTCAATTATAGTGTCGCCGGGTTCTCTCTATGTGGACATTCATAAGACGGGTGTCGTCGCCCTAGAGCTAGGATGTCGTGGCATTTCAACTGAGGTGTCGCGAATGATTTTCTGCCGAATTCAATTGGGGTGTCGCCGGGTTCTCTCTATGTAGACATTCATAAGACGGGTGTCGTGAGATCTCAACTGGGGTGTCGCGAATGATTTTCTGCCGAATTCAATTATAGTGTCGCCGGGTTCTCTCTATGTGGACATTCATAAGACGGGTGTCGTCGCCCTAGAGCTAGGAGGTCGTGGCATTTCAACTGAGGTGTCGCGAATGATTTTCTGCCGAATTCAATTGGGGTGTCGCCGGGTTCTCTCTATGTAGACATTCATAAGACGGGTGTCGTGAGATCTCAACTGGGGTGTCGCGAATGATTTTCTGCCGAATTCAATTATAGTGTCGCCGGGTTCTCTCTATGTGGACATTCATAAGACGGGTGTCGTCGCCCTAGAGCTAGGATGTCGTGGCATTTCAACTGGGGTGTCGCGAATGATTTTCTGCCGAATTCGAACTAGGGTGTCGCTGGGATTATCTCCGTGGTCTCTTGTTCAATCACGGGTGTCGTCTCGTTAGAGCTAGGGTGTCGTGAGATCTCAACTGGGGTGTCGCGAATGATTTTCTGCCGAATTCAATAGGGGTCTCGCCGGTTTCTCTCGTATGTTCCCGTCCTTCGGGTGTCGCCGCGCAAGGCTTGGGTGTCGTTTGCCAGAACTAGGATGTCTCGTATGTTTCCGTTCTTCGGGTGTCGCCGCGCAAGTCTTCGGTGTCATTTGCCAGAACTAGGATGTCTCCTATGTTTCCGTCATTCTGGTGTCGCCGAGCAAGACTAGGATGTCGTTTGCAGACTAGGATGTCTCGTATGTTTCCGTCTTCGGGTGTCGCCGCGCAAGGCTTGGGTGTCGTTTGCAGAACTAGGATGTCTCGTATGTTTCCGTCCTTCGGGTGTCGCCGCGCAAGGCTTGGTGTCGTTTGCAGAACTAGGATGTCTCGTATGTTTCCGTCCTTCGGTGTCGCCGCGCAAGCTCGTTTGGATGTCTCGTAAAAGTCTTGGTGTCCCAGAACTAGGATGTCTCTATGTTTCCGTCCTCGGGTGTCGCCGCGCAAGGCTTGGGTGTCGTTTCAGAACTAGGATGTCTCGTATGTTCCGTCCTTCGGGTGTCGCCGCGCAAGGCTTGGATGTCGTTTGCAGAACTAGGATGTCTCGTATGTTTCCGTCCTTCGGATGTCGCCGCGCAAGCTTGGATGTCGTTTCGCATAACTAGATGTCTCGTATGTTTCCGTCCTTCGGGTGTCGCCGCGCAAGACTAGGGTGTCGTTTACCAGAACTAGGATGTCTCGTATGTTTCCGTCTTCGGGTGTCGCCGCGCTTGGGTGTCGTTTGCCAGAACTAGGATGTCTCGTATGTTTCCGTCCTTCGGGTGTCGCCGCGCAAGTCTTGTGTCGTTTGCCAGAACTAGGATGTCTCGTATGTTTCCGTCTTCGGGTGTCGCCGCGCAAGTCTTGGTGTCGTTTGCCAGAACTAGGATGTCTCGTATGTTTCCGTCTTCGGTGTCGCCGCGCAAGCTTGGTGTCGTTTGCCAGAACTAGGATGTCTCGTATGTTTCCGTCTTCGGTGTCGCCGCGCAAGTCTTGGTGTCGTTTCCAGAACTAGGATGTCTCGTATGTTTCCGTTCTTCGGGTGTCGCCGCGCAAGGCTTGGGTGTCGTTTAGAACTAGGATGTCTCGTATGTTTCCGTCCTTCGGGTGTCGCCGCGCAAGGCTTGGTGTCGTTTGCAGAACTAGGATGTCTCGTATGTTTCCGTCCTTCGGTGTCGCCGCGCAAGGCTTGGTGTCGTTTGCAGAACTAGGATGTCTCGTATGTTTCCGTCCTTCGGGTGTCGCCGCGCAAGACTTGGGTGTCGTTTCCAGAACTAGGATGTCTCGTATGTTTCCGTCTTCGGGTGTCGCCGCGAAGACTAGGGTGTCGTTTGCCAGAACTAGGATGTCTCGTATGTTTCCGTCCTTCGGGTGTCGCCGCGCAAGTCTTGGTGTCGTTTGCCAGAACTAGGATGTCTCGTATGTTTCCGTCTTCGGGTGTCGCCGCGCAAGTCTTGGTGTCGTTTGCCAGAACTAGGATGTCTCGTATGTTTCCGTCCTTCGGGTGTCGCCGCGCAAGGCTTGGGTGTCGTTTCAGAACTAGGATGTCTCGTATGTTTCCGTCCTTCGGGTGTCGCCGCGCAAGGCTTGGTGTCGTTGGCAGAACTAGGATGTCTCGTATGTTTCCGTCCTTCGGGTGTCGCCGCGCAAGGCTTGGATGTCGTTTGAACTAGGATGTCTCGTATGTTTCCGTCTTCGGTGTCGCCGCGCAAGCTTGGTGTCGTTTCCAGAACTAGGATGTCTCGTATGTTTCCGTCTTCGGGTGTCGCCGCGCAAGGCTTGGGTGTCGTTTGCAGAACTAGGATGTCTCGTATGTTTCCGTCCTTCGGGTGTCGCCGCGCTTGGTGTCGTTTGCAGAACTAGGATGTCTCGTATGTTTCCGTCCTTCGGGTGTCGCCGCGCAAGGCTTGGTGTCGTTTGCAGAACTAGGATGTCTCGTATGTTTCCGTCCTTCGGGTGTCGCCGCGCAAGACTAGGGTGTCGTTTGCAGAACTAGGATGTCTCGTATGTTTCCGTCTTCGGGTGTCGCCGCGAAGCTTGGGTGTCGTTTGCCAGAACTAGGATGTCTCGTATGTTTCCGTCCTTCGGGTGTCGCCGCGCAAGGCTTGGTGTCGTTTGCCAGAACTAGGATGTCTCGTATGTTTCCGTCTTCGGTGTCGCCGCGCAAGTCTTGGTGTCGTTTCCAGAACTAGGATGTCTCCTATGTTTCCGTTCTTCGGGTGTCGCCGCGCAAGGCTTGGGTGTCGTTTGCAGAACTAGGATGTCTCGTATGTTTCCGTCCTTCGGGTGTCGCCGCGCAAGGCTTGGTGTCGTTTGCAGAACTAGGATGTCTCGTATGTTTCCGTCCTTCGGATGTCGCCGCGCAAGCTTGGATGTCGTTTGCAGAACTAGGATGTCTCGTATGTTTCCGTCCTTCGGGTGTCGCCGCGCAAGACTAGGGTGTCGTTTCCAGAACTAGGATGTCTCGTATGTTTCCGTTCTTCGGGTGTCGCCGCGAAGACTTGGGTGTCGTTTGCCAGAACTAGGATGTCGCGTATGTTTCCGTCCTTCGGGTGTCGCCGCGCAAGTCTTGGTGTCGTTTGCCAGAACTAGGATGTCTCGTATGTTTCCGTCTTCGGGTGTCGCCGCGCAAGGGTGTTTTGCCAGAACTAGGATGTCTATGTTTCCGTCTTCGGTGTCGTGGGTGTCGTTTGCCAGAACTAGGATGTCTCGTATGTTTCCGTCTTCGGATGTCGCCGCGCAAGCTTGGTGTCGTTTAGAACTAGGATGTCTCGTATGTTTCCGTTCCTTCGGGTGTCGCCGCGCAAGGCTTGGGTGTCGTTTCAGAACTAGGATGTCTCGTATGTTTCCGTCCTTCGGGTGTCGCCGCGCAAGGCTTGGATGTCGTTTGCAGAACTAGGATGTCTCGTATGTTTCCGTCCTTCTGTCGCCGCGCAAGGTTGGATGTCGTTTGCAGAACTAGGATGTCTCGTATGTTTCCGTCCTTCGGGTGTCGCCGCGCAAGACTAGGGTGTCGTTTTCCAGAACTAGGATGTCTCGTATGTTTCCTTCTTCGGGTGTCGCCGCGAGAGACTAGGGTGTCGTTTGCCAGAGCTAGGATGTCATAAAACGTATCAAGGTTTTCCAGTCCAGTTGCTGAAGTATTTTCAGCTCTAAGCTGGAAGAAACAGAGGGAAGAAAAGAGTGTTTACTTTGTGCTGCGGCTGACATTTCCTCCAGAAGGTTTTTACACAGACTACTGACTCCTGTATCCAGGTATCGGCTAGCCTCGAAGCTGAAGTATTTTCTTTCTACCCGGGAAGAGAAACAGAGTTCTTCTTCTTGCACTGATGCCATAAAACGTAAAATGGCGCCATGAAGGAGCGAAAGGGCATTTTCGTCCGCACGAAAAATTCAAAAAAAAGCGAACAGCAATAAATGTCCGTCACGTTCAGAACGTTACGTCAAACCCCTGGCATGCCGCCTGTCATGTCATCCACGTCGGATCCACGTGGACCAATAGGAAGACGCGGTGCAGCCCACGTCATCGTTGCTGCACCGGAGCCGGTGTACAAAGTGTTTTCCAGGCTAAATAGCATTACAGTATGCAGGCCAAGACGAAAGCGCTTAGGCCCAACCGAGAATGCGCGTGTAGACTTGTTAGCCAAGGATGACCATGCTGAAGGTGCACAAGGTGACTCGTTTCCCAAGAAACCTCAGGATGGCATTATAATGGTCGCTGCGGAGGAATATGGAAGGGGAGGGTGAGCAAGAACAATCCAGTGGGCTGGTTTCCATTGTGGATTCTTGCAGTATCCATTGTTGTCTCCTCTGCCTCCCGCTCCGCACCAGGAGGGCTCTCGGTGCGGAGCCATGCGCGCCAGGAGGATGGGCAAGCCGTGCACACCAGGCGGGTGTGTAGTCGTGCCTCACGATAAGGTGGCTCAAGCGTGAGTCATCTGGCAAGCCAACGCATCTGCAAGGTGCGGAGTCGTGCGCGCTAGGAGGGTGCAAGATCCGAGCGTCACGCGACGAGACGAGCAAGATCTTTGTACAAGAGGTGCAAGGGAAAGTCAGGTTTTGGGGCACTTAAGAGCTCTTGTTAGGGACGTGAGGAGTGCTAGCCGAATCGGGCTATATCTTGTAATCCAAAGTTATATATACTATACTTTGGTTAGGGGCTTTGTCCTTGGGAAGGTTTTCCCCTGTAAACCTCATCTTTGTGATGTGTTGATTGTCTATGCTTTGTGAAAAACGGGTATAGGCTGGTTAGGAAGAAATCCTTAACGCCATCATCGTGGTTGCGAAATAGAAAAGAACAACCCGGTGACAAGTTGGTATCAGAGCCCGGTTAGTTCACAAGCAAAGATGGTGACTGTGCCAGAGCGTGTGACACGACTGGAAGGCATGATGGGAGATTCAGGCAATGTGACCGTGGTTGATTTGGTGGCGCAGTGCGCGGAGTTAGAGGAGCGTTTGGCGGCAATGCAAACGTCACATTCCAACCTACTCCAAGCGCATGAAGAGCTGATAAGTGACCTCGAGCATAGGCAGCTACAATAGCAAAGGTCAGATGTGGCCATGGAGGAACGTCTGGAGACTCGATCGCGAGCATTGGAGGAGGAAGTGATGCGTCTGAGGCAGATCATCCCTACCTCACCGTCAATTGTGATTGGCGATGCACTCGGGTCGAAGTCAGGAATCCGTGATCCAAGTGTTTTGAAGGAAGCCGAAATGCAAAAGAGGTAGAGAACTTCCTTTGGGATTTGGAAGCCTACTTCCGAGTAGCGAAGGTCCCTGAGGGCGGTCAGGTGGATCGAGCCTCAATGTTCTTGGAAGGAGATGCCAAGCTATGGTGGAGAACCAGGACCGCTGGGGACACCATCGCTGGGCGACCCAAGATCGAGACGTGGGGACTCTTCAAGAAGGAATTGAGGGAGCAATTCCTTCCCTGCAACACAAGTTGGGTTGCTAGGGAAAATCTGAGGAAGCTACGACAATCTGGGAGTATCAGAGAGTATGTCAAGGATTTCTCCACTATGTTACTCGATATTTCCAACATGACAGAGGAAGATAAGTTGTTCAACTTTCTTTCTGGCTGCAAGGATGGGCCCAGGCTGAGCTTCGACGGAAGGGAGTGAAGGACATCCCTTCGGCCATTGCAGCTGCGGAGTCATTGGTGGATTTCCGCGGGATCAACTCGGGAGGCAATGCCAAGGAGAAAGGCAAGCGCCAGGAGGCCTTACCTTCAAAAACCCGAGGGGGTAAGAAGAAGTTTCAGCAAAAGAAAGCTGCCGATCAAAAGAAGACTGGTGATCGTAAGGCAGTTGTGCCACAAGGAGTGACACAGCAACCACAACGGCCAAGGTGGGCTGCTACATCTGCAGCGGCCCACATTTAGCTCGAGAATGCCCGAAGCGCGAAGCTATCAATGCACTCATCGCTAAGGAGTTTGGCAATGGAGGGAGCCAAGGAGAAGCTGGTCCTTCCCAAATGACACCTCTTCAACTACTTAATTCTATATCTATGGAGAAGGTCTCGTCGAACACCAGAAGCTTGATGTATGTACAAGCGCGGGTGAATAGTAAGGATGTGCGCGCAATGCTGGATACTGGAGCAACCAATAATTTCATTGCAAAGCCAGAAGCAGAGCGGTTGGGACTTCAGATTATGACCAGCAGCAGCAAGTTGAAGGCTGTTAATTCAGGCATATCTCCGGTGCATGGTATGGCCGAAGCTAATGTGGAGCTTGGGGCATGGTCGGGAAAATGTTCTTTGATGGTTGTTGATCTGGATGATTTTAATTTCATCTTGGGGATGGACTTCTTCATTCTTGCAAAGGCTACTTTGATTCCTCATCTGAGAGGGATCATGATTGGAGACGAGGTGTCTCCATGTTTCGTGCAAGCTGTTCAAGTTTCACAATCGGTGGAGAAGGGGAAGGCAGAGATGGCGTCGGCTAAGCAGATGAACAAAGGGCTACGGCGTGGGCAACCCACTTACTTAGCGGCCATGGTTGAAGTTCAGCAAGAGGATGCAAGCATTGCTCCGAATCAGGTCAAGGAGTTGTTGCAAGAGTTTAAGGATGTTATGCCAGAGCAGTTACCAAAGGCTTTACCTCCTCGACGAGTCATAGACCATCATATAGAACTTGAGCCAGGGGCTAGACCTCCTGCACGGGTTCCATATCGAATGGCCCCTGCTGAGCTTGCGGAGCTAAGGAAACAGCTTGATGAACTTCTGGATGCAGGACTGATTCAGCCATCCAAAGCCCCATATGGTGCACCAATCCTTTTCCAAAAGAAGACAGATGGAAGTTTGAGAATGTGTGTGGATTACTGAGCGCTAAATAAAGTGACTATCAAGAACAAGTATCCGATCCCAAATGCCAGTGACTTGTTCGATAGGTTAGCCAGCGCTGCGGTCTTCTCCAAGTTGGACTTGCGATCGGGATATTGGCAAGTCCGAATTGCTGAAGGGGATGAGCCAAAGACCACATGTGTGACGCGATATGGTTCATTCGAGTTCAGGGTGATGCCGTTTGGCCTAACAAACGTGCCAGCAACCTTTTGCAATTTGATGAATGATGTGCTGTATCCTTTTCTGGATCACTTCGTGGTAGTTTATCTAGATGATATTGTGATCTATAGAAACACCATGGAGGAGCATGTGTCTCATCTGCAACAAGTTTTGGAGACACTCAGAAAGAATCAACTATTCGTCAAGAAGGAGAAGTGCACATTCGCAACAAAGGAGATAAAATTTTTGGGGCATTATATCAGCAAGGGACGGATTAGGATGGACCAGGACAAGGTGAAGGCTATAGTGGAGTGGCCGGTTCCTGGAGGAATTACTAATCTGCGTGCATTTCTGGGATTAGAGAATTACTACCGTCGCTTTATTGCGGGTTATTCGCGGCGCGCAAGAACCCTTACTGATATGCTGAAGAAGGAGAGCACATGGGAGTGGACGACTGAGTGTCAAAAGTCGTTTGAAGATCTGAAGCAAGCTATGGCAGCTAAACCAGTTCTGGCACTCCCTGACTTCAGCAAAGCATTCAAAGTGGTGATGGATGCTTCAAATTGGGCAATTGGTGGTGTTCTAATGCAGGAAGGACACCCAGTGGCATATGAGAGCAGAAAGCTGAAAGACGCAGAGGTGCGATATTCAGCGCATGAGAAGGAGATGACTGCAGTTATTCATTGTTTGGAACATTGGAGGCATTATCTTCTTGGGACAAAATTCACTGTGGTGACAGATAATGTGGCCAACACGTACTTTACCACTCAGCGCAAGTTGACTCTAAAGCAAGCGCGATGGCAAGAGTACCTTGCGGAGTTCGATTTCACTTGGCAACATCGTTTGGGAAGACTCAATCAGGTGGCGGATGCACTCAGTCGCAGGGATGTGCAGGCCTATGCGACGACCTTGACTATTTTGCAAGGTGATTTGGTTCAACGCATTCGGGCGCAGACAGACACAGATTCGGCATATGTGAAGTTGCGCCAAGAGATTGAGGCGGCATATGTGAAGTTGCGCCAAGAGATTGAGGCGGGTGAGTCCAAGAGATTCTGGTGTGAAGAGGGACTTATTTATGCACTTGGGCGAAGATTATACATTCCGGCAGGCGGAGGACTACGGTGGGAGATCATCCGCGAGATCCATGACTCAAATTGGGCTGGCCACCCAGGAGAGGAACGGATGACAGCCCTCCTGAGCCGATCATACTATTGGCCCAAGATGCGTGAAGATGTGGAGTTCCATGTCCAGACTTGTATGGTGTGTCAGTTGGACAAAACTGAAAGGAGAAAACAGGCCGGATTACTGCAACCTTTACCCGTTCCAGAGAAACCTTGGGCATCGGTTTCCATGGATTTTATTACGGGGTTTCCTGAGGTGGAAGGAATGAGAACGGTACTTGTGGTAGTGGATCGTTTCTCAAAGTATGCAGTCTTTATACCAGCGCCCCACCCATGTCCAGCAGAAACAGCAGCCAGTTTATTCTTCCGGAACATAATTAAGGTGTTCGGGCTCCCGGGTGATATCATTAGTGATCGGGATGCTCGGTTCACAGGGAAGTTCTGGACGACTGTATTTCAGCTGATGGGGTCGGAGTTGAAATTTTTCACAGCAAATCATCCTCAGATGGATGGTCAGATAGAGAGGTTCAATGCCTTACTGGAGGAATTTCTAAGGCACTTTGTCATAGCGAGCCAAAGAAATTGGGTAGACCTTCTCGACACTGCTCAATATTCGTACAACCTGCATCGGTCTTCCTCAACCGGCCATAGTCCAGCCGAATTGTGCATGGGATTCCAGCCCATGAATCCACTGGAGGTAGCACAAAGGAATGACCAAGGGGAATGTCCCGCTGCATATAGGTGGGCACGGGACAAAACGGAGCTCCTCGAAGCAGCGCAAGAGAGCCTTGAGAAGGCGCGACGCCGGATGAAGAAATATGCCGACAGGAATAGGCATCCGCGTGAGTTCCAAGTGGGAGACAAAGTGTTGTTGAAGCTGACTCCTCAGATATGGAAGAAGTTGACGAATCGGCGATATCACAAGGCGCTGATCCAGTGGTATGATGGACCATTTGTGGTGACCGAACGGATTGGCAGTGTGGCATATCGGTTGGCTCTTCCAGAGAGACTGAAGATTCACCCAACTTTTCATGTAAGTTTCCTCAAGCCTTACTATGAAGATGAGGACCCAGGGCAGAAGCAGTCAAAGAGAGCTCCTCCTTTGATCAGGATGGAATCCTCTAAGAAAATCCATCGGGTGTTGGATCATCGCGTGGTAGGCGAGAGCAAGCTAAACCGGTGCACAGACTTCCTGATCCATTGGGAGGGTGAAGATGAGTCAGATGCCACTTGGGAGCGTGGCCCAACACTTTGGCAATTTGAGGACATCATAATGGACTACCTCCGGCACCGCTCGACGAGGGCGTCGAGTTCTCAGGCGGCGGGAGGTATGTCACCGACCCAGCGGTGACATGGTGCGCGTGGGGCGCGCAGGCTGGCTGCCTGGCATGCTCGGCGCGTGCAGACATGTAGGAGCGGTGACATGGTGCGCGCAGGTCGGCTGCCTGGCACGCGCGACGCGTGTAGACAGGTAGGCTGGATAGCACTACAGTATGCAGGTCAAGGCAGGAGCGCTTAGGCCCAAGCGAGGGCACGCGGGCGGACTTGTTAGCCAAGGATGGCCGTGCTGAAGGTGCGCAAGGTGACTCGTTTCCCAAGAAACCCCGGGGTGGCATTCTAATGGTCGCTGCGGAGGAATATGGAGGGGGAGGGTGAGCGAGAACAATCCAGTGGGCTGGTTTCCATTGTGGATTCTTGCAGTGTCCATTGTTGTCTCCTCTGCCTCCTGCTCCGCACCAGGAGGGCTCTCGGTGCGGAGCTGTGCATGCTAGGAGGGTGCGCAAGCCGTGCACACCAGGCGGGTGTGTAGTCATGCCTCACGACAAGGTGGCTCAAGCGCGAGTCATCTGGCAAGCCAACGCATCTGCAAGGTGCGGAGTCGTGCGCGCTAGGAGGGTGCAAGACCCGAGCGTCATGCGACGAGACGAGCAAGATCTTTGTACAAGAGGTGCAAGGGAAAGTCAGGGTTTGGGGCACTTGAGAGCTCTTGTTAGGGACGTGAGGAGTGCTAGCCGAATCGGGCTATATCTTGTAATCCAGAGTTATATATATTATACTTTGGTTGGGGGCTTTATCCTTGGGAAGGTTTTCCCCTGTAAACCTCGTCTTTGTGATGTGTTGATTGTCTGTGCTTTGTGAAAAACGGGTATAGGCTGGTTAGGAAGAAATCCTTAACGCCATCATCATGGTTGCGAAATAGAAAAGAATAACCCGGTGACAGTTACCATCTCATATAATATAATATTATCATACTTGATTTATCTTAAAAATACTTTTTAAAAATATAAAATTTAATATATATATATATATATATATATATATATATATTGATGGGGCCAGTTGACCCCATGGAGAATAAAATTTTTTTGAATGGCCGACACCTCTAAGGCCGACGTCTATGACCGACGGCTTCAAAGCCGATAGCTCCAAGGCCGACGGCCCCAAAGGCCGACACCTCCAAGACCGACGGCCCCAAAGGCCGGCATCTCCAAGGCCGGCACCTTCAAGCCAGGCAGCCCCGGCACCTCCCAGGCGGCCCCGACATCTTCCCAGCCGGACCCGGCGTGTCCAAGCTAGGTGGCCCGACACCTCCCAGGCTCCCCGGCATCTTCCCAGCCGGCCCCGGCGTGTCCAAGCAAGGTGGCCCCGGCACCTCCCAGCCGGCCCCGGCATCTTCCCAGCCGGCCCCGGCGTGTCCAAGCTAGGCGGCCCCAGCACCTCCCAGCCGGCCCCGGCATCTTCCCAGGCGGCCCGACATCTTCCTAGCCGGCCCCCTACTTCTCCAAGCGAGTCGGCCCCGGCGTCTCCAGTTCCGCCGAGTCGGCCAAGGCCATCCCTGGTCGGCCCGACTCGGCCCCGGCGGCTCCAGTTCCACTGAGTCGGCCAAGGCCATCCCTGGTCGGCCCGACTCGGCCCCGGCGTCTCCAGTTCCGCCGAGTCGGCCAAGGCCATCCCTGGCCAGCTCGACTCGGCCCCGGCGTCTCCAGTTTCGCCGAGTCGGCCAAGGCCATCCCTGGTTAGCCCGACTCGGCCCCGGCGGCTCCAGTTCCGCCGAGTCGGCCAAGGCCATCCCCGGCCAGCCCAACTTGGCCCCGACATCTCCAGTTCCGCCGAGTCGGCCAAGGCCATCCCTGGTCGGCCCGACTCGGCCCCGGCGTCTCCATTTCCGCCGAGTCGGCCAAGGCCATCCCCGACCATCCCAACTCGGCCCCGACATCTCCAGTTCCGCCGAGTCGGCCAAGGCCATCCTCGGTCGGCCCGACTCGGCCCTGGCATCTCCAATTCTGCCGAGTCAGCCAAGGCCATCCCTGGTCGGCCCGACTCGGCCCTGGCGGCTCCAGTTCCACCGAGTCGGCCAAGGCCATCCCTGGTCGGCCCGACTCGGCCCCGGCGTCTCTAGTTCCGCCGAGTCGGCCAAGGCCATCCCCTGCGTCTCCATTTCCGCCGAGTCGGCCAAGGCCATCCCCGGCCAGCCCGACTCGGCCCTGGTGTCTCTAGTTCCGCCGAGTCAGCCAAGGCCATCCCTGGTTGGCCCGACTCGGCCCTGGCGGCTCCAGTTCCGCCGAGTCGGCCAAGGCCATCCCTGGTCGGCCTGACTTAGCCCCGGCATCTCCAGTTCCGCTGAGTCGGCCAAGGCCATCCCCGGCTAGCCCGACTCGGCCCCGGCATCTCCAGTTCTGCCGAGTCGGCCAGGGCCATCCCCGGCCAGTCCGACTCGGCCCCGGCATCTCCAGTTCCGCCGAGTCAGCCAAGGCCATCCCCGGCCGGCCCGACTTGGCCCCGGCGTCTCCAGTTTTTTTGAGTCGGCCAATAGGCATGGGCACTGGGTCGTGCCGTGCCAAGCACGGCCCAGGCCCATCGTGCTAGAAAAATTAACGTGCCATGCCTGGCACGGCCCATTAACAAATGGGCCGTGCCTGGCACGGCCCACTGAAAAAAATTCAAATTCGGCACGGCCCGTGACCCGTCAAGAAATGGGCCACAGGCCGTGCCTGGCACGGCCTAGCAGGGCCGTTGCTGGGCCGTGCCAAAACGGCCCTTCTAGGCCGTTTTGTGGGCCGTGCCATGGCACGGCCCAGCAGGGCCATTGCTGGGCCGTGCCATGGCACGGCCCAGCAGGGCCATTTTGTAGGCCATGCCATGGCACGGCCCACAAGGGCCGTGCCATGGCACGGCTGTTGCCAGGAGCACACTGTGCACCTAGGCACTAGCCAGCTGATCCAAGCCATTATCCTGATCGGCGATGATGGATCCAATGATTGCGATCGATCTGATCGGAGATGATCCAATGGTTGCGATCGATCCATGCCATAATCCTGATCGGCGATGATCGATCCAACGGTTGCGATCCATTCGATCAGTGATGATCCAATGGTTGCGATCGATCCAAGTCATGATCCCGATCGGCGATGATCGATCGGACCGTTGCGATCAATTCGATCGGAGACGATCCGACGGTTGCGATCGATCCAAGCCATGATCCTGATCGAGGATGATCGATCTGATAGTTGCGATCCATCCGATCGGCAATGATCTGACGGTTGCGATTGATCCAAGCCATGATCCCGATCGACGATGATCGATCCGATGATTGCCGATCGAAGACGATCCGACGGTTGCGATCGATCCAAGCCATGATCCCGATCGGGGATGATCGATCCGATGATTGCAATCCATCCAATCGAAGATGATCCGACGGTTGCGATCGATCCAAGCCATGATCCCGATCGGCGATGATCAATCCAATAGTTGCGATCCATCCAATCGGAGACGATCTGATGGTTGCGATCGATACAAGCCAAGATCCCGATCGACAATGATCGATCGGACTGTTGCGATCAATCTGATCGGAGACGATCCGATGTCTGCGATCGATCCAAGCCATGATCATGATCGGAGATGATCAATCCAACGGTTGCGATCCATCTGATCGGAGATGATCCGATGTCTGCGATCGATCCAAGCCATGATCCCGATCGGCGATGATCAATCCGATGGTTGCGATCCATCCGATCGAAGATGATTCGACATCTGGATCAATCCAAGCCATGATCCCGGTCGGCGATGATCAATCCGATGGTTGCGATCCATCTGATCGGAGATGATCTGATGTCTGCGATCGATCCAAGCCATGATCCCGATCGGCGATGATCAATCCGATGGTTGCGATCCATCCGATCAGAGATGATTCGACATCTGGATCAATCGAAGCCATGATCCCAATCGGCGATGATCAATCCGACGGTTGCGATCAATCCGATCGGAGACGATCTGACGGTTGCGATCAATCCAAGCCATGATCTTGATCGGTGATGATCAATCCAACAGTTGCGATCCATCCGATCGGAGATGATCCGATGGTTGCGACCTATCCAAGCCATAATCCCGATCGACAATGATCGATCGGACTGTTGCGATCCATCTGATCGGAGATGATCCGACGTCTGCGATCGATCCAAGCCATGATCCCAATCAGGGATGATCGATCCGACAGTTGTGATCGATCCGATCAGAGACGATCCGACGGTTGCGATCGATCCATGCCATGATCCTAATCGGCGATGATCGATCCGATGGTTGCGATCCATTCGATCAGCGATGATTCGACAGTTGCGATCGATCCAAGCCATGATCCCGATCGGCGATGATCGATCTGATCAGAGATGATCCGACGGTTGCGATCGATCCATGCCATGATCCTGATATGCTATTATCGATCGAACGGTTGCGATCTATCTAATCGGAGACGATCCAATGATTGCGATCGATCCAAGCTATGATTCTGATCGGCGATGATCGATCGGACCATTGTGATCAATTCGATCGGAGACGATCCGACATCTTCGATCGATCCAAGCTATGATCCCGATCGGCGATGATCAATCCGACGGTTGTGATCGATCCAAGCCATGATCCCGATTGGCGATGATCGATCCGACGGTTGCGATCAATCCAAGCATGATCCAGATTGGTGATGATCGATCGAACCGTTGCGATCGATCCGATCGGAGATGATCCGACGGTTGCGATCGATTCAAGCCATGATCCCGATCGGGGATGATCAATCCAACGGTTGCGATCTATCCCATCGAAGACGATCCAACAGTTGCGATCGATCCAAGCCATGATCCTGATCGGCGATGATCGATCCGACGGTTGCGATCCATCCGATCGGCGATAATCCGACGGTTGCGATCTTTCTATTTTTTCTTCTTACTTATTTATTATGTTCTAGAGGTCAGGCCTAGCCCCCCTCCCTTCTGTACCATTTTAATTTTAAATTAATAAAGGGTCTGTGCCAAACCCCCCACCATTATAGTGGCTTTATATTAATAAAATTTCTTTATTCCTAATAATTTTTTAATTTATCAAAAAAATTATATTTTTTATAAATTTTTTTATTTGAGCTGTGCATGGGCTAGGCCCCAGGTGGGCCATGCCTGGCACGGCCTGGCATGGCCCACCTAGGCCGGAACAGCTCAGGCCCACCTGGGCCATGCCGGCACGGCACGACGGGCCGGCCCAGGCCCGTCATGGGCTGTGCCGTGCTGGGCCAACAGAAAAAATTTTCTGGGCCCGGCATGGCCCGGTACTGTAGCTGTGCCGGGCCGTGCCTGGCACGGCCCATCAGGGCCTAGGCCGTGCCGTGCCATGGGCGGCATGGCCCAGTGCCCACCTCTATCGGCCAAGGCCACCCCTGGCCGGCCCGACTCAGCCCCGACGCCTCCAAGTCCATCGATTCGGCCCCGCTCCGGTACTACCTTGCCAGTGGGATGGGCCCCAGCCATCTCGGGTCAACCCGGCTCGGCCTTGATAAGATGGGATTTCTCAGTTCCAGCCAGATCAGCCCCAGCATGGCCCTATCAATTCAGGGCGCCACCTCTCTGACGCGCGCTGCCTGACAGCGCCAGATTCAGCAACCCTCTGGCAACGCTGGTGATGGGACAGGACCCACCTATCCAACAACTGATGGGACGTAGCCCACTAACCAGCCTAGATTCGTGCAAGGGCTCAGCAGATATTCTGACTTCACGCAAGCCCACGTGATCATGCCAGCGTCAACCCCTATAAAAGGATAAATCACTTCAAGAACTAGGTAACGCAAGTTTACACACTTGATACCCTAATACTCAGAGGAAAATCCCGGTCCTTCTGGGATCTCTCCCTTTTTTCAAGAGCTCTCTCGAGCTCCTTCTCTGCTGTGACCTCGATTGCTGACTTGGGCATCGGAGGGTCTCGCCGGAGGACCCCCACCGGTCTTGGGACTTCTTTGCAGGCAACCCGGCGAAGCGAGGATTCAAGAAGCACTTCATTCCTGATGTCCAGGAGAGGTGATTGGGCGTCATCAGATTGGTGCGCCAGGTAGGGAGGACGCGCTGAAGGAAAGAAAGCTGTCTCCTTGAGCTATAAGCCTTCGTCCCCTCTAAGATTGCTATGGTGGTGATGCTCATGCTAGAGGTTCTTACCAATCGTGCTGGGGGGCATCCACATCGCACTAGGCAGCGAAAGGCCACCCCCTCTGCTCCTTCACCACCAACTTCAGCTACTCTAATTAACCAGCTGGCCATCCTCAATCGGCAAGATCAAGCTTTGAAAGTAGCAGTTCATGAACTGCAGAAGCAGCGCTCGGGGGCCACTCGGCAGCACCCCAAGCCTCTCAGCAACGCCCTCGATGGACTCTCCTAGCCATTCATCTTCAATGACCGCCGACTATCAAGGCTTTCCTCAACGGACTCCAGCTTTGCCCCAGTTTCCAGCTTCTTCCCGGCCACAGGCATCTCGTCTTGGCCTCCAACGCGAGAGAAGGCCCAAGTAAGGGCAACGACACTTCCAATCCGACTAACATGACTCCCTGGGGGAAAGGTCACCAGCGGACGAAAGTGCTCAAACCCGCAAAAGGAAAACATGGGAGCTACAAGAGCTAAGTACATTGCACTTAAGACAGTCTTCTTTCATTAATACTTAAAAATGTAATGCAGGGAAGACCTACCTTGCATCAACACCAAAGACCGACTCTGCATCGGCAACAAAGACCGACTTCGTGTCGGCAACAAAGACCGACTCTGCATCGGCACCAAAGACCGACTCTGCATCAGCAACAAAGACCGACTCCGCGTTGGCAGCAAAGACCGGCTCCGCGTCGGCAACACACTCTCAAGCCTGTAATCGACGTCAACACCAAACACGATGCAAAGGCAAACAGCTACGAAAAAGCTAAGTATACTACACTTTGAGAAAAAAGTTTCTTTTCATTAGTGTCTGAATGCATTACAGGAAAACCACCAAAGACCGACTCCGCATCGGCAACAAAGACCGACTCCGCGTCGGTACCAAAGACCGACTCCACATCGGCAACAAAGATGGACTCTGCGTCAGCAACAAAAAGCCCTAGGCCAGCCAGGCATAAAGCCTGACTCCGGTCGGCACCAAAGCCCTGCACCAGCCAGGCATGAAACCCGGCACCCGTCGGTGGATAAAGCCATGCACCAGCCAGGCATGAAGCCCTGCACCAGCCAGGCATGAAGACCGACTCCGCATCAGCTCCAAAGCCCGACCCCCACGTCGGTACCTCGAGACCGGCTCCGTGTTGGCGCCCTCAAGCTCAAGACCTGCGGATTCCAATCAACAGAGTTTCCTGAAGGGCAGGCCATCAACCCTGCAGAAGGAGACCAATTTCTTTAAAGAAAAAGGCACCTGAGCCTGGCCCAAGCACCCTCTGGTCAACCTCCGGGGTTAAAGGCTCCTGAGCATGGTCGAATCCCAGCGACTCTCGGGCCATCCTCCGAGGTTCAAAAGGTTCTCAACGGCCTTAACTTTGCCTCATCGGCTTTATCTTTGCCTCAACGGCTAACTGACGAGCATCCCCCAAAAAGTTAGCATACGCTGCTTTGAGTGGCGGGCGTGAGGTAATCAATTTGCCTTCAAAAAATTTCTTGAAGTTCTACACTCCTTTCGCTTAGCTGATGCGGGGCACGCAAGCTCAAGGAGTGTGGGGGGGGCATTTGATGGGGCCAGTTGACCCCATGGAGAATAAAATTTTTTTTGAATGGCCGACACCTCTAAGGCCGACGGCTCCATGACCGACGGCTCCAAGGCCGACAGCTCCAAGGCCGACGGCCCCAAAGGCTAACACCTCCAAGACCGACGGCCCCAAAGGCCGGCATCTCCAAGGCCGGGCACCTTTAAGCCAGGCGGCCCCGACAACTCCTAGGCAGCCCCGGCATCTTCCCAGCCGGCCCCGACGTGTCCAAGCTAGGCGGCCCGGCACCTCCCAGGCACCCCCGGCATCTTCCTAGCCGGCCCCGACATGTCCAAGCTAGGCGGCCCCGGCACCTCCCAGCCGATCCCGGCATATTCCCAGCCAGCCCCGGCGTGTCCAAGCTAGGCAGCCCTGGCACCTCCCAGCCGACCCCGACATCTTCCCAGGCGGCCCGGCATCTTCCTAGCCGGCCCCCTACTTCTCCAAGTGAGTTGGCCCCGGCGTCTCCAGTTCCGCCGAGTCGGCCAAGGCCATCCCTGGTCAGCCCGACTCGGCCCCGGCGGCTCCAGTTCCGCCGAGTCGGCCAAGGCCATCCCTGGTCGGCCAGACTCGGCCTCAGCATCTCCAGTTTTGCCGAGTCGGCCAAGGCCATCCCTGGCCAGGCCGACTCGGCGGAACTGGAAATGATGGCCAGCCCGACTCGGCCCCGGCATCTCCAGTTCCGCCGAGTCGGCCAAGGCCATCCCTGGTCGGCCCGACTCGGCCCCGACGGCTCCAGTTTTGCCGAGTCGGCCAAGGCCATCCCTGATCCGCCTGACTTGGCCCCGGTGTCTCCAGTTCTGCCGAGTCAGCCAAGGCCATCCCCGGCCAGCCCGACTCAGCCCCGGCATCTCCAGTTCCGCCTAGTCGGCCAAGGCCATCCCTGATCGGCCCGACTCGGCCCCGGTGTCTCCAGTTCCACCGAGTCGGCCAAGGCCATCCCCGGCCAGCCCGACTCGGCCCCGGTGTCCACAGTTCCGCCGAGTTAGCCAAGGCCATCCCTGGTCGGCCCGACTCGGCCCCGGCGGCTCCAGTTCCGCCGAGTCGGCCAAGGCCATCCCTGGTCGGCCCGACTCGGCCCCGGCGGCTCCAGTTCCGCCGAGTTGGCCAAGGCCATCCCCGGCCAGCCCGACTTGGCCCCGGCATCTCCAGTTCCGCCGAGTCGGCCAAGGCCATCCCCGGCTAGCCCGACTTAGCCCTGGCGTCTCTAGTTCCGTCGAGTCGGCCAAGGCCATCCCCGGCCGGCCTGACTCGGCCCCGGCGTCTTCAGTTCCTTCGAGTCGGCCAAGGCCACCCCTGGCCGGCCCGACTCGGCCCCGATGCCTCCAAGTTCGTCGATTTGGCCCCGTCCTGGCACTACCTTGCCAGCGGGATGGGCCCCAGCCATCTCGGGTCAATCCGGTTCGGCCCTGATAAGATGGGATTTCCCAGTTCCTGCCAGATCGGCCCCAGCATGGCCCTATCAATTTAGGGCGCCACCTCTCTGACGTGCGCCTCCTGACAGCGCCAGATCCAGCAACCCTCTGGCAACGCTGGTGATGGGACAAGACCCACCTATCCAACAACTGATGGGACGTAGCCCACTAACTAGCCCAGATTCATGCAAGGGCTCAGCAGACATTCTGACTTCACGCAAGCCCACGTGATCGTGCCAGCGTCAACCCCTATAAAAGGGTAAATCACTTCGAGAACCAGGTAACGCAAGTTTACACACTTGATACCCTAATACTCAGAGGAAAATCCCGGTCCTTCTGGGATCTCTCCCTTTTTCTAAGAGCTCTCTCAAGCTCCTTCTCTGCTGTGACCTCGATTGCTGACTTGAGCGTCGGAGGGTTCGCCGGAGGACCCCCTCCAGTCTTGGGACTTCTTTGCAGGCAACCCGACGAAGCGAGGATTCGAGAAGCACTTTATTCCCGACGTCCAGGAGAGGTGATTGGGCGTCATCATATATATATATATATATATATATATATATATATATATATATACATATATATATACATATTGTTGAGGGGTAGAATCATCATTGCATTGATAATCGTGCGAAGGGGCTAAGATTAGCCCCATCCCTCCGTCCGCTACGATATGCCCCCGAGGAACAAGCTAAACTAGTGTGATCCGGCAGGCCATGCGACCCTGACTCGTTTTTTCCGGGTTTCCATAGCCCAACCTTTCCGAACTACCCGTAACTCAACCTTCCCCGAGCCACCTATAGCTCGGCCTCTCCGAGCTCCCATAGCTCGGTTTTTTCTGAGCTACCTATAGCTCAGCTTCCCCGAGCCTCCCATGGCTCGGCTCCCCCAAGCTACCTATAGCTCGACTTCCCCCGAGCTTCCCATAGCTCGACTTCCCCGAGCTTCCCATAGCTCGACTTCCCCGAGCTTCCCATAGCTCGACTTCCCCGAGCTTCCCATAGCTTGAGCTACCCATAGCTCGGCTTCCCCGAGCTACCCATGATTCGGTTCTCCCCGAGCTACCCATAGCTTGGCTTCCCCGAGCTACCCCTAGCTCGGCTTCCTCAAGCTTCCATAGCTCGGCTCTCATGAACAATCCGCGATCCGACACTCACCTCCGTGGAACCCAACGCGGGAGAGCCTAGGCCCATCATCACATAATCCCAAGCAAAGAATCATGTTGAAGAGTGGTCTAGGACTTAATATAACTACCTAGGACCTACGCATCTATTAGATCTCAGGCCATCAAAGAGCTCTCCTAGCCGTCGATCCCTCAACGAACAAGATATGGATCCCATCGGCCTTACAACGGCCTGATTCGATTCATTCCCGTATCCTAACAACCTTCGAACCTTCCAGAAGGCGCTCAGGATCCAAGTGATTGCCTATACATACGACACCCCTAGATTCTCTCAGGTATGCGCTCACAGCCCCTGGCTCACTCTCACTCTCACTCTCACTCTCCTCCACTACTCGTCGGCGCTCCCCTAGAGCTCCCGATCGGCCACCCCTGGAGAGACTTCCCGAAGAGATCCCTCTTCCCATTTTCTGTTGATCACCGATCCCCACTGACTTGAGCGTCGGAGGGTCTTCCGTGGAGGGACACCCCCAACTCCTCTCGCGCGAGGACTTCTGTGCAGGTCCACCCAGAAGGAAGCCCAGACCAGGAGATCAACCACGCCCGAGTCGATGGACAGATCCCAGCGGCAATAGATTGGCGCTAGAGAAAGGGTCTCAAGTCCCATTAAAACTTGAAGAAAGGAGACAAGGATCTCAATATGGAGTAGAACCTCTCCAATGGCTAATCGAAGAAGAGCAACCTTTGAAGCTCAAGACCAGGTCGTCACTCAAAGACCTGATCCGATAGGCAACATGGCGCCGCAGCCTCCACCAGTTGAGACCCCATCACCACCAGCCATCCCGGTGACCCAGAACCAGTTCGCTACGTTGGTCCAGCAGGTCCAAGCCCTGACCCACCTGGTTCAGGAGCGTTTCATAGCTGCCCATGCTCCGCACCTTCATAGGGAGGCCGCACCTCCTTCCTCTCCAGCCACCCTCCTCCTCTGGTCCGCATGGAGCCACAGACCCCCCACACCGACCCAAAGGGGACAAACCAGTCCCTGAGGCGACTGTAACAGGGATCCTCCCAGATCTGATGAGCCCAGACCCTTTCCTCGGTGTCCTCCCATCATGATTCAACGCCATCCCTGCGCTCTCCCCGCCCAGCTCCTCCTCTTACTTCTAAATAGGAGATCCATCGATAAATCCGAGAGATGCGTCAGGAACTGGATGCCGCCAAGCAGGCCCATCCGCCTCAGCCCAAGGTGGAGCAGGGCATCCCTTTCTCCAAAGGGATCATGGAGGAAGTGATTCCCTCCCATGTCAAACTACCCGCCGTTGAGCCCTACCATGGCTCTTCTGACCCGGATGATCATCTCAGCAGCTTCGGTCAATAATGATGTTCCACGGAGCATCCGACGCAATCCTCTGCCGCGCCTTCCCCTCCACCCTTAGAGGATCTACCTGAACCTGGTTCAACGCCTTGAAACCAGGTTCCGTTGATTCATTCGACGAGCTGAGCCATCTTTTTATTGGCCA
Organism: Calamus simplicifolius; assembly: GCA_900491605.1. NCBI lineage: Eukaryota > Viridiplantae > Streptophyta > Magnoliopsida > Arecales > Arecaceae > Calamus > Calamus simplicifolius. The sequence goes on along the minus strand of UESW01004329.1, from coordinate 165,671 downwards.
GTTCGTCAGTAGCACCGTCACCGGCGGAGATCCGACTCCCTCTCCGAAGTTAAGCAGAGAGAGGGGGAGTCCTTGAGAAACTACCTTGGCCGCTTCAACAAGGCCATGCTAGAGGTGGACCACCTTAATCATGAGGTGGCCATGTCCGCCTTGACGGGTGGAGTTTCGAAGGAGAGCGACTTCTACCTGGCGATGGAAGTCAGCTACCCCCCAAACCTCTCCGATATGATGGCTCTGGCAGACAAATACGCCAGGGTCGAAGAATCGCGGAGAGTTTCCCGTGCCGAGCTGGCGAAGAAGAAAGATCCCAAAGGTCCTGATAGGCACCGACCCGTCCGTCGGCCAAGTCCATCTCGTCACCAAAGAGCTCCCCCACCGCCGCCGAGAAATCGCTCCCAGAGCCCGCCCAGGCGATTTGACCGGTACACTCCGCTCACTGTACCCAGGGCGCAAATTCTTATGGAGATAGAGCGCTAGCTCCCCGGCCAACTCCTCTCCAAGGAACCCAACCCGGAGGGACCCCACCAAATACTGCCGCTACCACCGGGAGCACGGCCATGACACTGAGGAATGCTGGCAGCTGAAAAATGAGATTGAGAGGCTGATTCAACGGAGCCGATTGAACCAATTCAGGAGGGCACCCGAGCCAGGACAAGGGGGGGATCGCCAGCCCGAGCTTCAACAACCTCCTACTCCACCAAACCTGCCTGTAATCGGCCACATCAACATGATCGAGGAGGCCGGTGGCTCGAGCTCCAGAAATGATGATGAAGGATCGGTGCCAAAGAAAGCGCGAACGCGCGAGCTCTCCTTCTCCGATGACGATCTCCGAGGGATACAGTTTCCCCATGACGATGCACTAGTTGTATCCCTCAATTTAAATGACTATGATGTAAGCCGGATCCTCGTTGACAGTGGAAGTTCTGTGAATGTTTTGTACCTCAATGTGTTTGCCAAGATGAGACTGCTCATGAAAAACCTTCGAGCCATGGATTCCACCCTAATGGGATTCACAGGCGATGTCATCATCCCGGAAGGGGTCGTAACCTTAACGGTTCGCACAGAAACCTGGCCCCTTGTGGCCACTGTTCACACAGACTTCCTAGTAACTAAACTCAGGTCGCCCTACAACGCAATATTTGGGAGACCCGGCCTGATGTCCCTCAAGGAGTTGTCTCCATCCCACACCTGTCTATGAAATTACCTACCAGGCGGGGAGTTGGAGTTGTCCAAGGAAGCCAGACCATGGCTCGATAATGCTTCATCACTAGCCTTCAGTCTAGAATGCCGGAGGTTGACGGGCTGGACGCTCGGGAGGATTTCGCCGAACAGCGGGGAGAACCAACCGAGGAACTGGAAGAAGTGCCGCTGGACGAGGCTCATCCCGACCGAACCATAAGGATTGGGTCGCTGCTGAAAGGCGAACCTCGACAGGAGCTGATCAACTTCCTCTGGAGCAACGCCGACATTTTTTCTTGGTCTGCCTCCGACATGCCAGGAATCAGTCCTGAGGTCCTCGTCCACCGCCTTAACGTGGATGAGATGTACCGGCCCGTCAAACAAAAGAAGAGGAGCTTTGCCCCAGAGTGGCAGAGAGCTATTGAAGAGGAGGTTGATAAACTTATCAAGGCAAACTTCATCCGGGAGGTAAATTACCCGAACTAGCTATCGAATGTCGTCATGGTGAAGAAGTCGAACGGCTAGTGGTGGATTTGCATCGACTTCACCGACCTCAACAAAGCATGCCCGAAGGACAGCTTCCCTTTCCCCCGATTGATCAACTTGTGGATACCACCTCGGGTCATCAAATGCTGACATTCATGGACGTATACTCTGGCTACAACCAGATTTGGATGGCCCCGAAGAAGAAGAAAAGACCGCCTTCATAACCGACCGAGGTACTTACTGTTACCGTGTTATGCCTTTCGGTCTTAAAAATGCAGGAGCCACCTACCAAAGGCTGGTCAACAAAGTATTCAAGGAGCAAATCGGCCGAAACATGGAGGTGTATATCGACGACATGCTGATCAAAAGAAAAGAAGCATCACAGCACATCGGGGACCTCTCGGAGAGCTTTGCAACACTCCGCAAATATCAGATGAAGCTCAATCCGACTAAGTGCACCTTCGGCATTAACTCCGGGAAGTTCCTCGGCTTCATGGTCTCCCAACGGGGCATCAAAGATAACCCCCAGAAGATCCAAGCTCTTCAACAGATGGCGCCTCTAGCATCTATTAAAGAAGTCCAGCGCCTGACCGGGAGGATAGCGGCTCTCAACCGCTTCGTGGCGCGCTCAGCCAAAAGATGCCTTCCCTTCTTCAAACTCTTCAGTCGGCTAAGAACTTCCAGTGGACCCCCGAGTGTCAAAAATCATTCCAAGATCTCAAGAAGTACCTCGGCTCTCCCCCACTCCTCAGCAGTCCAAATCCTGGCGAGACACTATTCCTATATCTGGCTGTTTAGAAGGTGCCGTTTGCTCGGTGCTGGTCAGGGAAGAAAACAAGGTCCAGAAGCCAATTTATTATGTCAGCAGGCTACTCCGCGATGCGAAGACGAGATATAGCCGAATTGAAAAGATGGTGTTGGCCTTGATAACCTCAGTTCGAAAGCTGAGGCCATACTTCCAGGCGCATTCTGTGACAGTCCTGACTGACCAACCCATCAAGGCAGTGGTCCATCGCCCGAGACATCAGGGAGAATGACTAAGTGGGCCATCGAGCTGAGCGAGCATGATATCCATTTTTAGCCTTGCCCGGCCATCAAAGCTCAGGTGTTAGCCAATTTCCTCCTTGAGTGTACCATCCCAGAGGACAGCTCCACCCCTGACTCCCCCGAGGAACCAAAAACTGGTGCCCGGTGGCTCCTCCATGTCGATGGGTCATCCAACGCTCATCGCTCCGGTGCGGGCTTGGTTCTCATCAGTCCGGAGGGGGTGACCTTTGAATACAGCGTCCGCTTCTCCTTCCCAGCCTCCAACAACGAAGCTGAGTATGAAGCCCTGCTGGTCGGTCTCTGAATCGCCCGCATCCTTAAGGTGGAGAAACTTAATGCCTTCACCGACTCCCAACTAGTGGCAGGTCATGTACGAGGGGAGTTTGAAGCTCAGGAACCGAACATGATTCGATATCTCCAAGAGGTTCGGAGCTGTTGACCCAATTGATGATTTTGATGATTAACAAAACTATTTGAGTATAACAATTGAAGGCTCTAATGATTTTGATTAAGTTTTTCAGATTATAAGTCGATTGAATGATCAAAATCAGGAGTTAAATCTTGTTCTGGATCGAATCTAATGTTTAGGTAAGATTGCAGACATTAGAGTCGACTCGAGAATCACAGAGCCGACTCCAGTATCTGGCACGGAAGTTAGAGTCGACTCCGAGACTGTTAGAGCCGACTCCAACAGAAAAGACAGAACGTTGATTTTTCTGGCCCGACTTAGAGTCAACTCGGGGTCTGTTAGAGTCGACTCCAGAAAAGTTTCTTGTCGACCCTAGAAAAGCAGAGATGACTCCAGAATTAATGGATTAAAGAGTTTCGAGTTAGAGCCGACTCCAGAAAAGTTAGAGTCGACTCCAACCCACCTGGAACAAAAATTAAATTGCCAGATCAGCTCTAACAGTAATATTTCTATTTTACTTTATTTCTAACGGATATATTTTGTTGCAAGGTACACTCCAACGGATAGTTTTCTTCCAAAAGTGGTTTGAAAGAAATCTATAAAAAGGGAAGACTATCATTCAAAAACAAGAACGAAAAAGAACGGAAAAATCAAAGAAGAAAAACGGAAATAGAGAAATCCCAATTCAAAAATCTGAAAAAGAGAGAGCCTGAATCTCAAGAGAAAAACCTTCTAGCTCAAATCCACTCCACTCCAAAAAGCTCAAGAGGAATCCAAGGCATTCAAATCAAAGTTTTGGTGAATTTTCCAAATTATTGAAAGAGGATTAGTTTCTTTCTTTTCAATCCTTCTCAACTGCTTCAACTGTAAAGAATCGGAGCTAAGGCTTGATTCAATCTAGCAAGGAGAAGAAGAAAAGAAGAAAAGCTCAAAAGCCAACCAACTACAAATCAGGCTTTTCTAAACCTTGTTCATTTACTTGATTATTTGCTCATTGAGGAGCTGTGTACTTGAAAAATAATATTTCTTTGTTTGTGTCTAGTTCAATCTGGGGGATTGAACTAGTGGAGGTAGTCTTACCTCGGTACAAGCTTGGTATAGCTTGTGTTAGGGTTTTTGTGCTGGTGAGCCCGAAAAACCGGTTGGGTTCGTTGTGATCCCGGGAAAACAACAAGTTTGAGTTGTGAGCTTGTAAAATAACTCGGCTGTAATCAAGGAAGATTATAGTGTGGACCCAAGTGAATCTTGGGAGTGGACGTAGGTGTTGGATACACCGAACTACTATAAAATCTTTGTTTGCCGTGTCTCCTTTATCTCTATCTCTATCTCTATCTTATTGATTGTATTTTGTTTTTGCATCTGCATTCACTTTCACTCACACTAAGCAAACAAATATTTCAAAAGGTTTAAAATTTTTTAAAGAACCCAATTCACCCCCCCCCCCTCTTGGGTTGTCATCTGGGCCAACAATTGGTATCAGAGCTAGTGCTCATTAGATTTTGATCACACGATCAAGAGCTAAAGATCCAAATGGCAGCTCAAGTTGGATCATTTGCTGAAGGTCATTCTACGAATAGACCTCCACTGTTTAATGGTTCAAATTATTCATATTGGAAAGCTAGAATGAGGATATTCATTCAAGCTTCTGACTATGAACTATGGGGTGTTATAATTAATGGACCTAGTACACCCACACATGTTATTGATGACACTATTGTTCCTAAGCCCGAAAGGGATTGGAATGATAATGATAGGAAGATGGCACAGCTTAACGCTAAAGCCATGAATGTTTTATATTGCTCTTTAGATGTAAATGAATTTAATAGAATCTCCACATGTAATTCCGCAAAGGAGATTTGGGATAGATTAGAGGTTACCCATGAGGGTACCAACCAAGTAAAAGAATCTAAAATTAATATTTTTGTTCATAAATATGAGTTGTTTAGCATGGAACAATCTGAAACCATTGCATGCATGTATACTAGATTTACAGATATTGTAAATGGTTTAAAAAGTCTTGGTAAGACATATACTAACTCAGAACTTGTTCAAAAATTCTTAGGTCACTACCAAGATCATGGGAAGCCAAAATGACAGCAATCCAAGAAGCAAAGGACCTCAACACTCTACCCTTAGAGGAGCTTCTAGGATCACTTATGACCCATGAGTTGACAATGAAGCAGCACGTAGAGGAGGACACAAAGAAGAAGAAAGTGATTGCCCTCAAAGCTGCAAAAGAAGAAGAGAGCAGCAGCGATGATGATGATGATGATGATGATGAGAGACTGCTCTCTTAGCTAAAAAGTTTAAAAGATTCATAAGGAGAAAGAAACCCTTCCACAAGAAGAAATTTGGAGCAAAGTGGGAAGGAGAAAAGGATAAGAACAAGAACAAGGACAAAGAAAAAGAGAAAGACCCCTTGACTTGCTATGAGTGTAATAAACCGGGCACTTTAGGAATAATATCCTAAATTAAAGAAAGCCTACAAAAAAAAAGAAGGCTTATGTGGCGACTTGGAGTGATAGCGAAGAATCTTTTTCGAAGAAGAAGAACAAAAGGAAGTCGCAAATGTATGTTTTATGGCGGACGACAACGATGAGGTAAGTTTCGATAACCCTTGCGATGAGTTTGTATTTGATGAATTATTTGATGCTTTTAATGAACTTGTAGGTGATTTCAAGGTTTTGAAAAAGAAATACAAGCTTTTGAAAAATGAAAATTAACTTTCATTAAAGAAAAGGAAGATCTTAATAATGAAGTTAAGAAACTTAAATCTGAAAATGAAATTTTGGTAAAAGAAAAATAATTAATTTCAATGAAAATGATAAACTAAGGAAAGAGGTTGAAAAATATAAGAACATAGTTGATAAGTTTACCTTAAGCTCAACTAAATTGAACATGTTATTAAATAGTCAAAAAGCAGTTTTTGACAAAGCCGGATTAGGGTATAACACTTTTAGAAAACAAAAATCACTGAAAAATATTTTGTGCGTGCTGGCCAAAGTAATTTTACATGCTTTAAATGTAATAAAAAAGGACATAAATCTTATGAATGTAAAATTCTAAAACCTAATAAAAACTTAAATATTAAAGAAAGAAATATGGGTTCAAAAGGAACAGTTTTTATTGCTACTAACCATGAAGGACCCAAGAAAGCTTGGGTACCTAAACATAAGACTTGATCATCTTTGCAGGAGTGTCTTGCGGCCAAAAGATCAAAGCGAAAGTGGTATCTTGATAGCGGCTGCTCAAGGCACATGACGGGTGACAAAGATCAATTCATCACCCTCGAAAGCAAAAGAGGAGGAGTAGTTACATTTGGGGATAATGGCAAAGGCCAAATCTTGGGGCTTGGTAACATTCAAATAACTCCTCCACATATATTGAAAATGTCTTTATGTTGATGGTTTGAAACATAATTTAATTAGTATTAGTCAATTATGTGACAAAGGTTTTAAAGTATCATTTGAATCTTCTATATGCACAGTTGCTAATCCCATTGATAATAGCATTGTTTTTATTGGAAATAGAAATGGCAATGTATACTTGATTGACTTAGACAATTTGTCTACTAATAATCATTGCTTAGTTGCTAATAATGCTAATATGAATGAGATTGGTTGGTTGTGGCATCGAAGATTAGGTCACGCAAGCACACACCTGATTTCAAAACTAATTAGAATGGATTTAGTAAAAGGACTACCTAAAATAGATTTTGAAAATAACAAAATATGTGATGCATGTCAGTTTGGAAAACAAACGAGAAGTTCTTTTAAATCTAAAAATGTTGTTTCAACTTCTAGGCCATTAGAGCTACTTCACATGGACCTTTTTGGACAACTAGAACCACAAGTCTAGGAGGAAAGAAATATGGTCTTGTGATAGTAGATGATTACTCTAGATTCACTTGGGTAATGTTTTTAGCTCACAAAGATGAGACTTTCTCGATATTCCTGAAATTCTTCAAGAAAGTCACAAATGAGAAAAACACTACCATAGTGTCTCTAAGAAGTGATCATGGAACTGAATTTGAAAATCACTTATTTGAAAGTTTTTGCAATGAAAATGGTATTAATCATAATTTTTCTGCACCAAGAACCCCTCAACAAAATGGAGTAGTTGAAAGGAAAAATAGAACTCTAGAAGACATGGCCCGTACCATGCTATGTGAAAGTAAACTCCCGAAATACTTTTGGGCGGAAGCTATTAACACAGCATGTTACATCCTAAATAGAGCATTAATAAGACCTATTTTAAAGAAAACACCTTATGAATTATGGCATGATAGAAAACCCAACATTAAATATTTTCATGCATTTGGTTGTAAATGTTTTATTCATAATAATGGTAAAAATAACTTAGGTAAATTTGATGCAAAATCTGATGAAGGAATATTCTTAGGTTATTCAACAACTAGTAAAGCATATAGAGTGTTCAATAAAGGAAGTTTAATTGTTGAAGAATCTATTCATGTAGTTTTTGATGAATCTTTAGCATCAAGTTCCAAAAGGATTGATGATGAGGAAGATACAAACATTCTCGAAAAAATCTTGAAAAACTTAATATTGATGTATCTTCAGATCATGAACAAGAAGCTAAAGATAATGATTCACCTAAGCTGATGTTATTAATACTAATCATAATGATGTAGATCTACCAAGAGATTGGAGATACGCTTATAGTCATCCCAAGGAATTGATTATAGGTGATCCATCTCAAGGAATAAGAACTAGATCATCTATGAGAAATATTAGTAATCATCTTGCATTTGTTTCTCAAATTGAACCTAAAACTATTGAAGAAGCTGAAAAAGATAATAATTGGATGTTAGCTATGCAAGAAGAATTAAACCAATTCACTAGAAATAATGTATGGACATTAGTGGAAAGACCTAAAGATCATTCTGTTATAGGATCAAAATGGTTTTTAGAAATAAACTAGATGAAAATGGCATAGTAATTAGAAACAAAGCTAGATTAGTTGCAAAAGGATATAATCAAGAAGAAGGTATTGATTTTGATGAAACCTTTGCACCTGTAGCTAGATTAGAAGCCATTAGGCTATTACTTGCATTTGCATGTCACATGAACTTTAATTTATTTCAAATGGATGTCAAAAGTGCATTTTTAAATGGATTAATAAATGAAGAAGTATTTGTTGAACAACCACCAGGTTTGAAGATCATGAATTTTCAAATCACGTTTTTAAATTGCACAAAGCTTTATATGGTTTGAAACAAGCACCTAGAGCTTGGTATGATAGACTAAGTAAATTTTTGATTGAAAATGATTTTACAAGAGGAAATGTTGATAAAACATTGTTTTTGAAAAGAAAAGATAAAGATTTACTTGTAGTTCAAATTTATGTTGATGACATTGTATTTGGTGCTACTAACAATCTTCTATGTCAAGAGTTTGCTAAGTTAATGCAGGGAGAATTTGAAATGAGCATGATGGGAGAACTCAATTTCTTCCTTGGACTCCAAATCAAACAAAGCAAAGAGGGAATCTTTATCAACCAAACAAAGTACACAAGAAAATTCTAAAGAAGTTTGGTATGGAATCAATCAAACCCCTCGGAACACCAATGAGTCCTTCATGCAAGCTGGACAAAGATGAAGAAGGTAAGAAGGTTGATCAAAAATATTATCGAGGTATAATCAGATCCCTACTTTACTTAACTGCAAGTAGATCAGACATAATGTTTGCTGTTTGCTTATTTGCTATTTGTCGCCATCGATTATTTCACTAAATGGGTCGAGGCGGAGGCGGTTGCACAAATAACCGAAGCACGGGCCAAGGATTTCGTATGGAGGTCCATCATCTGCCGTTTCGGCCTCCCGCACACTATAATCACTGACAACGGCAGGCAATTCGATAATCCAAACTTCCGCCAGTTCTGCGAAGAGCACGGGATCCGTCACCACCATACCTCGGTCGGGCATCCGCAAGCCAACGGAGCAGCCGAAGTAACCAACCGGACTTTGCTTCAAGGGATCAAAGCTCGGCTCTCCAAGGCCCAAGGCAGGTGGGCAGACGAGTTGCATCATGTCCTGTGGGCCTACCGCACCACCCCGAGTGTACCCACAGGCAAAACCCCATTCCGGATGGCCTTCGGCATAGAGGCCGTTATCCAAGTGGAGATAGGTCTCCCTTCTCTGCGGGTGGAAAGCTACTCAGAGGAAGCCAGCGAGGAGCAGCTCCGCACTAACCTCGACCTGATAGAGGAGGTTAGAGAGAAAGCTCAGATCAGAGTGGCTGCCTATCAGCAGAGGGTGGCCCGCTACCACGCCTCCAAAGTCAAAGGGAAAGCTTTCTTGCCTGGCGACCTCGTTCTTCGGAAAGTATCTGTCTCCAAACCGCAGGAGCAAGGAAAACTGGCACCAAACTGGGAAGGCCCCTACCAAGTAGCAGAGATTGTTGGACTGGGGACCTACAAGCTGCAAGATCTAAGCGGAAAATCCATCCCTCGAACGTGGAGTTCGAACAATCTTCATAAGTATTATCAGTAGGGTACGCCCTTTATAGGCTCACCTTATTAAATTTTTGTCGGCACATGTTTCATAATTTACAACATGAATCACCACACATTATGTCGCCAAAAATTGTGAAAAAAAACAGGTGCTGCTTACCAATCCTCGGCACGATCGAGTTACCTGTTTAAACAGGAAGTCTCCGAACCTCGGCTGGGCTGAGCAATAAATCTCCGAACCTCGGCTGGGCCGAGCAACAAATCTCCGAACCTCGGCTGGGCCGAGCAAC
>UESW01004329.1:54178-145207 GCA_900491605.1 Calamus simplicifolius | reverse complement strand
CCTATCAGCAGAGGGTGGCCCGCTACCACGCCTCCAAAGTCAAAGGGAAAGCTTTCTTGCCTGGCGACCTCGTTCTCCGGAAAGCATCTGTCTCCAAACCGCAGGAGCAAGGAAAACTGGCACCAAACTGGGAAGGCCCCTACCAAGTAGCAGAGATTGTTGGACTGGGGACCTACAAGCTGCAAGATCTAAGCGGAAAATCCATCCCTCGAACGTGGAGTTCGACAATCTCATAAGTATTATCAGTAGGGTACGCCCTTTATAGGCTCACCTTATTAAATTTTTGTCGGCACATGTTTTATAATTTACAACATGATCACCACACATTATGTCGCCAAAAATTGTGAAAAGAAACAGGTGCTGCTTACCAATCCTCGGCACGATCGAGTTACCTGTTTAAAAGGAAGTCTCCGAACCTCGGCTGGGCTGAGCAATAAATCTCCGAACCTCGGCTGGGCCGAGCAACAAATCTCCGAACCTCGGCTGGGCCGAGCAACAAATCTCTGAACCTTGGCTGGGCCGAGCAACTAATCTCTGAACCTCGGCTGGGCCGAGCAACAAATCTCGAACCTCGGCTGGGCCGAGCAACAAATCTTCGAATCTCAGCTGGGCCGAGCAACTACTCTCCAAACCTCGGCTGGGCCGAGCAACTACTCTCCGAACCTCGGCAGGGCCGAGCAATAATTCTTCGAACTAAAGTCCTGGCAAAAAACCAAAGCACATGAGCCCCGATTAAAGCCGAAGGATTTCCAAACAGTCCCCAGAACTTCGGCCAGTTTGAGAAAAGCACACTGTGCAAAACCATCGATAGACACAAAGTATGCACCTCCAGCAAACCCCTAAAAGGTTCGGCAGGCCCTACATGACCGGCCGCGAACCCCCAAACAAAGTCGGAAAATCCCCCCTGCTACTAAAATCCCTGGGCAATGCCCTTATAATCTATCGCCCAAAACGCATGTCTCAAACGAAGCCATGACTCAGCGCGTAAACCAATAAGCCACCCAGGCTCCCCGACTATTCAAACAGAAACAAACAGTTCTTCTTTGAGCTAAACGACGATCTCGGAGAATAAGAGGTTGTCAAAAAAGGCCCTTTTTCATTTAGAAAAGTAAATACAAGAAGAGAAGGAGAAAAAACAAAAAGAAAGAAAGTGGCCCTCGCAGGGACCTAACGCCTTCCCCCGGGAGCAGCCGAGTCTTCCAAACGCCGGGACAGCTGGCGACTTGTTGGTGGAGGGACACTATCTCCTCTTTTTGCTGGTCCATGACCCGGCGAAGGGCCTCGATCTCCCTCGCAGAGACGGCAAGATACTCCTCAACAACCTTCTCAAGCCGCTCGTGGCTTGCGAAGGCTGATGCCAGGGCCAGCCCATCAACACGACGGTGGGGCGACTCCCCTCGGAGCCCCTAGGGCCATTGATCACCACGCCTAATCTATCAGGTGATTGCTCTCCACCTTGAAAAGCCATGTCGAGAGGCCAACCAAAAAGGACGGTGAATGCTAGCACCCCTCTCATCCGTATTTATACTCCTCAGGCGAGTATCTCGATCAGTCGGGTCATAAATACCGACCCATGGGAATTCGCCACGTGTCGCCGCTTTAACTAGCGACCACAGGACCCGAAGGGCCACCCCTTCCCGAGCAAGATCGGTAAATGTCGACGAACTGTTCGGGAACCCCCCTCCTTCTCTAGAAACGGGGTTCCTCCTGATCTGCCGGGCCCTCTCAGTAAATGCCCTCAATACTCCCCCAAGCTATCTTAAATTGGCCGCCCTTTGGAAAATGTGAAAGAGAAAGAGCGCCGGCACCTGGCGATAATTCACTCCCTCGGGAGTGGCCAAATCATAAATGATGGGCGTACCCATGCGCCGCCCGTTCCGCCTTGACGCCCCTCACCGAGTCTCATAGGGACCAGGTATCATGACTCACGTGGCGACTAAGTCACCTTTCCAAGCTCTAAATCTCCGAACCTCGGCTGGGCCGAGTAACCATTCTCCGAACCTCGGTAGGGCCGGGTCACAAATCTCCGCACCCCAATAAGGTCGAGTAATAAATCTTCGAGCTTCGGCCAGAGTCAAGGAATATGTTCTACCACCGAACAGTCTCCAAATTTCGTCTGGATTTGGGCGGCTTACAAGCCTCGACTGGCTCGGATAGTGCGGGATCCTCATCCAAAAATGAACGAGATGTCCTTATGCCCCATTTCGTCGCCAACAACAACTCTTGGCGCAAAAGAAACAGAAATTGAGAAAGAGAACAAAACTTTCTTTATCTCAATGCCATCGAAACCGATTACAACCGTCTGAGAGGCATTACAAGAGCATTGAAATGCATAAAATAAAGACGGGTACAAAACTCGGGCAAACTGCTCCAAAGCAGATCCGGGCAACCGTGATGCTCCGGCGTATGGACCGATAAACAGACAAACTATGAACAGTCAGCCCGAGCCGATGATGGGCGGACGACATGGACCAACCGTTGCGGCCAACTTCGGTAAATAATGATATCTCGGCGACCCAACCGGGATATCAGAATAATCGGAAAGGATGGACGGGATATTACCCCAAACCATCCAACCGAAAGGCCCCCCGACGAGTAGGAAGGAAGCTCACAGGCCCTGGCGCCAGAGCGCTCCCCCAAACCAGGTATGTACCGCTCCACCTTGCCCAAACTCAAAGGCAAGGTACCTGCGAACGACACACCATCACCCCCTCCCCATGTGGCGAAAGATTCCCAGGCGGCAAGCCCAGGAATCCGGCCAGGGGAGGAGGAGAAGTTCACGCGAGTCATGGGGAGCCTGCGTACACTTCCTACCGTACGTCCCCAAGGGGGAACCACAAAGGACACGAGAAGCGTATATGTGCGCTCTCCGTGCGATCCCTGCGGACCTCTTGTGCGCTCTCCATGCGATCTCCGAAGGTCCTTTCTTGAGGGCAAGCCACCCCCAGTGGCTCCTTTGTCACCCTAGCTATCCGGGGGATAGCGGAGACTTCCAGGGGACAAGCTCGGTTCTCCCGCAGTAAACCTTGGAGAAACAGGCATCACGAGTATCTTCATGATTCACAGGAAAAAAATTTTGGATGGCCCGACACACCCCTCTTTCCCCTTTTTATAAGCAGAGGCGAGCCGGGAACAGCTATCAGAAAGCCCTGGAACTTGAAACGCCAAGCCTACGCCACACATGGCCTCCTAAATGAAAACAACGCCCCCAATGCGCGCCAGGCATGTCGCCCGAACCATGACGCATGCCAAAAGATTACTTCTGACCCCGGATCGCGAGCTTTTAACGCATAAAACCGTCCATCGACCTTGCGGATACTGGTAGATCCGAGAGATCGTCCTACGAAAATGACATCCTCCAATGGCAAACGAGCACTAACATCGCACGCCAAAGCAACCTATGTTGGAAAAGGTCGACATAATAAAAGCTCTCCGGAAATTGCCAGGCGACCTTTTGCTAGCCATAAGGCCGTACCACCTACTTCGGTGAAACGAGAATCGACCCGCCTTGGAAAAGACAAAACACTAGTAGGGGTGATAAATGGAGGTAAGGAGATGGCAGCGATGATTCAGCAAACCCCCAGTTCGGGGACGAACTCCCCTCTTTTCATCAAGAATGCAATCCCAGTTTGATCACTAATAAAATGAACTCCCTCGGCCCTAGCCGAGCTACTTTGTCCCTTGGCCCTAGCCGAGCCATTTCGTTCTCGGCCCTAGCCGAGTTACTTTGTCCCTCGGCCCTAGCCGAGCCATTTCGTTCCTCGGCCCTAGCCGAGTTACTTTGTCCCTCGGCCCTTAAAAAACTATCTCATTCTTTGGACTTGGCCGAACCACCGCATCATTCGGCCTAAGCCGAGTTAAATCATCTCTCAACCCCCTTTTATACCAGGCTACGTTGTCGCCCGACCTTTTCATCGAAACAATCCCTATGCCTTGGCCTCTACCAGGATGTTCCTCCAAAATTCGAGACAAGAAACCGTCTAGGGAAGACAAACAAATGAAAAACGGCTGATCCATTTATTGATTTCCAGTCGAACTACAAGATAAAAGAAAGGAAAAGCACATATGGTCCCCCAAAGGGTCAGGACTTAGGGTAAATCCCAGCATCTCCTGCGGCCGCATCAGCAGGGGCATCGCTTGGCCCCCCTTCTCGAAGGTGTCACGACGGGATACGTCGGTAGTCGCATAGACTCCCAGAATAGCTTCGAGGTCGACGTCAGATATTTTCCATATTCGTCCTCCTCAACCCTCGGGGTGTACGCTTCATAATGTTCGGCTTCCAAGCACGACAGGTCCAGGTCAGGATAAGCCTGGGCAACCTTAGCCCGCGCCTCATCTTCGCCCAGCTGAAATGCATCGGCGCAGGCCGCCCTGCGTTCGTCGGCGAATTCGGTGGATTTCTTGTACTCCTCTACCGCCGAAGAGGCCCGCGCATTTGCCTCAGCTAATTGCCTCTCCAGTTTGGAGATCTTTTGGTGCCTTGAGGCCGCCTCCTCTCCGAACGCCGCTAACCGCCCCTGAAATTCCTGGCTCACCCTGTGCAACTGCAGGCAAAAAGCCAAGTAAAAAGCGAAAGTCGAAAGATCAAAATGAGCAAACTAATAGCACCCTACTTCCTCCTCCCGCCGGGCTAGCTCACCCTCCAGCACGTGGACCCTGTTGAGAGCCCTAGACCTAGCCGATTGGTTCTGGCGAAGGCTCTCTTTTAGCTCATCCACCCGGGACTGGGTATCTCCAATTTCTTGACGGGCAAAGTCAACCTCGTCAGATAGTCGGGCAGCTCGTTCATTCGACCACTTTAGCCGGTCCTTTGTATCAGCGAGCTCTTTGCTTAGATGGGTGAGGTGGTCCTACTGCCGCCGGCATTTATGCTCTTCCTCCTCGAGCCTTTTGCTCCAGCTGGCTTTATCTTCGGCATGGCTGGCTTTCAGCTGGTCCCACCTCTTATCAAAGAACAGTTGCATGGATTTAACCTTGCTCTCGTGCTCCACTCTGGCCTGAGAAAGCTCCAGACTAGCCTTCTCGGATTGCTCGTGGAAGCCTTGGAGCTCACCAATCTATGGTGAGTTGAGAGGCTCTTTCCCTCTCAACCGCAAGAATCCTGTTGGTCTCCCCAAGCTCCCGCTGGAGCTCACCAACCTGTACGGCGAGTCGAGGGGCTCTCTCCCTCTCAACCGCAAGAATCCTGCGAGCCTCCCCGAGCTCCCTTTGGAGGACCACCAGGGCCGAGAGAGTTTGTCAGTCGAACCCGCCCTCTCCTTGAAGTGATCAGCCTCGTAGAGGGCCCGAGCCCAAGCTCCAACGGCCAGATGTAAGCACCATTTCAGTGCCCTCATAATCAGGGCACTCTGCAAAAAAGGATGACACGCATAAAAGATATAGTCGAACTAACTGACTAAAGACCCAACTTCGGTGCGACAACCTACCCGAGACGCGTAGTCTATGGCGATCCTTGTGAGAGCAAGGTCGTCAATTTCGGGGAGAAGAAAAGCCTCATTCGGCAACCCGGCGCGACGGAAGGCTATCTCGACAAGGTCTTCCGGATGACCCCCTCCTGTTGAGGAACTCTCCTCCCCTTGAAACACGGACCACATCAGAGCGGAGAACCTGGCGCTCACTTTCAGGTCGCATGAGTGGAAATCTGCTCTCAGGGAGCCAGCCAGAACACCACAACCCATGAACTTCTTGATAGGCCAGCTTCCGCCACCAGGGTCCTCGCTTGAGAAGCTTCGGACGTTTCGGCTCCGGCAAGGAGAGCCCCAGCCGAAGCATCTCCTTCGCTCGCCGGCTCCCCTCCTTCTCCTTCTTCCTCTTCTTCTTCTTCTGCTTCTACCTCCTCAGGAATCCCCCTGTCCACAACAGACTCTTCAGGAACTTCTGCTCCCCCCGGAGCCTCCTGTGCCTCGGCGGAAGGCCCTTCGCCAGAAAGCCCCCGTGAATTTCGGTCGTTGGTTCGGCAGGTTCGGCCATCTCCTCGTCGCCCGCTGGCTCTCCTACTGGCGACCCAAGCCGAACCTCAGCAGCCGCAACCTCTTCCCTGCCTCGACGGAAGCGGAGGTCGCTCCCACCTCCTCCTGTAACCTCGCCGAGCCACTGGCCTCCAATGAGGGAGACCGAACCGCCTCGTCTGCGGGGCCCCCAAGCCAACCGGCGTTTCTCCTTCGCCATCGTCGGACAAAACAACAACGGGGGGGGGGGAGGAAACCTCAGCAGCCTCCTCCGAAACCCCCGCTACTTCCCGGTCTTCGCCCCTGGACAGACCCTCCTCCGGCGCCGAAAGATCGTGCGCCGCCGGAACTTCGGTAGTTTCAGCCCGCGGCGACGAGGGGCGCTGACTATCACCGTCTCTCCCGATCCCCCTAGAGCGGGAGCTGGAAGGACGAGACCTCTTCTCGGACCGATGCTTGCTGCTGGAGCCAGATCTCCTGTGGCGCTTTCCCAGCTCCTCCCTCATCTGGTCTGCGAGCGCTGACCTTTCGGCTGTAGGGTCAATATGATTCGCCCGTTAGTTCGCACAGAAATCAAAGATGGAGCCACGCTAAACTATCAACTACGGGGTAATACTCACCGCGAGGATCGACGGGGCTCAATCCGGCCGCAAAGAGAGCGTCCTCCGATAGGAGGACGCTAGCTGGGAGCGCCCGACTGTCACGCAGCACAATCAAATCCCTTTTTTCCGAATCAGTTAACTCCGGGTGCGCTTCTGGATCCTTCATGTACTGCCCCCATACCCAAGGGAAGTCCAAACCAATGTTCCCCCCGACTATGAAGAACCGCGACTTCCACTCCTTTATCGACGACGGGTTATCCGATATCATCTTGAAGGATCTCCGGAGGCCGATGTAAGGCCATTCTGAGGCCCTCCCGGAGGCCAGATTGAACACACCCTGAATAGCGAAAGGGACGCGGTCACCCCGAGGTGTTTGCACAACGAGATAAACCCGATAAGGTTGCGCCAACTGTTGGGGGCCACCATGGTGAAACATATATTGTAGAACTTCATCACCTCCTGCACCAACGGATGAAGAGGAACCGGAGACCTGCCCTCAAACTTTCCTCATAACAGAACGCCCCGTCCCCTGATCCGGATGTCACCCTATCCTCAGCCGTCGGGAGAAACAATACGACGTCCTGGGGGATTTTGTACAAGCGGCGCATCCGTTCCAAATCCACCAAGGTCACCTCCGAAGCTTGGTCACTTGGGCTCACCATTTCTTCAATCGCAAGAGATGCTGAGCAAGATCGCAGTGAAAACGAAAGACGAAGTTCTTTGAATGAGAGAGAAAAGGGCACTATAAATAAGGATAGTGCCACCATGACTCCATTTTTCCAATTGAAACCGCCTCAAGATGAAGGCGAGGCATCCCAACCTAGGCGTCCGGAACTGCCACTACGGGCACCGTGAAAATCGAGATTTCCCATGCGACGCTTCCCCAGTCGTTACCTTCGCCCCTAAGGAATGACGGATCCACCTCGGAAAGGCAAGACGACCCCACGGCATTAATTAGGGCATCATTGCGTAGGCTATCAAATACGCATCCCCAAATGCAGATCGTGCCACTTAAGCCTATACTCCCTACGCCCGAACCTACGCTTCGAACTAGGGAGTGGGGGCATGTGTTGAGGGGTAGAATCATCATTGCATTGATAATCGTGCAAAGGGGCTAAGATTAGCCCCATCCCTCCGCCCGCTACGATATGCCCCTGAGGAACAAGCTAAACTAGTGTGATCCGGTAGGCCATGCGACCCCTGACTCATTTTTTCCGGGTTTCCATAGCCCAACCTTTCCGAACTACCCGTAACTCAACCTTCCCGAGCCACCTATAGCTCGGCCTCTCCGAGCTCCCATAGCTCGGTTTTTCTGAGCTACCTATAGCTCAGCTTCCCCCGAGCCTCCCATGGCTCGGCTCCCCCGAGCTTCCCATAGCTCGACTTCCCCCGAGCTACCCATAGCTCGGCTTCCCCGAGCTACCCATGATTCGGTTCTCCCCGAGCTACCCATAGCTTGGCTTCCCCGAGCTACCCCTAGCTCGGCTTTCCCGAGCTTCCCATACTCGGCTCTCATGAACAATCCGCGATCCGACACTCACCTCCGTGGAACCCGACGCGGGAGAGCCTAGGCCCATCATCACAGAATCCCAAGCAAAGAATCATGTTGAAGAGTGGTCTAGGACCTAATATAACTACCTGGGACCTACGCATCTATCAGATCTCAGGCGTCAAAGAGCTCTCCTAGCCGTCGATCCCTCAACGAACAAGATACGGATCCCACCGGCCTTACAACGGCCTGATTCGATTCATTCCCATATCCTAACAACCTTCGAACCTTCCAGAAGGCGCTCAGGATCCAGGTGATTGCCTATAATATGACACCCCCAGATTCTCTCAGGTATGCGCTCACGGCCCCTGGCTCACTCTCACTCTCACTCTCACTCTCCTCCACTACTCGTCGGCGCTCCCCTGGAGCTCCCGATCGGCCACCCTGGAGAGATTTCAGAGATATCCCTCTCCCCAATTTCTGTTAATCACCGATCCCCACTGACTTGAGCATCGAAGGGTCTTCCACGGAGGGCCACCCCAACGCCTCTTGCGCGCGGACTTCTGTGCAGGTCCGCCCAGGAGGAAGCCCAGACCAGGAGATCGATCGCGCCCGAGTCGGTGGACAGATCCCAGTGGCTACACATATATACATACATATACATATACATACATATACATATACATATACACATACATATACATACATATACATACACATACACATATACATATACATATACATACACACACACACACACACATATATATATATACATACATATACATATATATACATATACATATATATATAGATACATTGTTGAGGGATAAAATCGCCATTGCATTGATAACCATGCGAAGGGGCTAAGATCAGCCCTGGCCCCCACTTGCTACACTGCGCCCACAAAGAACGAGCTACCTAGTATGATTCAGCGGATCGAGCAACCTGTAGCTCGGCCTCCCGAGCGATCCATAGCTCGGCACCCCCGAGCGATCCATAGCTCGGCTCCCCCGAGCGACCCCTGGCTCGACTTCCCCGAGCAACCCGTAGCTCGGCTTCCCCGAGCGATCCATGGCTAGGCCTCCCCGAGCAACCCATGGCTCGGCTTTCCGAGCAATCCATAGCTCGATATGTACCTCCGGAACAAAACTGTTTTCACGACCGGCTTATTTCTTTTGTATATCTCAGCCGCCCTCGTGCCTCTGCTGCTTGAGCTGTGCTTACGCCCCAACAGCGCGAACTATCTGTGCATTTCGGCCATCAAGGCCAGGTCGTCCCTCGACCGTCTGAACCAAGCCTTTCCGCGCCCCGCGGAACTGGCGCGGGAGAGCCCAAGTCTAGTGTAACAGAATTCCAAACGATGAATCATATCGAGGCGTGCCCTAGGATCTGTAATAACGGCCTAGGACCTACGCAGTCATCGGATCTCGGGCCATCAGAGAGCTCTCCTAGCCATCGATCCTTCAACGGATAAGATACAGATCTCACTGGCCTCACAACAGCTTGATTGAATATCTCCATATCCCAACAACCTTCGAACCTTCCAGAAGGCGCTCAAGATTTAGGTGATTGCTTATAAATAAGACACTCTCAGATTCTTTCAGGTAGGCACGCAAGCTCCCGTACACAACTCCTGACTCAGTCCCAACATCACTCTCTCTCTCTCTCTTTCACTGCTCCCCCTTCTCCTTTCGCCATTGGCGCTCTGCACGAGCTCCGATAGGCCACCCTGGAGGGACTCCCTAGAGAGAGCCTTCTCCTTATTTTGTTGATTCGCTGATCCCCACTGACTTGAGCGTTGGAGGGTCTTCCACAGAGGGCCACCCCCAATGCCTCTCGCGTAAGGACTTCTTTGCAGGTCCATCCAGGAGGAAGCCCGATCAGGAGACCGATCATGCCCGAGTCGGAGGACAGATTCCGGCGGCAACATACATACACACACATATATATATATATATATATATATATATATATATATATATATATATATATATATATAGATACATATACATATACATATACATATACATATATATATATATATATATATACATATATACATATATATATATATATATATATATACATATATATATATATATATTATATATATATATATATATATATATATATATATATATATATACATATATATATATATAAAGATTTTTTTAAGCTAAGATATTTAATATACATTATATTAGTTAAAGATTAATAATATTTATAAAGTAAATTATATTAGCTATATTATAAATTATTTAAATATAATAATTTATTATGTATAAATATTAATAATTTTAAGATAAAAATTTATATATTATTATAATATATAATAGTATTTGAAATAATGAATATATTATAATATGATGTATTGTATATTTAATATAAATATATATAAACTTTCATTACCATATTTTTAAAATGCTATGAAATTTAAATATTTATTTGCTAATTATCAAAATGAGAAAATACTTATAGAATGAAAAGTAATAAAAGATATTGCATGATGCTTTCAACTTTTTGACCATTTATATTTTAAAAAAATATTATATATTATTCTTGGTTTATAAATTATTATAATGATATTTTAATCTAATAAAATCATAACATAAAATGCTGTTATAATATTATTATAATATATTATTAAAAGTATAATGATTATTATCTAATAATATTATACTACAATATTGTGATATATTATTCTAGTAATATTACAAAATTATAGTATAATAATATCCTATTAGTATATTATATTATAGTATTATGTGATATTTTAATATGATTGTAATGAATTTTATATTTGTAAATAAAATTATATTATATTGTAATGAATTTTATATACTATTTATTATATTATGTTATAATATAATCATAATAATACTATTAATAATGTTATAATAATTTATATTGTCTACTCAATTCAACTCAATTAAGCTTTTTTTTTTAACTACATGGGATCGGCTATATGAATCTGCTTTCTCACTCTATTCTATTAAGAACCAAGTCAACATTTAAATTATAAATAGTTATATCTTTTTTAATTATTTTTATCCATGTTAGTTTAGATACGTCTACCTCTACCTCTATCCTTATCATTAATTATTAAAAGATAATAATTAATATTATATTATATATAATTATATATATTGTTATTAGGTTGTTATATATTATTGTATTATTTTATTGTTACAATATTAAATATAGTTATGATTTGAATGAAAATTTTAAGTACAATAAAAGTAACTTTTTCGTAGAGTTTTTTCATAAAAGGCAAGATTTACTATAAGAAAAAAATAATTTTAGCGATGCCAAAATGCGTCGTTAAATCCATTTAGCGACGCATTTTGGTCGTCGTTATGAACTTCATCGCAAACAGCAATCCATCGCAATTGCGTCGCTAAATAGCGACGCCTAGCAATGCAAAAAAATGTGTTACTATTTTGTGACTAAACTGAAGTCGTCGCAATTTAGCGACACAATAACAACTCAGATTGCGTTGCAATATTGCGACACAATTTTGCGATTCAATTGCGATGCAATAATTGCGCCATAGACCGTGCCGAGTCAGGCCGCACGGCTCAGGCACGGCACGGTCTGTGGCGCAATTATTGCATCGCAATTGAGTCATAATATTGGCACGGCTGTCGTGCCGAGGCACCACATGGCCGTGCCTAGGCACAACCTGGGCCGGCCCAGGCCCGTGCCGTGCCGGGCCAGCGAAAAAATTTTTAAGCCCGGCACGGCATGGTTTACTGGGCCGTGCTGGCACGGCCCATGTGGGCCTGGGTCGTGACGTGCTGTGAGCGGCACGGCTCAGTGCCTACCTCTAGTTAGGGCTTTGGGGGGTTTATAATTAGGATTAGCGATGCATTAATGTGTCGCTAATCCATCACTAATTAGCGACGCAACAATTAGCGACGCAATAGACGTCGCTAATTGCATCGCTAATTTCGGCCATACTTCTGATGCATAATTGCGTCACTAATGCGTCACTATTTAGCGACATATTGAATATGCATCGCTAAAAATTATGCATCGCTAAATATTAATATTTTATAATATTAATTTTATTTATTATTTATTATAGTGTATAATATTTAATATTATATAGTGATAATTTTATATATTGATATATTGTAATCTATGCCGTTCGTTTTGCTGGAGCCCCGGGTAACGTGGGTGGCCACGATGTTACATATCTACTTCCTTCGAGAACCTTCCGTGGGCGGTGCTGCTGCCCCTTTCTTCCCTTTTTTGTCCTCGGCGGTGCTTCGAACTCTTGTCACGGGTTACCTCCCTGGTGGTCGATCGGGGGGTCGGGCTCGGCCTTGTGCCACTCTGTCTTCCCCCGAAATCCGCAGATGGGTAGGGGCCTACCATGGTGGTGACGGGTGACGAAGAATTAGGGTTTGATTCAGGAGAGAGAGCATGTGAAACGACTACCGCATCTAAGTAAGGTAGCAGGCGCACAAATTACCCAATCCTGACGCAAGGAGGTAGTGACAATAAATAACAATACTGGCCAGCTCTTCGAGTCTAGTAATTGGAATGAGCACAATCTAGTACAATCTAAATCCCTTAACAAGGATCCATTGTAGGGCAAGTCTGGTGCAAGCAACCGAGGGAATTCTAGCTCCAATAGCATATATTTAAGTTGTTGCAGTTAAAAAGCTCGTAGTTGGACATGGGGCTGGGTTGGCCAATCCATTCCACGGAACGTTGTGCACCGGCGGTGCCACGATGTGCCCGGGTGGCTGGCTACAAGGTCCTACTCGGGACCGACGCTGTCTTCAGTCCGATCCATGCCTTTTTGCCGAGAATGCAGCCTAAACCCTAAAAACCCTAAACCAACGATAACCCCTAAAACCCTAAAACCTAAAACCCTAGTCCTAAAACCCTAAACTCTAAAACCCTAAACTCTAAAACCCTAAACCCCTAATTAAACCCTAAACCCTAAAACCCTAAACCCTGAAACCCTAAACCCCTAAAACCTTAAAACCCCTAGAACCCTAAAACCATAAAACCCTAAACCCTAAACCCTTAAACCCCTGAAACCCTGAACCCTTAAAACCTGAACCCCTGAACCCTTAAACCTTGAACCCCTGAACCCTTAAACCCTAAAACCCTATTTAGCGACACAGCTAATGCGTCGCTATTTAGTGACGCATTTTTGTATTGCTAAACAGTGACGCATTAAAATGCATCGCTAAATACTAAACCCTAAAAACCCTAAACAAACGATAACATGTAAAACCCTAAAACCCAAAACCCTAAAACCCTAATCCTAAAACCTTAAACTCTAAAACCCTAAACCCCTAATTAAACCCTAAACCCTAAACCCTAAAACCCTAAAACCCCTAGAACCCTAAAACCCTAAATCCTAAACCCCTAAACCCTTGAAACCCTTAATCTCTGAACCGTTAATCCCTGAACCCCTGAACCCTTAAACCCTAAAACCCTATTTAGCAACACACGCTAATGCATCGCTAAATAGTGACACATTAAATCTAAATAGTGATGCATTAAAATGCATCACTGTTTAGCGACGCATTAAAATACGTCGCTAAATGTGTCGCTATTTAGCGATGAAAATTTTTGGAGTCGCTAAATCCATCGCTATTTAGCGACTGATTTAATACGTCACTAAATTGCGTCACAGATTTTATGGGTCATAATTACATCACAATTCTATCATTATTTTGCGGTGAATATTTGCATCGCTAAGTTGTATGCTATTTCATAAATTTCTTGTAGTGTTAGTTACAGTTTACTAGATGATTACTGATGACGCCTGATCACTGGTCTTGAACGTCGAGAAGAGAGCTGCTAATCCATGTTTCCACGCCTGATCGGATGTCCTGCAAAACATCCCAAGACTGGAAGGGTGCTCCGGTGGGAACCCTCCGATGCTTAAGTCAGTAACCGGGTCATAGCTGAGGGAGAGCTCAGACGAGCTATGGAGAGAAAAAATGAGTCCTCATAAAGAGGGGAATCCCTTTTGGGTATTAGGATAGCGAGCATATGAGTTTGCGTACCTTGTTCCTGAGTGGACTTACCTTTTTATAGGGGGTTGATACTTGCACAACCACATGGAGTTCCGTAAGAAAGGAATGTCCGCCTGAAGATGCTGGGGGGGGCCGACTCGGCCGACTTGGAGATGCCGGGGCCGAGTGGGGCCAATCAGGAAAGGTCGGGGCGATTCGGCCACTTGGAGATGCCGGGCCGAGCGAGGCCAACCAGGGAAGGTCGGGGCGACTTGGCCGACTTGGAGATGCCGGGGCCGAGCGAGGCCGACCAGGGAAGGTCGGGGCCGACTCGACCGACTTGGAGATGCCGGGGCCGAGCGGGCCGACCAGGGAAGGTCGGGACTGACTTGACCGATTTGGAGATGCTGGGGCCGACCAGGGAAGGTCGGGGCCGACTTGGCCGACTTGGAGATGCCGGGGCCGAGCGGAAGCCGACCAGGGAAGGTCGAGGCCGACTTGGCCAACTTGGAGATGCCAGGGCGGGGCCAACTTAAGATTTTGATTTTACCATAATTGCCCTCATGGCTATGTCAGCCACATCAAATGCCCTCCCTTCCCAGAGCGCGAAGGGATATGCACCCGCTGCCCTTTGGGCGAGAGGGGCGCAAAAATTCAAAAAATGATTGCTCTTTAGTACGCTTTTAATAGGTTGGTGAGCTGGCGCATCATCCCAAGGCAGTGTCGCTTCGAAAATCTTCCACAATCATGCAGTAGGTGGGAGCTGACGTAAGCGTCGGACGCCTCGAAGAGGAAGCCTATTGAGGGAATGGAAAAAGGTAAAGGTCATCATTGCTTCTCCGTTTTCATGCTCCGCGATTGGTCGGGAATCATGCTCCTCGGGGCAAATCGAGGCGGCACGTCTTAGGCGCAGGCGAGATTTTCGATGGACAACTCGTGGTGCAATAGGAGAGCGCCGCGTGGTGGGGGCCTTGGTTATCATCTTTCGGATGGGGGTATAAAAGCGCCCCAAGGGCTTGGGGAAAGCTTTTACATTGCCATCGCTTTCTTCCAACTTTCCTCCCCCTGAATTCTTCTGCAACCTGAGCCCTCTGTCTTCGAATTTCCTTTTACTTCCAGGTTAGTTTCATCCTTCATTTTCATCCATGGACCGCAGTGCTGTTAGGGAGGGCAAAAGGCCTGTAGCAAAGTCTTCCCATTCTAATAGCGAAGACCAAACCTCCTTAGCCCGTCAGGTTCCTCAGCCGGTGGATGGAATTACTATCCGTGCCGACCGTTATCGAACGAACCTCCATTTGCTTTAACCTCCCCCATTAGGGCAGTTCCCGTGTCCTTCCGCCACCCGGTTCCACCCTCAGTGGTGAGCTTGATCCCGCAGGTCCAGCGGGAGTGGCCTCAACCATGACCCCTAAGGACATAGAGGCCATTAGGGTTAAGTACCAAGTTCCTAGTTTCATTCATCTGTCCGTGCCGGGGCTTAAAGATAGAGTGACCTCCACCTACCTTGGTCGGGTCGCTCTGTATGAGGAATTTTTTGGTGCGGGCTGCACCTTCCTCTCCACCCCTTTTTCCTGAATCTTTTAGATAGGTATAGGCTAGTACCGGCGTAGTTAACTCCGAACTCGATTCGGATCATTTGCACCTTTGTCATTCTTTGTTATTTCCAGGAGGCCCGGCCGGGGCTATCACTGTTCCGAGCTTTCTATAAGCTCCGCCGCCAAGGTGAGGGGCCTAGTGGGCTTTCACCGCTAGGCCGGGTAGGGCCTTCCCCCTAGGTCTCCCGTCCAAGATTAGGGGATGGAAACCCCGCTCCCTTTTTGCCTATGTCGAGAGGGTGAGGACCGATTGGATGGAGCCGGACACCAGCTCCAATGATAATGCCACCGTGGGGGAGAGAGATAGGGAACTCTTCACCCAATTGTCCAACTGCCAAATCCCTGGCTACAAGGAACTCCTGTCCGAGGAGAACCTGATAGAAGCCGAGTTGGCCTCGGCGGTTGGTGAGCACGATGTTCGATTCCTTCTATCTCGATCGGAAAACTGCTATACACTGTTGCTAACACTTCTCATTTTTGGATGCAGCGATGAAGTTTTCTGCCGGTGCGTTTGAGGCCGCCTTGAAGCAAAAGAGGCCGGCGACCGGGGAAATGTCAAGGCCGGCGAAGAAAGCTCGAAGGAAGGAGCGAGCTGAGCCAGCTCAAGCTGCTGAAGTCCCCAAGGCTCCAACGCCTGCAGAGGAGCCACTGGGGAATACCGGTTGGAGAAGTGGTCCCGAGACCGGTCGGGACCAAATAGAGGAAGGAGAGATTCCAGTCACCACCAAAGCTGCCGTGGTGATTGTGGATCTTGAAGAGGAAGCCCCTGCCACCACCGACGTGCCCGAGGTGGGGCAGGTTATAGTTACTGTTAGCCCTCCGGCTGCCGTCAAGCCGGAGATGAAGAGTGCTCCCCCAACTGTCGGAGAGGGGGAGCTAGTCGCAGAACGTCCAGATCTAGGACGGAGGTGACCGAGAAGCAGAGGGATGAGCCGGGGAGCTCATCCCAACAATCATGCCGCCCGACTCACCCTCGGGCTAAAGGGCTGCAGGAGAAGACGGCGTGGCCAGCACCCGTGCTCGGTTTGATGATAGATGCCGGCCGGGCCGCCTGTCTCTTGTCGAAGTTTTGGACTACCGAGTCCGAGGAGGAGACGTGGGGGTTGAGCCACTCCGCGCTCCTAGATATGGTGATGGTCTCCGTTGTCCAAGTAACCCTTTGAGCTCTTTCCATTTTTGGACGTGTCTTCCGATGTCTCAGTCTTCTGTGGCTAACATATTCTTCTGCCCAGATGGCCAACGACACGATAGGCCTTCGTAAGGCTATGGCTCACTCAGCGGATGTGCTCATAAAGTCCATGGCATGGGTCGACAAGTATAAGAAGGAGAGCATGATGCAGTCCCAGAGCCTTGCTCGACTTCATCAGGAGGCCAAGGCCTGGGAGGAGAACCTGGGCGGCCGAATAAGGGAGGCAGAATGCCAGGCCAAGCTGAGAGTGGTCGAGCATCCGCAGCAGAGGCCAAATTAGAGCTGGTCTTGGACCGGCTGAAGGCTGCTGTAGTGCAAAATGAGGAGCTGGTCCGCTAGCTTTAACATGCCGAGGAGGAGGCTAGGGCGGCGCGAAATGAGGCCCGGGCTGCTGCGGAGAGAGCAGCCGCCATGGAGAAGGCGGCGGTCGAGGTGGGCCACGAGAAGG
Organism: Calamus simplicifolius; assembly: GCA_900491605.1. Classification (NCBI taxonomy): domain Eukaryota; kingdom Viridiplantae; phylum Streptophyta; class Magnoliopsida; order Arecales; family Arecaceae; genus Calamus; species Calamus simplicifolius. The sequence continues at coordinate 127,949 of UESW01004329.1, read as the reverse complement.
CTGGGGCTGTGGCCTACGCAGACGAGGCCAACGCACGAGCCGAAGAAGCCAAGGGCCGAGCTAGGGAGGCCAGGGTGCAAGCCTAGGAGGCCAAGGCCAGGGCACAATGGGCCAGGCCAAGGCGGGGCAGGTCATCTCCAGCTACAAGTCCTCGCCGGAGTTCAGGAAGGAGGTCCTCGAGGCCAGTTGATGCCTATGTCAAGGGCTTTGATATGTGCAAAACTAAGGTGTCCGCGGCTCTCAAAATCGACATTGCCGAGCTCGAGGAGATCCGCCCTGGGGAATCTGATGAGGAGCTGGCAGAGGAAGAGTATGACGAGGGAGAGCCAGGCCCAAGCGAGCCCTAAAGAGTTGCCATTTCTTCCTTTTTTCCTTTTCCTTTTGTAATCGGCCTCGGGCCAAATTTTGCACTTCATTTTCATTATCAATGAAGAAAAGCTTTTTATGAAGATGCTTTGTACTTTGTCTTGCATGTTTCTTTTTTTCTCTGGGCCGAACATTTTGTTGTGCGACTAACAATAAGACGGGCCCCGTACCTATTGATGAGAGGGGACCTTTCTTCTGAGGTGCTCCTTAACTCTGAGTGTTGCGCATGTTGATAATGCCGTGGCCGAACCATTGCGTCAGGTTGGCCAATGTTGAGATTTGTCTTCGAGGTGTAAGCCGGCAGTGTAGGAGGTTACTTAAGATGCCTTGAGCTATCGTAGGCCGTTTGAAAGGGGGATTCGTCTGCGCTCGAATCTTATAAGGACTTGGAATGACCCGAGGGCAACTTAGCACCGAGATCGGCTTGAGAGCATCGGGGGCTGAATGGGGTTTGCCCGGAGAAGGTCTGGGCCAACTCAGCCGACCTTGGAGATGTCGGGGCCAAGTGGGACTGACTCGGTAGACTTGTAGACCGTGAGGACCGGCAAGCTCTTTTGGAACCATCTCGGGGGTTTGTGTGCCACCCGAGGGGTGTCTCGGTGGGTACGGAGCCTTTAAGGTCTTAACCGACTCGGGGGCACCTCCGTACCGGGGCTGAGCTGTGTCCCATAGCTTGCAATGTCGGCGAGCTCCTTTAGGACCACCTCGGGGGTTTGTGTGCCGCCCGAGGGGCGACTTGACCGGGTACGGAGCCTTTAGGGTCTTGACTAACTCGGGGGCACCTCCGTGCTGAGGCCGAGTGGTGTCCCGTAGGCCGCGATGCCGGCGAGCTCCTTTAGAACCACCTCGGGGGTTTGTGTGCCGCCTGAGGGGCGACTCGATCGGGTACAGAGCCTTTAGGGTCTTGATCGACTCGGGGGCACCTTTGTGCTAGGACCGAGTGGTGTCCCGTAGGCCGCAATGCCGGTGAGCTCCTTTAGAACCGCCTCGGGGGTTTGTGTGCCACCCGAGGGACGACTCGATCGGGTACGGAGCCTTTAGGGTCTTGACCGACTCGGGGGCACCTCCGTGCCGGGGCCAAGTGGTGTCCCGTAGGCTGCGATGTCGGCGAGCTCCTTTAGAACCGCCTCGGGGGTTTGTGTGCCACTCGAGGGGCGAATCAACTGGGTATGGAGCCTGTAGGATCTTGATCGACTCAGGGGCACCTCCGTGCCGGAGTCGAGTGGTGTCCCGTAGGCCGCGATGCCGGCGAGCTCCTTTAGAACCACCTCGAGGGTTTGTGTGCTGCCCGAGGGGCAACTCGGCAGGTATAGAGCCTTTAGGGTCTTAACCGACTCGGGAGCACCTCCGTGCCAGGGCCGAGTGGTATCCCGTAGGCCGCGATGCCGACGAGCTCCTTTAGAATTGTCTTGGGGGTTTGTGTGCCACCCGAGGGGCGATTCGATGGGTACAGAACCTTTAGGGTCTTAACCGACTCGGAAGCACCTCCGTGCTAGGGCCGAGTGGTGTCCCATAGGCCATGATGCCGGCGAGCTCCTTTAGAACCGCCTCGGGGGTTTGTGTGCCACCCGAGGGGCGATTCGGTGGGTACGGAGCCTTTAGGGTCTTAACCAACTCAGGAGCACCTTCGTGCCGGGACCGAGTGGTGTCCCGTAGGCCGCGATGCCGGTGAGCTCCTTTAGAATCATCTCGGGGGTTTGTGTGCCGCCCGAGTGGCAACTCGGTAGGTACGGAGCCTTTAGGGTCTTAACCGACTCGGAGGCACCTCCGTGCCAGGGCCGAGTGGTGTCCCGTAGGCCGCAATGCTGGCGAGCTCCTTTAGAACCGCCTCGGGGGTTTGTGTGCCGTCCGAGGGATGACTCGGCGGGTACGGAGCCTTTAGGGTCTTAATTGACTCGGGGGCACCTCCATGCCGGGCCGAGTGGTGCCCCGTAGGCCGTGATGCCAGTGAGCTCCTTTAGAATCGCCTCGAGGGTTTGTATGCCACCCGAGGGGCAACTCGATCGGGTACGGAGCCTTTAGGGTCTTGACCGACTCGGGGCACCTCTGTGCCGAGGCCGAGTGGTGTCTCGTAGGCCGCGATGCCGGCGAGCACCTTTAGAACCACCTCGGGGTTTGTGTGCTGCCCGAGGGGCGACTCGGCAGGTACGGAGACTTTAGGGTCTTAACCGACTCGGGGGCACTTTCGTGCTGGGGCCGAGTGGTGTCCCATAGGCCACGATACCGGCGAGCTCCTTTTGCGAGATCTGGTCCTTGAATGCAAGGGAGAGCAGGTTGTGGCATTGGAAGGGACCTTTTTATTACTCGTGCTCTGGGGGATACATCATTGATAATATTAGCGGAGGTTATCCGCGTTCCAGGTACGCGGAATGGGTTGTCCGTTGAGCTCTTCTAGTCTGTACGCCCCCCGGTGGAGCGTCTCGGCGATATGATAAGGACCCTCCCAGTTGGGGGACAGTCTGCCCCCCTCCGTAGGTTTGGATATCTCAACCTTTCTCAAAACCAGATCTCCATGGCGAAAGACTTTGGGGCGAACTCGAGCGTTGTAGTATTTGGCTGCCCGCTGACGGAAGGTTGCCAAACGTAGCCTCGTCCGGTCATGCGCTTCGTCGATGAAGTCCAAATTAGCCCGTATCAATGTGGAATTGTTTTCCTCGTTGAAGGACTCTACGCGCGGATTGGGCTGTCCGATCTCAACAGGGATGACGGCTTCGGATCCGAAGACGAGACTGAAGGGAGTCTTGCCCATCGGGGCTCTTGGGGTCGTGTGGTAAGCCCATATCATGCTGGGGAGCTCCTCCACCCATCGACCCTTTGATCCATCTAGTCGAGTCCTGAGCCCTCTGAGAATGGTGCGGTTCATGACCTCGGCCTCCCCGTTGGTCTGGGGGTGGCCGACAGAGGTGAATCGATGGTGAATGCCTAGCTCACCATAGAAAGTCTTGAATGCTTCATTATTGAACTGGTGACCATTGTCCATGACAAGGGTGTGAGGTAGGCCAAAACGGCATATGATCGACTTCCAAAAGAAGGCTTTGACCTTACCTTCGGTGATCTTAGCCAATGCCTCAACCTCGACCCACTTGGTGAAGTAGTCGATAGCTACTAGCAAGAATCTCCGCTGTCCCGAGGCTGGGGGGAATGGCCCGAGGATGTCCATTCCCCATTGAGCGAAGGGCCAGGGGGCCGAGAGCGGGCTTAGCGGGGTGGACGGCTGATGTTGGATGCGCGCGTGGCGCTAGCAACCATCACACTTCTGAACTAACTTGGCAGTGTCCTCCCTCATAGTGAGCTAGAAGTATCCCTGACGAAGGGCCTTCTGGGCTAGGGACCTGCCCCCCAGGTGATTTCCGTAGATGCCTTCATAGATTTCTCTGAGAATGTAGTCGGCGTCGGTGGGTCCTACACATTTGAGCAGGGTAGGAGAACGACCTCCTGTATAGACGCCCATCCAGGAGGACAAATTTGGAAGCCCTCCACTTGAGCAGTTTGGCTTCATTGTGATCATCAGGGAGGGTGCTGTCAGTGAGATAGCGGACGTAGGCATCCATCCATGTAGGCTCTTGGGTGAGCGGGAGGACTTTCTCGCCATCTTCTATGCTGGGCCTTTCTAAGTATTCAATGTAGGTATCTCTTACGATGCCGTCGGTGGAGGTAGCTAGGCGGGAAAGGATGTCGGCCTTGGCATTCTCACTCCGGGGAATATAACTGATGCTGAAATAAGCTAACGAGGAGACCAAGAGCCGAACCTTGCCCAGGTATTGAGTCATAGCGGGGTCACGCACCTCGTACTACTCGTTGATTTGTCCGGAGACGAGTTGCGAGTCAGTGAAAGCTCTGAGACACCTTATTCCAAATTCTTGGGCCAGCCTTAATCCTACCAACAGGGCCTTATACTCAGCTTGAACATTGGTGACTTTGAATAGAAACCGCAGGGCGCATTCTGCTTTCTCTCCACTTGGTTCGGTGAGAATGAGACCGGCACCACTTCCCTGAGAGTTTGACACGCCATCTACATGGAGGATCCAGGTTTCTCTATCATCGCTCGGCTCAAGCTCGTGCCGCTCCATGGAAACCTCCCTGGTTTCCTCATCCGCCCAAGTGCACTCGACTAGGAAATCGGCCAGGACTTGGGACTTCAAGGCTGGCTGTGCTTGGAAGGAGAGGTCAAATTCTCCTCGCTTGATGGCCCACTTGGCGAGTCGGCCTGAGGTGTCTGGATGGATCAGGATGGCTCAGAGGGGCTGGTCCGTGAGCACCACAATAGGATGGGCTTGGAAATATGGGCAGAAACATTGGGTGGAGACAACCAGGATGAAGATGATTTTCTCTGTCTTGGAGTATCTGACCTCCGCATCGTGGAGCACCTTGCTCACGTAATAAACGGGCCTCTGGGTTTCGTTAGTATCGAGACGCACCAAGGCTGAGCTAACGGCCTCGGAGGAGGCGGCAAGGTAGAGGAATAGACTCTTCCCGTCCCTTGGCTTGGACAGGAGTGGCGGAGAAGACAGAAACGCCTTCAGGCCATCATAGGCTTTCTGGCAGTCGTCCATCCACTCAAAGCTATTTACTTTCCGCAGGGCCTTGAAGAAGGGCAAGCACCTCTCGGCTTATTTGGAGAGGAAACGACTTAAAGCCGCCACCCTCCCCGTTAGTCACTGTACTTCCTTCTTGCTGGATGGTGGTCTCATGTCGAGGATAGCGCTGATTTTCTCTGGGTTCACCTTGATCCCCCGCTGAGTCACCATAAAACCCAGGAACTTGCCTGCCGTGACCCCGAAGGCACATTTCTTGGGATTCAGCTTGACCTGGAAGCGGCGAAGGTGTTGGAAGATTATTGAAAATCATATGACCCAATCCTTTTGATTTTGATGATTACTAAAAGCCATTGAGTTCATTAAAAGATATAATGAGTTTATTTAAATGAGCAATAAATTTATTTTGAACAATGAATGAGAATGTTAAAGTTTGACCTTAATCAATTTTGAAAGTAACTTTAAGCTCAATGTTTAAACTTTCAAAAAGAAATTTCATAATTCATGTTTTATTCAATGAGTTTTTGGAATAGTTCTTGAATCAATTCTTAATGTCAATTTTATTGAATTCAAGTCAAAACAATGAATTAAAATGAATCTGGAACGATTTTAATGACAATCAGAAAAGTTTCTGATTTTTGATACGTTCCGGAGCCGACTCTTGAGTTTCAGAGTCGACTCCGCTCAGTGTACAGAAATGTGCATCTGTCTCGAGTTGACCCACGAAATTTGTCGAGTCGACCCCTGATTCTATCGAGCCGACTCCATGACTGTGCGAGTCGACTCCGCTCAGACACCAGAGGTGTGTTTTTCTGAGCACTTCGCGAGTCGACCCCCAGCTTTTCATGAGTCGACTCCCGACTTTCAGGAGTCGACACTTTACTTTTGGTGAGTCGACCCCTAACCTTTATAAACATTTCTATTTTTGGTAAGACGAGCTCGAGCCGACTCGGGAAAAGCATGAGTCGACTCCAGCAAATCTGGGCGAAATTTTTACGGATGCCAACTCAGCTCCAACGGTTAGTTTTTTGATTAACAACTATTTTTCTTTGTCTCTAACGGCTATATTCTTGCAGAATCTATAAATAGAGAAGCTGTTTTCAAATCAAAGAGAGCAATAGAGAGAGATATTTTATTTCAAAGAAAAAGAAAGGAAAAATTGAAAAAACAGAGCGTTAGCTGAAAAAATCCGTGATTCAAAATAGAGTGAAAGAAAGAGGGTGAAATCAAAGGAAGCTCCATCTGTGCTCAAGCTCTACTATCCAAGGAAGCTTCAGAAGAAATCCAAGTGCATCTCAAGTGATTTCCACCACTCAAAGAAAAGGGAAAAGCCCATCTCAACTCCAACACTCATTCTGTGGAGAATCCGTGCTGAGGCCGATTCCACACCTCAAAGGAGTTGAAGAAAAGAAGAAAAGCTCAAAGCCAACCAACTGCAAATCAGGCTTATCTAAACTCTATTCTTACTTTTGTTAATCTGCTCATTAAGGAGCATTGTAACTAAACAAACACATTTCTATTATTTGTGTCTAGTTCAATCTGGGGGATTGAACTAGTGGAGGTAGTTTACCTCGGTACAAGCTTGGTTAACTTGTGTTGGTTTTGTGCTGGTAAGCCCGTGTAAAACCAGCTGGGTTCGTTGTGATCCCGGGAAAACAACAAGTTTGAGTTGTGAGCTTGTAAAACAACTCGGCTGTAATCTAGAGAGATTATAGTGTGGACCCAAGTGAATCTTGGGAGTGGACGTAGGTGCTGGTTGCGCCGAACCACTATAAAACCTTGTGTTTGCCGTGCTCATTTTCTCTATCTCTATCTCTCTTTATTTCTGCTTGTGCATTGCTTTAGTTAAATCTCACTTGCACATCTTGCTAAATTGTTTAAAAAATTAAAAAGTCTTAAATTTTTAAGAACCCAATTCACCCCCCCCCCTCTTGGGTTGCCATCTGGGCCAACAATTGGTATCAGAGCAAGTGCTCATTTAGAATTTGATCTCACGATCAAGGGCTAAAGATCCTTATGGCAACACAAAGTGGTTCATGTTTTGCTGAAGGTCATTCTACGAATAGACCTCCTTATTTAATGAACCAACTATTCATATTGGAAAGCTAGAATGAGATATTCATTCAAGCTTCTGACTATGAATTTGGGGAGTAATAATAATGGACCTAGTACACCCACACACTTATGATGGCACTATTGTTCCTAACCCGAAAGGGATTGGAATGATAATGATAGGAGAATGGCACAATTAAATGCTAAAGCCATTAATATTTTGTATTGTTCCTTAGACTCTAATGAATTCAACCGAATCTCAACATGTAATTCCGCAAAAGAAATTTGGGATAGGTTGGAAATAACACATGAAGGAACAAACCAAGTAAAAGAATCAAAATAAATATTTTGGTTCATAAATATGAATTATTTACAATGGAACAAACTGAAACCATCACATGCATGTTCACTAGATTCACTGATATTGTGAATGGTTTGAAAAGTCTTGGAAAATTTATACTAATGCTGATCTTGTGCGCAAAATTCTTAGGTCACTACCAAGATCGTGGGAAGCAAAAGTCACTGCCATCCAAGAAGCAAAGACCTGAACACTACCTTTGGAGGAGCTTCTAGGATCCTAATGACCCACGAGCTTCAATGAAGCAGCATGTTGAGGAGGAACAAAAAGAAGAAACCATGCCCTCAAAGCTGCAGAAATGGAAGAGAGCAGCGATGAAAGATGATGATGATGATGAGAAGCTCTCTTGGCAGGAAATTCAGAAGTTTATGAGAAAAAGGCCCTTCCATAAAAAGAAATTTGGAGCAAGAATGAAGGAGAAAAGGATAAGAAAAAGGAAAAGGACAAAGAGAAAGAGCCCTTAGTATGTTATGAGTGCAAAAAGCCAGGGCACTTTTAGATATGACTGTCCTTTACTTAAGAAGGCCTACAAGAAAAAGAAAAAGGCCTACATGGCAACTTGGACTGACAGTGAAGATCTTCCTTCCGAAGAAGAAGAACAAAAGGAAGTTGCCAATATTTGCTTCATGGCCAACGGACGACAACGAATGAGGTAAGTTCTGAAAACTCAAATGATGAATTTACTTTTGATGAAATGTTTGAGGCTTTCAATGAACTTATGATTGATTTTAAATTTGAAAAAGAAACATAAATTTTGAAAAATGAAAATAAGTTTAGCTTAAAGAGAAAATGAATTAAATTTAGAAGTTAAAACTTAAAAGAAAAAGAAGAACTTAGGAAAGAAAAGATGATTTGTTCATAAGAAGATTTATTAAAATCTGAAACTAAAAATCTAATTAAAGAAAAAGAATCAATCTCTAATGAAAATGATTTTCTTAAGAAAGATGTTAAAAATATAAAGACATTGTTGAGAAATTCACTTAAGTTCAACTAAACTAACATGATTTTAGATAGTCAAAAAGCTGTTTTTGACAAAGCTGGTTTAGGATATAACACATTAAGAAAACAAAAATCTTAAAGAATATTTTTGTAAAAGCCAACCAAAGTAATATAACTTTTTAAATGTAATGAAAAAGGTCATAAATCTTTGAATGCAAAACAAAGTAATAAAAAAGTTAAATATTAAAGAAAGAAAATATGGGTTCCGAAAGGAACAATTTTTATTGCTACTAACCATGAAGGACCCAAGAAAGCTTGGGTACCTAAACATAAAGTTTGATGATATTGCAGGAATGTCTTGTAGCCAAAAGATCAAAGAAAAAGTGGTACCTTGATAGTGGCTGCTCAAGACATATGACGGGTGACAAAGATGAATTCATCACCCTGGAAGAAAAGAAAGGTGGAGTTGTGACGTTTGGCGATAACGGTAAAGGTCAAATTATGGGCCTTGGTAAAGTTCGCATAACTCCATCTATATTTATTGATAATGTACTTTATGTTAATGGTTTGAAGCATAATCTAATTAGCATAAGCCAATTATGTGATAAAAATTTTAATGTTTCATTTAAATCTTCTATATGCACTGTAACTAATTCTATTGATGATAGCATTGTATTTACTGGTTATAGACATGGCAATGTTTACTTAGTTGACTTAGAAAAATTATCTTTGAGTGATCATTGCTTAATTGCTGACAATGCTAACATAAATGAAATTAGTTGGTTGTGGCATCGTAGATTAGGTCATGCAAGCACACACCTTATTTCAAAACTAATTAAAATGGATTTAGTTAAAGGATTACCTAAATTAGATTTTGAAAATAATAAAATATGTGATGCATGTCAATTTGGAAAACAAACTAGAAGTTCTTTAAATCTAAAAACATTGTTTCAACTTCTAGGGCATTAGAGCTACTTCACATGGACCTATTTGGACCAACTAGAACCACAAGTCTAGGAGGAAAGAAATATGGTCTAGTGATTGTAGATGATTATTCTAGATATACTTGGGTAATGTTTTTAGCTCACAAAGATGAGACTTTCTCGATATTCCTGAAATTCTTCAAGAAAGTCACAAATGAGAAAAACACTACCATAGTATCTCTAAGAAGTGATCATGGAACAGAATTTGAAAATCACTTATTTGAAATTTCTGCACTGAAAATGGAATTAATCATAATTTTTCAGCCCCTAGGACTCCACAACAAAATGGTGTAGTTGAAAGGAAAAATAGGACTCTAGAAGACATGGCCCGTACCATGCTATGTGAAAGCAACTTACCAAAGTATTTTTGGGCGGAAGCAATTAACACAGCATGTTACATCTTAAACAGAGCTTTAATAAGACCAATATTAAAGAAAACACCTTATGAATTATGGAATGAAAGAAAACCAAATATAAAATACTTTCATGCATTTGGATGTAAATGTTTCATTCATAATAATGGTAAAAACAACTTAGGAAAATTTGATGCTAAATCTGATGAAGGAATTTCTAGGTTATTCAACAACTAGTAAGGCATATAGAATCTTTAACAAGAAAACCTTAGTAGTTGAAGAATCCATTCATGTAGTTTTTGATGAATCTTTAGCAACTGGATCTGAAAAGATTGATGATGAGGAAGATACAAACATAATTGAAAAAGATCTTGAAAAACTTAATATTGAAGTATCTTCTGATCATGAACAAGAGGCTAAAGATGATGATTCACATAAGGACGATGATGTCAATATTGATCATAATGATGTAGATCTTCCAAGAGACTGGAGATATGCTCATAGTCATCCTAAGGAATTGATTATAGGCGATCCATCTCAAGGAATAAGACTAGATCATACATGAGAAATATTAGTAATCATCTTGCATTTGTATCACAAATTGAACCTAAAACTATAGAAGAAGCTGAAAAAGATAATAATTGGATGTTAGCAATGCAAGAAGAACTAAATCAATTTACAAGAAATAATGTTTGGACTTAGTTGAAAGACCTAAAAATCATTCAGTAATAGGATCAAAATGGATTTATAGAAATAAACTAGATGAAAATGGCATTGTAATTAGAAACAAAGCTAGATTGGTTGCTAAAGGATATAATCAAGAAGAAGGTATTGATTTTGATGAAACCTTTGCACCTGTAGCTAGATTAGAAGCCATTAGGCTATTACTTGCATTTGCATGTCATATGAATTTTAACTTATTTCAAATGGATGTAAAAAGCGCATTTTTAAATGGATTTATAATGAAGAAGTTTATGTAGAACAACCACCAGGTTTTGAAGATCACGAATTTTCAAATCACGTTTTTAAATTGCACAAAGCTTTATATGGTTTGAAACAAGCACCTAGAGCTTGGTATGATAGGTTAAGTAAATTCTTAATAGAAAATGATTTTACAAGAGGAAATGTTGATAAAACTTTGTTTTTGAAAAGAAAAGTAAAGATTTACTTGTAGTACAAATATACGTTGATGACATTATTTTTGGTGCTACTAACGATTCTCTTTGTCAAGAATTTGCAAAGTTGATGCAGGGAGAATTCGAGATGAGCATGATGGGAGAACTCAACTTCTTCCTTGGACTCCAGATCAAACAAAGCAAAGAGGGAATCTTTATCAACCAAACCAAATACACAAGAGAACTACTCAAAAAGTTTGGTATGGAAACAATGAAACCCCTCGGAACTCCAATGAGTCCTTCATGCAAGCTGGACAAAGATGAAGAAGGTAAAAGGTTGATCAAAAGTATTATCGAGGTATAATCGGATCCCTTCTTTATTTAACAGCAAGTAGACCAGATATTATGTTTTCAGTATGTTTATGTGCTAGATTTCAATCTGAACCTAAAGAATCACATTTAATAGCTGTTAAAAGAATTTTAAGATATCTAAATGGAACTAAAAATGTAGGTTTATGGTATTCTAGAGACTCACATTAAACCTAATTGCATATTCAGATTCTGATTATGCTGGATGTAAATTAGATAGAAAAAGCACAAGTGGTGCATGCCAATTCTTAGGAAGTAACTTAATCACATGGTTTAGCAAAAAGCAAAATTCAGTTGCATTATCAACTACTGAAGCTGAATATGTAGCAGCTGGAAGTTGCTGTGCGCAAATCCTATGGATTAAGCGACAACTTGAAGACTATGGTATCACACTTGATAAAACACCCATAAGATGTGATAACACTAGCGCAATCAATTAACTAAAAATCCAATTCAACATTCAAGAACAAAACACATAGAAATTAGATATCATTTTATAAGGGAACATGTAGCTAATGATGAAATTTGTTTAGATTATGTAAACACTGAAGAACAATTAGCTGACATATTTACTAAACCTTTAAATGAAGAAAGATTTTGTTATCTTAGAGGAGAGTTAGGAATTTGTAATCCATTGAATGAATTTGAAACCCCTAAGGAAATTTATCTAAGATTCCTTCAAATCTTTGATCTTTAAGGAAATCTTATCTAGAATTCATATCTAATTGATCACTCATATCCATGATTATTTTATCAATTTTTATGATCAAATTCCGGACACATTTCAGAATTTTATGTTTTTCTCTGAAATGTCTCGGAGCCGACTCGGAGAGTATCGGAGTCGACTCGAGTTTCTGCTGAAACTCAGGAGTCGACCCCTCTCTGAGCGAGTCGACTCGATCGTGTCTGTGACTGTGAGTGACTTTTGCGCGAGCCGACTCGAGTGGTCCCAGTTGATTTATCTAGGGCAGAGTCGACTCGCCGTTCATTTCAAACTTTTCAATCTTCCAAAATACTCTCTCCAAAACTTTCAAACCTCCAAACTTCCTTAACCCTGATTAAACAATCCTTCCAAGATCAATGGCCCCAAAACCCGAGGAGCAAGCTCGAGTGCGGCCGGTGTGAAGAGAAAAAGCCGTCCGTGACGACCCGTCCGCGAGCCGTCAAGGATTCTTCATCTCTTCTTCTACTCCGATGCTTCACCTGCTGCTACTCCTACTCAGGTAGATCTTTAGCGGTAGGATTCATAACCACGGGTAGAAAGGTGGATTTTGAATTGTTTGAAGCTGAGGGATTTTTCTTGGTAGACAACTAATCGAGATGGGATTGAGTAAATTGTTCATTGGATTGCCCAACCTATCCTGCTTTGGTCAAAGAGTTTTACAAGAATTTGTCTAGAGGAGATGATGGCCTAGTAAGCAAGGTTAGAGGCATCGGTTTTGTAACATTGATTCTTTCTAGACTATTGAAGTTACCCTTATCTGGCCTCTACATTTTCCCTGAAGATAGGTCCCGCTCTTGCTAGATTATTGAACCGAAACTTTGAGGGATTTGAAGAAGTCTTTGCTAATCAACTACCATTGGAACTAAGATTCTCCATAATATTTGCAGCAGGATCTATTTCCCAAGACAGGCCGATTTGACTATGTTCTGAACGAGATATCTTTGTCATGGATGCATTGTTCTGGGAAACCCATCAATCTTCCCAGGATGATATTTGGTATATTGCAGACTGTGGGGAAAAAGAAATCTAGCTTACCCTATGGCATGGATTCTGACTAAATTATTTCTTAGCCAAGGATTGTGTTCAGATGTGAGCCAAGAAGGAATTAAGACATACTGATTTTATACTTTGGCTACAATTCATCGCATGGGTTTTATAAGAAAAATGGAAGTTGGGAGGAAAGACTGTTAGAGGAGAGAGCTAGATGTTGAGGCCCAGACCTTCTTGAGACATCCTTCACCTGCTCAGCCCTTCTACTTCTGCCCCTGCTCCAGCCCCAGCTCCATTATTTGATCAAGCTTCATCATCTTCTGCTAGTTTTCAGATCACAGTTGATCAACTCAAAGTCTGATTTGATGATCAAGAAAAGATTAAAATGAATTTGAGATAAGTTATGAATTTGAGAAGATTTTATTCTTGGTGATCGATTCTTGATTGAGTCACTCTCAGCTCTTCTTCGGTTCCTTAAGTGAAAATCTAAAAATATATTTGAAGAACTTAAGGACATCTGCGGTGATCGGAGACATATGCAAATGCAACGCAGAGCTCAAGAAAAATTCTGACTGCTTGCACCTTTGTGATGAGAACTCAAAGACTATGTAAAATTCAATCGATGGAATGAAGAAATGTAGATCATTTAATAGAATTGAAGAACTTTTCTGAATATTAGATTTTCAATTCTTGCAATGTATGAAATTTTTGTTTTGATTCAATGTATTAAAAATTTGATGTATTAGACCTTTTGATGAAATGAATTCTTATGTTGATTACTCAATGTATTTCCTTCTTTCAATGAATGAATGAAATTGTTAAATCTTATCTTGATTGAATGCTGTTTATGCATCTCAACCTTTTTGTTGATAACAAAAAAGGGGGAGAGTTTTATAGTTTATGATTGTAAATAATTTGAGAAAATCAAAGTAATCAATGAGATAAAAATGGGATATTTATTTAAGTTCATAGGGGGAGCTACCTCATTGAGGGGAGAGCCTAACATGAAAACAAAATAAATCACTAATCAATAATGCATATACTCAATGTTTTTGTCATCATCAAAAAGGGGGAGATTGTTGAGAAATTATTGAAACATAATTGCCCCAACTTTATTGATTTTGATGATTTCCAAAAGCCATGAGTTCTTAAAAGATAATGAGTTTATTTAAATGAGCAATAAATTTATTTTGAACAATGAATGAGAATGTTAAAGTTTGATTAATCAATTTTGAAAGTAACTTTAAGCTCAATGTTTAAACTTTCAAAAAGAAATTTTATAATTATGTTTTATTCAATGAGTTTTTGGAATAGTTCTTGAATCATTCTTAATGTCAATTTTATGTATTCAAGTCAAATTTATATTTTAAAATGAATTGGGACAATTTTAAAGTCAATCAGAAAAGTTTCTGATTTTTGATACGTTCCGAGCCGACTCTTGAGTTTCGAGTCGACTCCCTCAGTTACAGAAATGTGATTTCTCGAGTCGACCCACTTTTCGAGTCGACCCCTGATTCTGTCGAGCCGACTCCTGACTGTGCGAGTCGACTCCGCTCAACACAGAGGTATGTTTTTCTGAGCACTTCGCGAGTCGACCCCCAGCTTTTCATGAGTCGACTCCCGACTTTCAGGAGTCGACACTTTACTTTTGGTGAGTCGACCCCTAATTTAAAACATTTCTATTTTTGGTAATCGAGCTCGAGCCGACTCGGGAAAAGCTGAGTCGACTCCGCAAATCTGGGCAAAATTTTTACGATGCCAACTCAGCTCCAACGGTTAGTTTTTGATAACGGCTATTTTTCTTGTCTCTAACGGCTATATTTTGCAGAATCTATAAATAGAGAAGCTGTTTTCAAATCAAAGAGAGCAATAGAGAGAGATATTTTATTTCAAAGAAAAAGAAAGGAAAAATCGGAAAAACAGAGCGTTAGCTGAAAAAATCTGTGATTCAAAATAGAGTGAAAGAAAGAGGGTGAAATTAAAGGAAGCTCCATATGTGCTCAAGCTCTACTATCCAAGGAAGCTTCAGAAGAAATCCAAGTGCATCTCAAGTGATTTCCACCACTCAAAGAAAAGGGGAAAAACCCAAATCAACTCCAACACTCATTCTGTGGAGAATCCGTGCTGAGGCCGATTCCATACCTCAAAGGAGTTGAAGAAAAGAAGAAAAGCTCAAAGCCAACCAACTGCAAATCAGGCTTATCTAAACTCTATTCTTACTTTTGTTAATCTGCTCATTAAGGAGCATTGTAACTAAACAACACATTTCTATTATTTGTGTCTAGTTCAATATGGGGGATTGAACTAGTGGAGGTAGTCTTACCTCGGTACAAGCTTGGTATAGCTTGTGTTTGGGTTTTGTGCTGGTAAGCCCGTGTAAAACCGGCTGGGTTCATTGTGATCCCGGGAAAACAACAAGTTTGAGTTGTGAGCTTGTAAAACAACTCGGCTGTAATCTAGGGAGATTATAGTGTGGACCCAAGTGAATCTTGGGAGTGGACGTAGGTGCTGGTTGCGCCGAACCACTATAAAACCTTGTGTTTGCCGTGCTCATTTGTCTCTTACTCTATCTCTCTTATATTTCTGTTTGTGCATTGCTTCTAAGTTAAATTCTCTCACTTGCACATCTTGAGTAAATTTGTTTAAAACAATTCTAAAAGTCTTAAATTTTTAAGAACCCAATTCACCCCCCCTCTTGGGTTGCCATCTCGGCCAACAGGAGGTTATTGAAAGTTTCCTCTAGATTGGAGATATGATCAGAAGCGTGGATGCTTTTGGTCAGCATACCATCCATGTAGACTTTCATGTTCTGGCCTAACTGATCCTGAAACACCCTGTTCATCAATCTTTGATAGGTCGCCCCCACATTCTTGAGACCGAAGGGCATCATTTTGTAGCAATAAATTGTAAGGAAAAAATAGTTTTTCCTATGCAGAGGATCTCAAGGTGGAAAGCATGTAAATCGGTTTTAATATTCACATTGAATTTTAATTAAAGCAAATTAATAGATCTGAAATTTAAGATTATTTATTTAAGTTTAAAACAGTACGTCTTGTTACGGAAGCTGTTGATAACGAAGGTAGCAGATCCGATCTGCAGAGAGAAGTTCCCCTTCGTGCCTTGCAAGAGCCACACGTGCTGCTCCTCTATATCACACGCACGCCTGATGAATGCAGACAGGAGGTGGAATTCTTGAACAATGGAAGGAGAACTCTTCCCCCAAGAAGAGACAATCTCTAATTGGACTTCTTGTAGACTTTCTGTGATTGTAGAAGATCAGCTTTCACGAAAAAGTCTCTGTCAATTTTTTTTTTTTTTTTGTTCCCTCTTTTTTATTCACATCGTAACCTTTTATATCCGATGAAAAATTTGCAATAAAAAAAATGTGAAAGAGCTCTTTAAAATGCTATTACATGAATCCCATCATGACATTAAGTCCACAGTCACCTCATCAATGCGTCCCTCAACTCGCGAGCCTAAGAGGAAACGTCGGGACCTTTGAGCATCCTCCCGTAACATAATCAATAACTCCGTTCCCAGGCTGTTATAACAAGTGGATGATGACGAATGAAAGAAATTATCAATTAAAATTTCCTTTTGTTAACAGAATTGATCCAATCAATTCCATTTGAAGTCCAAATTCAAATCCGAAAGAAGCTACTCATAGCTCTTGAACCATACTTCATATTGTGCCTTGCCGAGCTCCAATCCGAAGTGATTTATGAATTCAAAATTCATAAATAAACTTTTAGAGGCTCTATTGGATATCTGGATCGAACCACTTCGAACCCGGATCCAAACCACTCTATTATCAGACCAACCATTGGTCCATAGTTCAAATTAACTTTATTCCATATTCATATCGTGTCCCAAATTCTATTTGAGTTACTGACTAACTCAAATCACCCTCGAAGTAGGTGCTGCCGCTAATGTCTAGAGCTAGCTAGACATAGCCATAACGAACCCCGTATGACCCATCTGATTGAGTCCCACTCAAATCAGTGATCACGCATGCGTACAAGTCATCCGACTATGTGCATGACTCCATAGGTTTAAACCTAAGCCGGTAGCACAGGAACGCTTCCTATACTAATTGATGTGACCATCTAGCCATGGTTCCCGATGTCTGGATAGATCGAATTTGCACAAGGCAACATTCTGGAACCCAGGCTATGGTTGCCGCATAATTCATCCCCTTGTCCTAGTACTTTGGGCGAATACGGAGTTAACTGCCAACTTCGAGTAAATCACCCAAGTATGTTTCAATGCAATGAATCTTGTGACACCTCACAAAGATTACCTTGGCCAAGGTTTTACTAAATTGAAACATAGTTCGAGCACTCTCTCTAACACTTAGAGTGGACAATCCCATCTTGACTCATCACTGACCCAATAAGTACTTGACTGCACCCAGCAACCTTCCATCACCGGATTAGAAATTCGGGTGGTCCAGTGCCTAAGTACAGTGAGTTGCTTATCAAGTCAACATGATAGTCTCATGTCAAAGGGACACTTATACCCATTGCCTTTCTGTGAGTTGCTCCAGACAGTTGAGTACTCAACAGAGATGAGTCACTGTTCAGTAAATGTACTCCTACACTCACCCGCATGTCATACCAGTGTTATACACTCCTTGGTTTAAGAGAACAAACCAACCCATATGACATACAATGACCTACAATTGATTACGTCGTCCTCCTCGGTAATGACGTATCATTTGGCCGCGAACTTATTTAAGAGTCACTCAACAATTTCTCCATTGTCGAATACATGTAACTCTAAGGACTACAACATATTGGAATTCTACTGGAAGATGTAAACTATATACTGTATGGCCAAAATTCACTCTTATTTATTGAATAAATCATATTCATATACATCAACTCATAACCGTCTACAAGCTAGATGATTGGCTGTAGGACACATTTTCTAACATAAATCCTCTTTTCTGTCACAAAGGATGTGTGCTCTTCATCACTGGGGTCCATCCTTATCTGATTATATCCGGAGAAGGCGTCCATAAAGCTAAGGAGCTCGTGGCCGAAGGTGGAATCTACCAGCTAGTCTATCCTTGCAGGAGGAAATTGTCTTTCGGACACGCCTTGTTGAGGTCGGTGAAGTCGATGCAAATTTTCAGCTCCCGTTTGCCTTTCGCACCATGACCACGTTAGCCAACCAGCTAGGGTAATGCACCTCTCGGATGTGGCCGGCACTGAGTAGTTTGTTAACCTCCTCATCGATGGCCTTTTGCCGCTCGGGAGCGAAGCTCCTCTTCCTCTGGTGGATTGGATGGTGCTTCGGATCGATATTGAGCTTGTGGGCGATTACCTCTAGAGGGATGCCGGGCATGTCAGATGCTGACCAAGTGAAAACATCTGAATTGGCCCGCAGGAAGGTTAGGAGGCGATCACGATCCTCCGGGGAAAGGAGTCCGCCGATACGCACGGTCTTCGCCGGATCGTCCCCAAGGGGAAAGGTTAGGAGGTGCTCGGGTGGCTCTCCTCCCCTGCTGAACTCCTGGGGTCGGGCACCTCTGGAATTGACTCAGCTTCCAAGGGGCTTGACGCCGTGTGATAGCAGGGCAGAACTGAGCCGATCTCGCCTTTATCTCCCTAACTCCTCCGCTAGTAGGGAACTGCACCAACAGGCACCGGGTGGAGATAACCGCATCCAATAGATTTAAACCTGGGTGCCCGAGAATAGCGTTGTATGCCAAAGGGACTCACACTATCAGGAACTTCATGATCACTATGCTTTGGCATGGTGGCGTTCGGCTGTCACAGGCAAAGATATATCGCCCTCAACCCTTATCGAATATCCCGTGAATCCAACTAGGGGGGCTGCCATAGCTGGAGAGAGTTAAGGGACAATCCCATCTGAACAAAAGCATCATAAGTAAGGATGTCAGCTGAGCTGCCACTATCAACCAATATCCTCTTTACAGGGTGCTTGGCAATCGTCATAGCGATGGCGATGCCTTCATTGTTTACAATCTCAAAATTCACCGGTCCCCCCCCCCCCCCCCCGAGAACTACATTACCTGGCGCATCTTCTCCTCTTGGCCGCTTGGATGAGGAAGCTGCTCCCCAAGACACCATACCGACCGTCCACTCCATGGGGGTGTTGTCGACAGCGGCCTGAGCAGGCGGGGGTCCCATGAGTGCCGGCAGTGGTTGTTGTGCCTTCTGGATATATTTGCCGAGGTAGCCCCGCTGGATGAGCTCCTCAATGGCGCACTTCAAGCTGAAACAGCTATCGGTGTCGTGCCCGTAATCTCAATGGAATCAGCAATAACGGCTCTTGTCTCGGGGAGGACCTTTCTTCATAGGAGGAGGGCGCTGGAGATAAGGTTCTCCTTTGATTTCCATTAGGATATGGGATCGAGGGGCGAGGAGAGGCATGAGCTTGCTCTCATCGGGGATGGGGCTTCGACGCCTGTTATCGGATCAACGAAGCGGATCGGCCTGCCAGTGGCAAGGGGGAACGCTCGGCTCAGGGCGAGCAGGCTTGTGGCTGGAGCTCCTTGATGATTCCCGGCGGGTGAGGTCGGTCTCATCCACGCGGATGTACTTCTGAGCTGGAGGAGAAGGTCAGAGTAGAAACCCGGGGGCTTCTTGTCCATAGAGAAGGTGAAGCAGGACGGAAGGAGTCCCCACTTCAGCGCCAGCATTGCCATCACGTCGTAGAGGTGGTAAACTTTGAGGGCGGCGGTCTTGAACCGGGACATGAAGTCCCGCAGCGATTCCCCTCCTTTTGGCGCACGAAGAAGAGGCTGTCGTGACCCTTGAGATCCTCCGGTAGGCATCAAAATGTGCCAGAAAAGCCCTTTCCAGCTCTCGAAAAGAGTTGATGCTATGGGGGGACAGGCGCGAGTACCAAGCGCGAGCAGCCTTCCATAGAGTAGCAGGGAAAGCTTTGGAGAGAAGGGCGTCTGAGGCACCCTGAACTTGCATCATGGCTTTGTAGCTCTCGAGGTGGTCAAGAGGATCCATTGTACCATCGTATGGATCTATCTGAGGGAATTGGAATCTAGAGGGGATGGGCTCCTCCCGTATCCGGCGAGTATAAGGAGGACGGGTGTCATATTCCTCCTCCGGTTGATTGTTGATCTTCCTGGTGAGTTCGTCTAATCGCCGGTTGTACTCGTCCAGGTGCTCCTCCGCCTGGCGGTTGATTGTGGGCCCCTCCGAGATGGCTTGGAGGATAAAGAAGAGGAAGACAAAGAAGAAGGAGAAGGACGCGGAAGGTGGGATTTCCATTTAGGTTCCTCCTGACGGTGTGGCTCTGGAGGAAACTTGCTTGGGCCACAATCAGGAGATTGCGACCGCTTGGGGGGCTCACAGCGAGGCTTCATTGGAGAAGCCCGACGACGACCAGCCTCTCGCTGAGGAGAGCCTCCCCTTGCAGACTGTTGACTAGCAGGGGGAGCGGTCTGATGCTGGGTGGCCATGGACTGCTGCTGCTGAAGTCCGTGGACCATGGCGGTGAGGGTCTCGACTGTTAGTAATTGTGCCCTAGGCCTATTGTATGGACATGGTATTTTAATATTTATGAGCATTTACTATTATCATAATTTGCATGTTTATTATATAATAATGTCCTTGAATATATTATTAATTATTCTAAATGTCCCTAATCGGTTATTGTTGTGGGAATAACAATAAATTAAGATTAGTATGAAATTTGATTGATATTCATGGGATGAATATGTGTATGAGATACAAATCAAATTTATATGTATTTGTTGAGAACAAATATTGGACAAGACCCATCTTGAGATTAATACATGGATCAAAGTCATAAGTTAATCTCTAGTAGTTGTGTCATTAAATCCTTAGACCTGAGATTGCTATAGTTCTCAACATGAGGAATATTATGTTTTGACATAATCAAACGTTGTCTTTAACCGGATGATTATAAAGATTATGCTTGAACATAATACGAATCATGTAGTGAGATATGAGTGATTAAGATGGAATTTGTCCCTCTTATTATAAGAGAGATATCTCTGGGCCCCTCGATGATTGAGACTGAGAAATGCATGGCCGTGCTCAAATGAATTAATAGAGATCAATATCATAGTCAGTCTAATTGGGTTTCAAGAAATTAAAGATAGAGCGATATAAGGTTGACTTTTTCCATGCCTTATATTCTATCAAGATATCATGTGGCAAAAGGATTATGTCATTAGCTACTTTAAGGTTGTCTCGGAACGTGAGCTTTTCATTTAACTTGGATAGTCATAATGTCTTGCTAGAGGCCGCTTATGACTTGTAGGATCAAAATGTGATTTAGGCCTACTGCCAACGTTAATTGAACCTATAGGGTCGCACACTAAGAACGACAATAATGGTTACGGTTTGTTACTCTCTATAGTAATTTAAAATGATGAGATTATTTTAAATTACAAATAATAATTAGTTGTCATTTAGATTGAGTTTAATTTTGAGAAAATTTAAATTCATAATTTAAATTATGATAAGTAATTAATTTGTTATATTTTCTTATTGGATAAGGAAATAAGCCATAAAGGTTTTTGGTTAAAAATATAAATTCCTTATTTGGTAAGGACAAGGATTTAAATTATCATTATTTAAAAGGAGTTTTAAATAAATATTAATTAAAATCCTAGTTAACCAAAAACTCCTAGCAGACTTGTATATATATATATATATGATATATACGTTTTTAATGTCTATTGGAGCATTTGAAAGGTCGTGTCTATTGGGGCATTTGAAGGGTCATGTCTTTTGCCTTAAAAATAGATAAACAGAGAGTTGAAACCATGGACTTGTTGAACTAGCATTCAAAAACTATTTTGGTGTCCGTTCGTGTGGATACTTGTAGAGGGTGGTCGTCTTTCTGAAGGCAGTACCTTTGAAGATCCGAGCAAATCTAACACAAGAACAGACAGATTATATACTGATCAACAAAAGGTAATGTTTTTCGTTTATCCTTCTTTTGGTTTTATGAAACGCATTGATCCTTGATGGGTTATGGAATAGATTTATTTTGTTTCCGCTGCCATTTTATTCCAATTAGATTGGGATTTTCCATTCCATAATCCAATAGTGGTATTAGAGCCACTTGCGTTTTCATAAGAATCGAAACTGCCATGTTTGATTGTATGTATGAGATGTATATGATCTTGCATGGTTTGCGTTCTTGTATATATATATGATATTAGTGTTTGCGCGAACGACATAGATAATAGGTTTTCTAAGGTGTTAATTGATGAATCTGTTTCCTGTAAGGATTCGTTAATATGATTAAGAATCTGAATGGGATATTGCAATTAAAGTGTTTAATAACATGATATATGATTTCGGTGTTGTCTTAATTAGATTAATACATGAACTGAATTCACATATCAATAAGGATTTATCAATTGCTGTTTATGGTGGTGCGGATGTAAGCCTTAAATTATTGATGAGATCAATAAAATCAAATTTTAGGATGAAACTTTATTGTATCTCCAAATTTTAGGAACCGCAGTACTGCCTAATCAGAGCGCCTTATAAATTTAATTGGTTTTAAACAACACGCCTATTATTATATATTTTCTTTAATGCAATATGTATATGCTATATGATAACATGATATGTTTGCATGGTGTGTTGCTTTGTATGGTGCATGGTATGGCCTTGTGACCAATATGATTGGCAGGTTTTTATTATTCTTTTACAAGGGTTGTAATTATTAAATATGGCCTGTGTGCCATTTTGTTTCATTGTAATTTTTCTTTTACTTTTAGTAGTATTTGTTTATTATTGTAATAAAACAAGAACACAAAGCAAGCCATTTGAAGTCATGCAATCCAACCATGGTGATGGAGGAGCTAGGTGTCTATGCACAAGATGATGGTCAAGTAGACATTATGGTGTTGCTCATTATTACCTAGGATTGACCATTGATCTTCATATTGGCTTATGAAGATCAATCTAGATAAGGCCATACTATGACACGTTTATTATATACATGTATGAGATGCTATGTATGATATCAATGAGTATGTGATACTAAATGCATGATGAAATTTATCTAGATCCCTCACATAAAATTTTAAGTTGACATGCCATCCATATTTAAACACTTGTCAAGGCTTTTATCACCTTAATGTGGGTTCTACCAAAGTAGAAGTACATTAGGTTACATTAGTGAGACAAGATGGGTAATGGTGCTACCCATATGTTTAAAAATGGTTTAACTTAATTAGGTTATCAAAACGGTTTTGGGCCTAATGGCATGAGATGGGATTTAAACATGCCGGGACATATGATGTCAAAATCCCATAAATTTCTAAGAGTTGCATGAGTTGCAATTGGTAAGAGTTACCTACCTAAAAAACTTAATTTTAAGTGTCATGCCAAAGCTGACTTAAAGTTGAGTATAAATATGGATCTTAGCTCACTAAATTAATATGATTTTATTATTGAGGGTTGTTAATTTAGTGGGAGTTTTTCATAATCAAAATACTTAACGAACTTTGCATTTATTGTAGATGGCCAACCATGATAACAATTCTACTATGTCACTGCGATCAATCCTTGCGAAGGACAAACTTACTGGGACTAACTTCCTTGACTGGTTTCAAAATTTGAGAATTGTTCTCAACAAGAAAGGAAGCTTTATGTCCTGGATCAACCTCACCCTGAAGAACCAGCCGATAATGCTTCTAGAGCTGAAAAGAATGCTTATGAGAAGCATCATAATGACTCTATTGATGTTGCATGCTTGATGCTAGCTACCATGAGTTCTGAACTTCAGAAAGATTTGGAAAACATGGAAACTTATGATATGATTGTCAATCTAAAGGAAATGTTCCAGCAACAAGCAAGGCAAGAAAGGTATGATACTACCAAGGCATTGCACTCTTGCAAAATGGCTGAGGGTGCTTCAGTTAGTGCTCATGTGTTGAAAATGAAAGGCTATATTGAGCACCTTGATAGGCTTGGATTTCCATTGAGCCAAGAGTTGGCAACAGATTTGATCCTAAATTCACTTCCTGATAGTTATGACCAGTTTATCATGAACTATAACATGAATGAAATGGACAAATCAATTTCTGAGCTGCATACGATGCTTAAAACTGCTGAACAAATATTAAGTCCAAGCCTGGCCATGTTCTGATGGTTCAAAAGGGAAAGGGTTTTATGAAGAAAGGAAAAGGAAAGGGTAAGGGAAGGGCTGGAAAGTCCAATGCTCAACCCAAGCCCAATCCTAAACCCAAGGCTAAAGCCCCAAAGGAGGGTGTCTGTTTCTTTTGCAATGAACCTGGTCATTGGAAGAGAAACTGCAAGCTGTATTTGGAGGATCTAAAGAAGAAGAAGAAGACTGGTGAGACCGGTTCTTCAGGTATTTATGTTATAGAGATTAATTTTTCTCCTTCTAGTTCCTGGGTATTAGATACTGGATGTGGATCTCACATTTACAAATGTGCATGGGCTTAAAAGGAGTAGACAACTGAAGAAGGGCGAAGTTGATCTTCGAGTAGGCAATGGAGCAAAAGTTGCTGCTTTAGCTGTAGGAAGTTACGAACTTTCTTTGCCCAGTGGCTTTTGTTAGTTTTGAACAATTGCTTTTATGTTCCTACAATGTGTAGGAATATTATTTCAGTTTCTTGTTTGGATAATGATGGTTTTTCTTTTATTATTAAGAATAATAATTGCTCCATTTATCATAAAGACATGTTCTATGCAAATGCTGAATTACTAGATGGTCTTTATGTTTTGAATCTTCAAAAATCCAACAATTCTTCTGTCTATAACATAACTACCAAGAAATTTAAGTCCAATGACTTAAATTCAACCTATCTTTGGCATTGTCGACTTGGCCATATAAATGAGAAACGCATATCAAAACTCCATCAAGATGGACTTTTGAACTCATTTGATTTTGAATCATATGATACATGTGAATCTTGTCTATTGGGTAAGATGACAAAGGATCCCTTTACTGGACACAGTGAAAGGGCCAATGAATTATTGGGCCTAATACATACAGATGTATGTGGACCAGTAAGTTCAGATGCCAGAGGAGGTTACAAGTACTTCATTACATTTACTGATGACTTCAGTAGATATGGTTATGTCTACTTGATGAGACACAAATCTGAATCATTTGAAATGTTCAAATCTTTTCAAAATGAAGTACAAAACCAACTTGGCAAGACAATCAAGGCACTTCGATCTGATCGAGGTGGAGAATATTTGAGCTGAGATTTTTATGACCATCTTAGAAGTTGTGGAATCATTCCACAACTAACTCCTCCTGGAACACCACAATGGAATGGTATGTCTGAAAGAAGGAATCAAACTTTATTAGATATGGTTCGATCTATGATGAGTCTAACGGATCTTCCACTTACCTTTTGGGGTTATGCACTTGAAACAGCTGCGTTCACACTAAATCGAGTTCCAACCAAAGCGGTTGAAAAGACACCATATGAGATGTGGACTGGTAAAAAGCCCAGTTTATCTTTTCTTAAGATTTGGGGTTGTGAAGCTTATGTAAAACGTCAAGTTTCAAATAAGCTGGAACCCAAGTCTGACAAATGTTTTTTTGTGGGGTATCCTAAAGAGACTAAAGGATACTACTTTTACAATCCCATTGAGAACAAAGTGTTTGTTGCTCGGAATGGTGTCTTTCTAGAAAGGGAATTTATTTCTAAAGGAACCAGTGGGAGCAAGGTACAACTCGAAGAAATTCGAGAACCACAAGATAACATTGAACCGTCTATGGATGCTCAAAGTCAACAAACCATTGTTGACACACATGTAGCACAAAAATTACGTAGATCTGATAGGATACGTCATGAGCCCGAGAGATATGGATTTCTTGTGACTGATAATCATGATGTATTGTTAGTGGATCAAAATGAACCTACTACCTATCAAGAGGCTATGTTAGATCCAGACTCTGAGAAATGGTTAGAGGCCATGAAGTCTGAAATCCAATCCATGTATGATAATCAGGTATGGACCTTGATTGAGCCACCTGAAGGTACAAAGACCATTGGGTGCAAATGGGTTTTCAAAAAGAAAACTGACATGGATGGTAAAGTGCATACTTACAAAGCAAGGCTAGTTGCAAAAGGTTTCAAACAAACTCATGGCATATACTATGACGAAACTTTTTTACCTGTAGCCATGCTTAAGTCTATTAGAATTCTCATTGCCATTGCTGCATATTATGACTATGAGATTTGACAAATGGATGTCAAAACTGTGTTTCTTAATGAAAACTTACTTGAGGATGTGTACATGACACAACCTGAGGGTTTTGTACAACCTGAGAATTCTAGTAAAGTATGCAAGCTTCAAAGATCCATTTATGGTTTGAAGCAGGCTTCTCGGAGTTGGAATCTTCATTTTGATGAATCAGTCAAAGAGTTTAGATTTATCAAAAATGAAGATGAACCTTGTGTTTATAAGAAAGTTAGTGGGAGTGCCATTGTATTTCTGGTCTTATATGTTGATGACATTTTACTCATTGGGAATGATATCCCTACCTTGCAGAGTGTCAAGTCTTGGTTAGGGAAATGTTTCTCAATAAAAGACTTAGGCGAAGCTGCCTATATCCTAGGGATAAAGATCTATAGAGATAGATCTAAGAGGCTGATTGGTCTAAGTCAAAGTACTTACATAGATAAAGTACTGAAAAGGTTTAGTATGCAAGATTTCAAGAGAGGATACTTGCCTATGTCTCATGGTATTACACTTAGCAAATCTCAGTGTCCTAACACAAAAGATGAGCGAGAGCGCATGAGTAAGATTCCTTATGCTTCAGCAATAGGATCTATCATGTATGCTATGTTGTGCACTAGACCAGATGTCTCTTATGCTTTAAGCATAACGAGTAGATACCAGTCAGATCCCGGTGAGAGTCACTGGACGGCTGTCAAGAACATTCTTAAATATCTGAGAAGATCTAAAGATGTGTTCTTGGTGTATGGGGGATTGGAAGATGATCTGGTTGTAAGTGGTTACACAGATGCAAGCTTTCAATCTGACAAAGATGATTTCCGATCGCAGTCAGGATATGTGTTTTGTTTAAATGGTGGTGCTGTTAGCTGGAAAAGTTCGAAGCAAAGCACTGTTGCTGATTCTACAACTGAAGCTGAATACATAGCAGCATCTGATGCAGCAAAGGAAGCAGTTTGGATCAAGAAGTTCATTACTGACCTTGGAGTGGTTCCTAGCATCACAAATCCTGTTGATGTTCATTGTGACAATAATGGTGCTATCGCACAAGCAAAGGAACCTAGGTCACATCAGCGATCCAAACACATTCTTATGCGTTATCATCTCATTTGAGAAATCATTGAGAGAGGTGACGTAAAAATATGCAGAGTTCCAACAGATGACAATGTTAATGATCCATTGACTAAGCCTCTACCACAAGCAAAGCATGATTGTCATGCTAGGTTCATAGGTATTAGATACATTGATGAGTGGGCCTAGTGCAAGTGGAGATTGTTAGTAATAGTGCCCTAGGCCTATTGTATGGACATGGTATTTTGAATATTTATGAGCATTTACTATTATCATAATTTGCATGTTTATTATATAATAATGTCCTTGAATAATATTATTAATTATTCTAAATGTCCCTAATCGGTTATTGTTGTGGGAATAACAATAAATTAAGATTAGTATGAAATTTGATTGATATTTATGGGATGAATATGTGTATGAGATACAAATCAAATTTATATGTATTTGTTGAGAACAAATATTGGACAAGACCCACCTTGAGATTAATACATGGATCAAAGTCATAAGTTAATCTCTAGTAGTTGTGTCATTAAATCCTTAGACCTGAGATTGCTATAGTTCTCAACATGAGGAATATTATGTTTTGACATAATCAAACGTTGTCTTTAACCGAATGATTATAAAGATTATGCTTGAACATAATACGAATCATGTAGTGAGATATGAGTGATTAAGATGGAATTTGTCCCTCTTATTATAAGAGAGATATCTCTAGGCCCCTCGATGATTGAGACTGAGAAATGCATGGCCGTGCTCAAATGAATTGATGGAGATCAATATCATTTGTTTAGTCAGTCTAATTGGGTTTCGAGAAATTAAAGATAGAGCGATATAAGGTTGACTTTTTCCATGCCTTATATTCTATCAAGATATCATGTGGCAAAAGGATTATGTCATAAGCTACTTTAAGGTTGTCTCGGAACGTGAGCTTTTCATTTAACTTGGGTAGTCATAATGTCTTGCTAGAGGCCGCTTATGACTTATAGGATCAAAATGTGATTTAGGCCTACTGCCAACGTTAATTGAACCTATAGGGTCGCATACTAAGAACGGACAATAATGGTTACGGTTTGTTACTCTCTATAATAATTTAAAATGATGAGATTATTTTAAATTACAAATAATAATTAGTTGTCATTTAGATTCGAGTTTAATTTTGAGAAAATTTAAATTCGTAATTTAAATTATGACAAGTAATTAATTTGTTATATTTTCTTATTGGATAAGGAAATAATCCATAAAGGTTTTTGGTTAAAAAATATAAATTCCTTATTTGGTAAGGACAAGGATTTAAATTATCATTATTTAAAAGGAGTTTTAAATTAATATTAATTAAAATCCTAGTTAACCAAAAACCCCTAGCAGACTTGTATATATGATATATACGTTTTTAATGTCTATTGGGGCATTTGAAGGGTCGTGTCTATTGGGGCATTTGAAGGGTCGTGTCTTTTGCCTTAAAAATAGATAAACAGAGAGTTGGAAACCATGGTTCATTTTTGTGAAAAATGGACTTGTTGAACTAGCATTCAAAAACTATTTTGGTGTTCGTTCGTGTGTGGATACTTGTAGAGGGTGGTCGTCTTTCTGAAGGCAGCACCTTTGAAGATCCGAGCAAATCTAACACAAGAACATACGGATTATATACTGATCAACAAAGGTAATGTTTTTCGTTTATCCTTCTTTCATTTTTATGAAACGCATGTGATCCTTGATGGGTTATGGAATAGATTTATTTTGTTTCCGCTGCCATTTTATTCCAATTAGATTGGATTTTTCATTCCGTAATCCAACATGGACTTGCTGAGTGAGAGTTGCCAGCTGCTCCGCAGCCGAGGCAGCCGCTTTCGGTTGAGGGGAAATGAAGGATTAGCGGCAGGGAGGTTGGTCTCCTACTGCTTAGCCGGGGAAGATGCCCCTCGGAGTGATGACTGAGGCATCTTGAGCTCGTGTCATCACCATTGTTGGGAGAGGGAGAAAAGAGAAGTATACTATTATAGGTTTGGGCCTTCTTTGCTTTCCCCTCCTTCCTGGCGCGCCAATCTGATGATGCTTAATCACTGGTCTTGAACGTCGGGAGAAGAAAGCTGCTTAATCCACGGTCCCACACCTGATCAGATGTCCTGCAAAAAGTCCCAAGACCGGAGGGGTGCTCCGATGGGGACCCTCCGACGCTCAAGTCAGTAACCGGATTCACAGCTGAGGGAGAGCTCAGACAAGCTCTGAGGAAAAAAATGAGTCCTCAGAAAGAGGAAAATCCCTTTCTGGGTATCAAGGTAGCGAGCATATGAGTTTACGTACCTCATTCCTAAGTGGACTTACCTTTTTATAGGGGGTTGACACCTGCACAACCATGTGGAGTTTCGTGAGAAAGGAATGTCCTCAGGGTTCATAGGGTTGCGTGAATTTAGGCTGGTTGGTGGGTCCTGTCCCATCGGAGAGGGAAAAATGGCGGTTGGTGAGCTACGTCCCATCAGTCAGTGGGGCTAACAGATAGTTAGGTCCGGTCCCATCAGCGGCATGGCCAGTGGGTAGTTGGGCCTTGGGATGTCAGGCGGCGCGGGTCAGGAGGACGGCGGCGTGAACAGCTAGGACCGTTCTGGGGTCGACTTGGGGCATTCTTGACCCTCCTGAGGGCGCTGAGGCCGAGCAGGATCGACTCGGCCGACCTGAAGATGCCGGGGCGGGGCCAACTAGGGAAGGTCGGGGCCGACTCGGCGACTTGGAGATGCCGAAGCCGAGCGGGGCCGACCAAGGAAGGTCGGGACCGACTCGGCCGACTTGGAGATGCCGGGGCCGAGCGGGGCCGACCAGGGAAGGTCGGGGCCGACTCGGCCGACTTGGAGATGCCGGGGCGAGCAGGGCCGACCAGGGAAGGTCAGGGCCGACTTGGAGATGCCGGGGCCGAGCGGGGCCGACTTAGCCGACTTGGAGATGCCGGAGCCGAGTGGGACCGACCAGGGAAGGTCGGGGCCGACTCGGCCGACTTGGAGATGCCGAGGCCGAGCAGGGCCGACCAGGGAAGGTCAGGGCCGACTTGGAGATGCCGAGGCCGAGCGGGGCCGACTTAGCCGACTTGGAGATGCCGGGCCGAGCGGGGCTGACCAGAAAAGATCGGGGCCGACTTGGAGATGTCGGAATGGGGCCGTCTTAAGATTTTGATTTTGCCATAATTACCCTCGTGACTACGTCAACCACATCAATTACCCTATAATTCTTCACTTAAAAAGTTACGTGTATATAATAATTTCACTTATTTAGCCGCAAATGTTTGTCGTCGTTTAGGAAACTTTTAACTTCAATTGTTAAGAGGAATGATTGGGCACATAACCCTTTTTAATTGGAGAACTAGATGGTAAATACATGATGAAGTACTTAAGTTTTATCTTTTCATAAAAACTCTAAATTTAAGTTTTCCTAAGTAGAGTGTAGTAGTTTTTATATTACCATAAGCTCTCATTTGGTTGGAGGAAAAAATTTTGCAAAGGAGGATTTTTCTTCCTTAATTTTCTTACGTTTCATTAGAAAAAGAAGAGAAAATTATGTGTGAAGTTCCCACATATTTTTTTCTTCCATTGAAAAATAAATATCACAAAAGATATTTACTTTTATTTTCCGGTCATCTTTCTTTCTCACTAAAAAACATTTTAATACTCCTTGCTAAAGATGAACCTTAAATGGTCCATTTAATTCTCTTATAAAAAAATATTTATTTAAAATATTTATTCTAAGGGTGTCATAATTAAATTAGTATTTTTTTATGCAAAATTACTTTCAACCAAATATAGAAAAACATTTTAAGAGTTGTTTTCCAAGCAAATTTTGTACTTGTCAAATATGATAAATTTTATTTTCTTTTGTAAATTATTTTTAAAAAATAGATCTAAAAGAATTTTAAAATATTTTTTTTCAAAAAATATTCAACTTGCGTTAAAAGCACCTTTATATCTCTAAAAGACCTTTGAACCTCTGCAAGCCCTGCCAAATGAGCTTAGCCGTCAAATTAACTTGCAGGCTTGTCTCGCCCAACTTAGGTACGCAACTCTCCCTCGGATGATGGATGGATTTTTTATTAGAGTTAAAATGTGATTTTTAGGTGATTCCGGAAGGAACAAGCGATGCAAACTGAAAGTATAAAACACCTCCAGCAGCTTCAGCTGGATATGGAAACTCGATCTACATCCAAAACTTGCAATCTTCGCATGGGTTTGGCAATTAATTATTCAAATCAAAGTTTGGCAATTAATTCTTCAAATCAAGCACA
Source organism: Calamus simplicifolius (assembly GCA_900491605.1). Classification (NCBI taxonomy): domain Eukaryota; kingdom Viridiplantae; phylum Streptophyta; class Magnoliopsida; order Arecales; family Arecaceae; genus Calamus; species Calamus simplicifolius. The sequence continues at coordinate 96,625 of UESW01004329.1, read as the reverse complement.
CTAAAGTCTAAAGGAGGAAAACAAAAAAGCAAGAAATAAGACTGCGAACCATCCAGAACGGCTTAAGATCGAGTCGGTAATAGCTCGCTTGAGCTGGGCTGCTACTGGGAAAAAGAGCGCAGTTCAAATCAAATAGCAACTAAAGCTCTTTCACAAAATAAGCCAAGTCTCCTGGGAAAAGAGTGGGGTTGGTCATAGCCTTGAAATCCGCGCCGTGGTCAACTCTGGCACACAGGCAAGGTCTCGCAATCCCCGCCTTAATAAATAACATCCAACGTCAAAGCACTGCCCCTCTTTCTCCGCTCTTGTTCCAATTCTTTTTCCTCGTCTCTTGCTTCCACGCTATGCTACTGCATCGAAAATCGATCACCCTAGGCCGCGCTATTGCCACTGTTCACCGTCATCGCTCATGGTTAAGGCCCCCCAAATCCAGTAGGACATACTCACCTTCCTTCTTACAATGTCAGGAGTCCTCTTCTGACTCACCTTCCTTCTTATAATATCTACTGTAACCCGAACGAGCCCAAGCTAGAAGAAGATATCCACACCTGCATCACCATAAGCCTCAGATACCAGTGCTGCTGCAAGAAGAGCTGAGTGGGTCGCAGCCAGCAACAGGAGAAGATCACATGCCTGCGATCCTGAATGTGATCCCCTGTTCGAGCATCTCTTCGGAACTCGCGGGCAATGGCCCTTCCCTCCCTTCCCTTCCCTTTCCTTTCCCTGACAAGCCCTTCGACCCCACCCGTTCTCCCTCGATCCCACTGCCAGCTCCATCACCCCCTACCACGCCACCGTTTGTTCCATGTCCTGTGACCTCCATGCCACCGCCACATCTCGTCCCAATCCCTCCCCTAACCGTCCCTCCACCAGCGCCGCTGGTTCCGTGTCCACCTCCTATACCATTGCCACAGCCGCCGCCACTACCGCGATCACTTCCACCAGTCTTTCCACCGCCACCACCATTATCCCAGCTGGTTTCTGTGTCCTCCGCCTCCTGTACCATTGCCACTGCCTCCACCATCAAACCCAGCAATTTTTCCACCTTCACCACTCCCACCAGTCTTTCCAGCAGCACCACCACCACCACCTCTAGTTCCCTCGCCGCCACCGCTAGAATTGACACCAGTCCCACCCCCACCACCTCTTGTGCCTTCTTCGCCCCCACCTCCGATCGAGTACAATTACTCTACCGCCAGCCTTCCTTCCCATATTTCCTGCTCCACCACCTGTTGTTCAATTCCTTCATCACCACCTCCTGTGCCCTTGCCACCATCGCCCAGCTTAATTTTACCACCGCCATTAATTCCTTCTCACATCTCCCGACTCACCTCTTTTTCCTTCATCGCCTCCACCTGATGGCGCAACACCAAGGCCTTTCATCCCCACATTCTCCACACCAGCGCCAGCTCTTGCTCTGTCACCGCCGCCAGCCGATGGAAACACACCGTCACCTTTCTTCCCTACATTTCCTACTCCACCAACAGACCTCTCCTAGGTATTGCTCGAGCTCGATCGTACCTGCCATGCCACTTCCAACACCATCTGTTGATGCTTCACCACCTTTTGCAATTGGTCTCTTCCTCCACATTTTCACCACCAGCTTCTCCTTCACTGGTCATTATGACTCCACCACTCCTCCAGCAGACACAGATCAGCCAACGTTGCTTCTCCCACTGGGCATTCTATTTGACAGCTCTCCAGCAATTGTTTCCACCCAAGTGACAACTGATGAATCAACTCCTCCATTGCCACATTTAGAGCCAACCGATAACAATCATCCTTTTGTCATTCCACCACTGCTTCCATTGCCACATGAAATGCCCGTTTGTAATGCACCCTCATCTCTGCTGGCTGCACCGCTAGTGCCCATATATGGTTGGAACTCTGGTACCCCCCATGGAAAATACTCGGCCATGAATGCCTCTTTCACCTTCACTTCTTTCCTTTTAACAATCCTAGCTTCATCCGTTCCTCCCTCTCCCAATTCACCATTACTTAAAAACTATTTCCTCTCTTACCATAACAAACGCTGGCTGGATATGTTTACCTTAAATTTGTAGTCCTTTGGCTGGGAGATGGAGAGAGAACTATGAGGAGAATGCAAACTTCAAGCACCAAGCTATATGAATATTTCAATCGAATGTAAGAAGTCCTATGGGAATAGTTTTTCGCTTGCTGTCTTGTTATCAACGAAATGCTTTGATATAGATGAGTACGAGGTAAATGTAGAGCACCGAAGATCAATTGCAAATGCTATTCCTAAATAATGGAACAGTTCACATTTATTAAGTAGATCATAGAATTCATAAAATATTTACAAATTATTTACAAGCCATGCTGCAACCATGGAAAAACTTTTACCTGAAACTCTTGTCTTGTGGGAAGATAAGCCTATCAATTTGGAGCCCAACTTACCAACTTGTTGTAGAACCTAATAGAAGTGGGCCTGTAAGCCGTGACTTGTGAATTGGATTGCACCAAAGTAGAAAGAGATAGAGAAACCCAATTCTGATCCCACTCCAACAAACTGAAATAGAGATTAGGATGATGCCCAAGATCCGCTTATAAAAATACGATACCTTTCTTCTTTATCTTTACACCCTTCCTACCATCTACTATGCAATTATCCCAAAGCAATGTAATGCCTTTTGACACCCGTCTCCTTCTTGAGGTTGCATTTGGATGGAGGTTTGCGAAACAGATTTTATTTGAAATGAAGATTTTAAAATTCTAAAATTATTATTTTTTGTTTGATTACATGCACCCTAGAAAAAATATCTTAATTCTATGAATTTTACATTATATAATGTTAATAAAATATTGTTAATATTTATTTTATTAAACATTAGTATTTTATTATTAACATGAAAATATTAAAATATTTATTATTAATATTACTGTACATATTAAAATATTAAAGAGTTTCATATAAAAATGTAGTCACCAGCTAGCTAAATATAAAATAAATTTTATAGACTAGTCAAATAATAGCATTTTGATTATAATGATGATCTTAGTTAATAACATCACCGTCTCCCGGTGTTTACAATATCAATTTCACAACTTGAAATATTAATGCAATATAAAAATATAGATTAGTATTATGATTATAATAATATTTTAGTTAATTACATCATCTCATTTCCTAGTGCTGAGTATATTATGAAGTGAAAATTGAGCAATAAATCTCACAACTTGAATCATTGATACGTCTCTAATATAAATCAATGATGCATCTAAGTGCACTCTCCATTGTTGACTTTTTCTTGGCCCAAACAGGATGATTGACCCTGTAACTTGAGGAGAGTGTCCATTAAGCATGAGGATTCGGAGATCATCTACCCACATCTACCATGGAGCAGACTGAAATGGTCAGAGGATTGTTTAATCTCATTGGAATCAATTACTATTCCACCTCGTAGGCTAAAAACGCTCACATTACGTAGTCCTTGAACTGCATTTGATATCATTGTGCAATATCCTTTTGCTCGACACGTTCCCAAGCACTGAAAATACATTGCTGGCTGCTTGATTGGCTCTGTATCTATCCATTCACCAGAACTAAGAAAACTAATATCCAGTCATCTACATCACAGAAAATGACAGGATGCCTCGTAGACCAGGCATTTTTTCAGTGTCCTAGAAAATATAGTTGCTGACCGATTTATTTTTTGGGTGCGGTATCTTGTCTTGCAAGGAAGGCTTGAAGGAAAACACTACTTATGCAATCATCTTAGCAGTGTTCGGACAGCCATTAGGTCTGTCTGTGCCATCCATAATTGTAACAGTATTCAATCTAGATTTTGCACAGGTGGTAACAGATGGGCATCCATTAAGGCTATGATCAGGGGTGGTCTTGTTGAGCGATCACTCTAATACTCTTAATTTTGATATTGCATTATAACAGCAAAAGGAGAAGATTTGAGAGGATACTTTGGATGGTGTTGCCGCCGGGATCCGTTCTCCGACTCGGGCGCGGTCGATCTCCAGGAAGAGGGGGGCGGACCTGCACAAGAATCCACACGCGGGGGGACGCTGGGGGTGGTCCTCCACGGAAGACCCTCCGACGCTCAAGTCAGTGGAGAAGAAATCGGCGATCAACCAGACAATGGAGAGGTGGATCTCTCCGGGAAGCCTCTCCAGGGGCGGCCAATCGAAAGCTCCAGAGGACAGGAGCGCCGACGAGCTGCCGGAGAGAGAGAGAGAGCAGTGGGGGTGCCCGTGTAAGAAGATGTGTGTATAGAGAGAGGCGCCTGCGTACCTGAGGGAATCTATGAGTCTGATATTTATAGACTGTCACCTGAGTCTTGAGCGTCTTCTGGAAGGTTCAAAGGTTGTTACGATATGGAGGCGGACAGAATCAGGCCGTTGTGGGGCCGTTAGAATCCATATCCCGTTTGTTGAGGGATCGATAGCTGGGAGAGCTCCTTGATGTCTCGAGATCTGGTTGAGTAGGCCTGGGGTGGTTATGATAGGTTTTAGGCCACGTCGCAACATGATTCCTTGTCTAGGATGCCGTTCTGGTAGGCCTGGGCTCTCCTGCGTTAGGTTCCGCGGAGGTAGGTGTTGGATCGCTCGATGAAGCCGAGCTACGGAGGCTTGAAAGGGCCGGGCTATGGAAGCCCGGAAGGGTCGGGCTACGGAAGCCCGGAAGGGCCGAGCTACGAAAGTCCGGAAGGGCCGAGCTACGGAAGCCCGGAAGGGCCGAGCTACGAAAGTCCGGAAGGGCCGAGCTACGGAAGCCCGGGGGAGACGGAGGGAGGAGGTTAGCCTTAGCCGTCTCGTACGAATATTAATGTAATAACGATTTTACCCCCCAACACATGCCCTCCACTCCCTAGTTCGAAGCGTAGGTTCGGGCATAGGGAGTACAAGTCCAAATGGCGTGTCCCGGATGGGACGTCTTGGTTTAGACAGTTTGTGCAATGATGCCCTAATTAATGCGACATGGCCATTCTGCCTTTGGGGCTAAGGCTCCTCCGCGAGTGACGGTTGGGATTACGCCACGTCGTAAATCCCGATCGATCGGGCGTTTATCGAGGCGATTCCGGACGCCTGGGATGAGACGCCCCGCCTCCTCAGGATGGCTTCCTTGGCGGGGAAGCGAAGTGATAGCCGCATTGTATATATATGTGCGCATGCTCTTGGCGTCCTCTCGTCTTGCTTTCAGAAGAGTTCTGGCCTTTCATCTTCTTCGACGCTCATTGTTTTCGCTTGGTACTTCTTTCAATCGAGATGGCGATGAGCCCCGACGACGTGGCCTCAAAAATCATTGCCGAGGATTTGGGGAGGATTCACCAGTGGTATGGCATGCCCCCGGATGTCGTTCTGCGGGCCCAAGTCGCGGAGGCTAAGAAACAGGCTGCTGAGGCCAACATGCAGCTCGCCATACTCAAGGGGAGGCAGGATGCCATCAGTGTTGGCGCCTTCCAACATGGGCAGCAGGAATGCAAAGAGAAGATATCCAGCGAGCATCCGGAATGGGATATCTCTTTCCTGGATGCTGAAACTCCCGATGAGGGTGAGTCCGAGGGGGAAGAAGAGGACGAATATGTCGACGTCTCAGACACTGACCCTGGTGTCGTCCCGGGTTCTAGCGAAGCCGCAATTTCTGGGGGACGGTCGCAAACTTCGCTGAGGGGGCAAAAGCATTAGAGAAGGGCGAGTCTAGTCACGCTTCTGTAGGTGTAATCGAAAGTCCGGCCAGAGCCGATGTGGTTCCTGACCCTTAGGGGCCACTCTTGTATTTCGTTTTTCAGAAGTCTGTCTGACGTTTCTTAATGAATGAATTTCCCGTTTTCACTTAAGTGTTTTCCTTGCGTGACCTTGTTGTCGTTTCCGCCTTGATTGTGAGCGACCTATGGCTTACTGGCGCTCTTAGGTCATCCTTATCTCGGGATTGAAGGAAACGTACTGGCTAGGGCCAATGGGCAAAACAGGTCGGCTTGGGCCGACGAAGAAGGTAGGTCGGCTGGGGCCGACAAGGAAAGTAGGTCGGCTGGGCCGACGAATAGAATAGGTCGGCAGGGGCCGACAAGCAAAATAGGTCGACTGGGGCTGACAGGCAAAGTAGGTCGGCTGGGGCCGACAGGCGAAGTAGGTCGGCTGGGGCCGACAAAATAGGTCGACCGGGACCGACAAGGAAGATAGGCCTTCGCACTTTCTGCTATTCTGCCAACGCCCTGCTGTCCCGCAGGTGATTCGGTTTTTATTTCACCAGAATTGATGATACGGCGTAGTGGGGAACATAAAGCTGTAGCAGAGCTTTCCGGAAGGTGCTCTTTTCCCATGCAGGTTACTTTGTCGTGCCGTGCACGCAACCGTCTACCATTGGAGAACGTTATTTTCCCAGGACGATATTCTAAACCTTCCAGTTTCCGTAATGCCAGTGGTCAATCCTTCGCATTTAAAGGTCGCGATTCGGTATCAAGGGGAAATCATCGCGCGCGTCTCGATTCAAGCGGTGGGCTCGGCGCGCAACGGGTCGTTGCGCCTATACTGAGGGGCCACGTGGAGGTATGGGCCAAATGTTCGAATCTCGGGACTTTCAGCTTGGGTAGTTTTTCCCGGCTCTTTTCTGCCTATAAAAAGGAAAGAAAGGGGGTCATGTTTGGTTATCCCCAAGGTGTCTTTCCCATCAGAGCTTCCATTATGCTCATTTTTCTGCTGTTACGAGTGGGAGGACCGAGCTTTCCTCTCATGGGCTCCTTGCCGCCGGATAGCTGGGGCGACTGGGGAGCTGTCGAAGAATGGCTCACCCTTAGGGGACGAGTCCCGGAGATCATATGGAGAGCGCATAAGGAGGGCACAGAGATCACACGGAGAGCGCACAATAACTCTTCCAGTGCGGCCTTTGCGGTTCCCCTTTGGGGACGCATGGTAGGAAGTGCACGCGGGCCTCTCATGACTTACTTGAACTTTCTCCTTCCCCGATTCAGATTCATGGCTCGGCCGCTTGGGAAATCTTTTACCACACGGAAAGGGGGTGAAGGTGCGCCGCCCGCCGACTCCTTGTCCTTGAGACTTGGCAAGGCGTGGCGGTACACACTCGGTTTGGGAGAGCGTTCCGATGCCAGGGTCCGCTGGCCTCCTGCCTGCTCGTCGAGGGGTTCCTCGGGTGGGTGGTCTGGGATGGCCATCCAGATATCTCGGTTGGGTCACCGAGATATCGCTGCCAACTGAAGCCAGTCGCAACTATTGGTCCATGTCGACCGGATACCATCAGCTCGAGCTGTCTGGATGCGACCAATCTAGTTCGGCGGTCGGACGCTGGACCATCACGATTGCCTAGGTCTGCCTTGGAGCAGTTGCCCGAGTTTTGTATTTGCCTTTATTTTATGCATTTCAATGCTCTTGTAATGCCTGTGAGGCATTTGTAACTGATCTTGATCGGCAATAAAGAGAGTTATATTCTGTTTTTCAATCTCTATCTTTTCTGTGCCGAGTTTGCTGTTATTGTTGTTTGTGGGGTACAAAGGTCCCGCTCATCCTTAGACGAGGATCCCACACCGTCCGAACCAATCGAGGTTCGTGCGTGGCGGTTCAGAGACCATTCGGCGAAACATGCTCCTTACTTTGGTCAGAAGCCTGATATTTTTGTGCTTCGCTTTTACCGGAGCTCGGTTTATCGTGGGTCGGCTTTGGCCGAAGTTCAGGGAATTCATACTTTTTCCCTTCATGGTTTAGGGAACCTGTCACTCGGGCCAGCCGAGTTTCGGATATATTTGACTTGGCCCTGCCAAGGTTCAGAGATTCAGTCGCTCGGCCCAGCCGAGGTTCGGAGATAATTGACTCGGCCTGCCAAGGTTCGGAGATTTATTCACTCGGCCCTGCCGAGGTTCGGAGATAATTGACTTGGCCCTACCAAGGTTCAGAGATTCATTCACTCGGCCCAGCCGAGGTTCGGAGATAATTGACTTGGCCCTGCCAAGGTTCGGAGATTCATTCACTCGGCCCAGCCGAGGTTCGGAGATAATTGACTTGGCCCTGCCAAGGTTCGGAGATTCGGGCTCAAGGGAGCGACTCAGTTGTGAATGTGGGCCACAGCGTCAGGCCCACGCGGCGCTTGGTAAGGGGCGCCAGGGCGGAACGAGCGGTATATCGTTACGCTTTTTTATTGGTGTCGCTACTCTTCCCGAGGGGATAGGTTATTGGCCAAATGCCGGACTTCCGCGTTTCCCGAAGAAGAGACCAGCATTAAGAGGCTCGGGGAAGCGTCGAATGCATTTATTGCGAGGGCCGACAGATCGAAAAATGTTCTGCTTGGGGAATTCCCGAACAAACTGCTCGCGCTTACCGATCTCGCTCAGGATGGGGCGCGACGCTTCGGATTTCGCAGGCACTGAAATGGCGACACGTGGCAAGTTCTTATGGGTCGGTGGTTACGGCGCGACCGATAGAGATACCTGCCTGGCGAGTATAAATATGACCGAGGGGCATCGGTTTCGGCCATCCCTCGGTTTAAGTTCCGAAAAAATGGCCTATCCAGGGCGATCATCAGGCGAGTTGCGTTCCTCGCTCGACAGCCTGCTGCGTTTGGAGGGGAGGCGTACCTCCGTCACTGTTGACGGACTGGGCCTAGCGTCGGCCCTTGCGAGTAATCAGCAGCTTGCGAGGATCGCCGAGGAGTACATGGACGTGACGGTCAAGGAGGCGGAGGCCCTACGCCGGGTGGTGGACCGGCAAAGGGAGGAGATCGCGTCCCTTCGTCAGCAAGTGGCTGACCTGACGGAGCGCCTGGAGGAGCTGCTAACCTCCGGGAGTGACTCCGGATTCTGATTTAGGGCCTCTCTTCCTTTTTTGTTTTTTTACTATCTTTTTTGTAGTCCTCTTTTTCTAAATGAAAAATGGATCTTGCTTTGGAAGTCCTCTTCTTCAAGAATTTATGGCCTTGATCCGTGTGATGAATTTAGGGTGTTGGCATGGCCCCATCATTTTTGTGCGTTGATATAGACGCTTTGAACGACGGGTTATAGGGGCATTACCCAAAGGTTTTCAGTAGCAGAGGGGGATCTCCTAGCTCTGCTTGGGGCCTCTGGCCGATTATGCGGGGCTCAATGGCCTCTAAAAAGGGGTTTGCCAATGGTGGCTTCTTTTTGTGCGTCGATGGTTTTTGCTTAACGCGCTCGTTTTCAAACCGGACGAAGTCCTTCGGGGACTATTTGGAGGCTGCCCGGCTTTAGTCGGGGCCTGTGTACTTCGGTTTTTATCTGGGATTTTAGCCCGAATGATTTTTACCTGGCCCTGCCACGGCTCGGAGGATTCGTTGCTCGGTCCGACCGAGGTTCGGAGAATATTTTACTTGGCCCTGCCAAGGTTCGGAGATTTTGTTGCTCGGCCCAGCCGAGGTTCGGAGAATATTTTACTTGGCCCTGCCAAGGTTCGGAGATTTTGTTGCTCGGCCCAGCCGAGGTTCGGAGAATATTTTACTTGGCCCTGCCAAGGTTCGGAGATTTTCTGTTCAAACAGACAGCTTGGTTGTGCCAGGATTGGTAAGCAGTATCTGTTTCTTCTTGCAATTTATAGCAATGCAGTGCATAATGATTCACGCGACAGGTTTTGAGGAAACAGATAAGCAGGAACGTGTAGTGAGGCATGTGAAGATGAATTCAGAGAGGACATACCCTATTGATAATATTTACGAAGGTTGTCCGCGTTCCAAGTCCGAGGAATGGACTTCCCATCCAGATCCTGCAGCTTGTAGGTTTCCGGTCCAATAATCTCCGCTACCTGGTACGGGCCCTCCCAGTTTGGCGCCAGCTTTCCTTGTTTCAGCGGTTTGGAAACAGAAGCCTTTCGGAGGACAAGGTCGCCAGGCAGGAAGGCTTTTCCTTTGACCCTGGAGGCATGATAGCGGGCCACCCTCTGCTGATAAGCAGCCGTTCTGATCCGGGCCTTCTCTCTGACCTCTTCCACTAGGTCGAGGTTGGTGCGGAGCTGTTCGTTGCTGGTTCCCTCTGAGTAACTCTCCACCCGCAATGATGGGAGGCCGACTTCCACAGGGATAACGGCCTCCGTACCAAAAGCCATTCGGAATGGGGTTTCGCCCGTCGGGATCCTCGGGGTAGTGCGGTAGGTCCATAAGACATGATGCAGCTCATCCGCCCACCTGCCTTGGGCTCTGGAGAGGTGAGCTTTGATTCCCTGGAGGAGGGTCCTGTTGGTCACTTCGGCCGCTCCGTTGGCTTGTGGGTGCCCGACCGAAGTAAGGTGGTGACGAATTCCGTGCTCCTCACAGAACTAGCGGAACCTGGAGTTATCGAACTGCTTGCCGTTATCGGTGATTATAGTGTGGGGGAGGCCGAATCGGCAGATGATGGACCTCCAGACAAAGTCTCTGGCTCGTGCCTCGGTAATTTGTGCGACCGCTTCCGCCTCGACCCATTTGGTGAAGTAGTCGATGGCGACGAATAGGAATTTCCGCTGTCCCGTTGCAAGCGGGAATGGGCCGAGGATGTCCATCCCCCATTTGGCAAAGGGCCAAGCGGAGGATATAGAAACTAGCTCGGCGGAAGGGAGCCTTTGGACGCTTGAATGTCTCTGGCAGGGGTCGCAGGCTCGGACTAGATCGTCCGCGTCTTTTTGCATGGTCGGCCAGTAATAGCCTTGTCGCAGCACCTTGTGGCATAGAGACCGGCTTCCCAAATGGTTGCCGCAAATCCCTTCATGTACCTCGCGTAGAGCGTAGTCCGCTTCTGATGGGCGAAGGCACCTAAGCAGCGGCATGGAAAATGACCGCTTGTAAAGTTGGTTGTCAATCAACACGTAGTGGACGGCCTGCAGCTTCAGCTTCCTAGCCTCTCTTCGGTCGGACAGAAGCGACCCTTCTTTGAGATATTTGAGGATAGGGTCGAACCAGGATGGTTCGGCCTCAACTTGCATCACCCGGTCGGCTTCCGTGATGCTCGGCTTTTCCAGGGTCTCCAAGTGGAACTTTTGCTCGGCATCCATCGTCTCCGCGGTTGCCAATCGGGAGAGTAGGTCGGCGCGGGCGTTCTCGGATCTGGGAATCTGAATAATCTCAAATTCGGAAAAATGGGGAAGCAAGTTACGCACCTCCTGGAGATATCGAATCTTGTTCGGCTCCCGGGCTTCAAATTCTCCCCGAACATGGCCGGCTACCAGCTGAGAGTCGGTGAAGGCACTGAGCTTTTCCACCTTCAGATTGCGGGCGATCCGGAGACTGGCTAACAGAGCTTCGTACTCTGCTTCGTTGTTGGAAGCCGGGAAGGAGAATCGGACGCCATATTCAAAGATCATCCCCTAGGACTGGTAAGAACTAGACCCGCACCGGAGTGATGGGCATTGGATGACCCGTCGACGTGGAGGAGCCACCGGGCTCCAGACTTTGGCTCTTCAAGAGAGTCTGGGGTAGAACCGTCCTCCGGGATGGTACACTCGAGGAGGAAAATCGGCCAGTACTTGGGCATTGATGGCCGGACGAGGCTAAAAATGTATGTCATGCTCGCTTAGCTCGACGGCCCATTTGGTCATTCTTTCCGAAGTCTCGGGACGGTGGACCACTGCCCTGATAGGTTGGTCAGTCAGGACCGTCACGGAATGTGCTTGGAAATACGGTCGTAGCTTTCAAACTGAGGTGATCAAGGCCAACACCATCTTTTCAATCCTGCTGTACCTCGTTTCCGCATCGCGGAGCAGTTTGCTGACATAGTAGATCGGCTTTTGGACCTTGCCTTCTTCCTTAATCAGCACCGAGCAGACTGCACCTTCCGAAACAGCTAGGTACAAGAATAGGGTCTCTCCTGGGGTCGGACTGCTGAGGAGCGGGGGCGAACCAAGGTACTTCTTGAGATCTTGAAATGACCTCTGGCATTCGGGAGTCCACTAAAAGTTTTTGGCCGATCGGAGGGTTTTGAAGAAGGGGAGGCATCTCTCGGCCGACCGTGCCACAAAGCGGTTAAGGGCCGCTATCCTCCCGGTTAAGCGCTGGACTTCTTTGACAGATGCCGGGGGCGCCATTTGTTGGAGAGCTTGAATCTTCTGGGGGTTGGCTTCGATACCCCGCTGGGAGACCATGAAGCCAAGAAACTTCCCGGAATTGATGCCGAAGGCGCACTTGGTCGGGTTGAGCTTCATCCCATATTTGCGCAACGTGGTGAAGCTCTCCGTGAGGTCCTCAACATGTCATGAAGCCTCCCTGCTTTTTACCAGCATGTCGTCCACGTACACCTCCATATTCCGGCCGATCTGCTCCTTGAACACTTTGTTGACCAGCCTCTGGTAGGTTGCCCCTGCATTCTTAAGACCAAAAGGCATAACACGGTAACAGTAAGTACCTCGGTCGGTTATGAAGGCGGTCTTTTCTTCATCTTCAGGGGCCATTCGGATCTGATTGTAGCCGGAATAGGCGTCCATGAACGACAGCATCTGGTGGCCTGAGGTGGCGTCCACGAGCTGGTCGATCCGAGGGAGGGGGAAACTGTCCTTCGGGCAGGCCTTGTTGAGGTCGGTGAAGTCGATGCAGATTCTCCATTTGCCGTTCGAATTTTTTACCATGACGACATTTGACAGCCAGCTCGGGTAATTTACCTCTCTGACAAAATTGGCCTTGATGAGTTTGTCTACCTCTTCCTCGATGGCCTTTTGTCGCTCTGGGGCGAAGCTTCTCTTCTTCTGCTTAACAGGCCTGTGCATCTCGTCCACATTGAGATGATGGACGAGGACCTCGGGGTTGATTCCTGGCATGTTGGAGGCGGTCCAGGCGAAGACGTGCATTGCTTTGGAGGAATCTGATCAACCTGTGCCGGGACTCTTCTTTGAGTAGCGACCCGATCCTTGTGGTTCGATCGGGCTGAGCTTCGTCCAATGGTACCTCCTCCAATTCCTCTGCCGGTTCTCCCGCTGTTCGGCGAAGTCCTCACGAGCGTCTAGCCCGTCAATCTCCGGCATTCTAGACTGAAGGCTCGTAACGAAGCATTGCCGAGCCATGGCTTGACTTCCCCAAACCACTCCAACTCCTTGCTCGGTGGGGAACTTCATAGACAGATGCAGGATGGAGACAACTGCCTTGAGAGACATTAAACCAGGCCTGCCGAATATGGCGTTGTATGGGGATCTGAGGTCGGTCACTAGGAAATCGGTCTGTACAATGGTCACAAGGGGCCAGGTTCCCGCGTGGACCGTCAGGGCGACGACCCCTTCCGGGATAATGACGTCGCCGGTGAATCCCATCAGGGTGGAATCCACGGCTCGAAGGTTTTCCATGAGCAATTTCATCCTGGCAAACACACCGAGGTACAAAACATTTACCGAGCTTCCACTATCAACGAGGATTCGGCTTACATCATAATTGTTCAAATTAAGGGATACAACTAGTGCGTCATCGTGGGGGAGCTGTATCCCAAGAAGATCATCATTGGAGAAGGAGAGTTCGTCCGTCCGTGCCCTTTTGGCACTGATCCATCTCTGTCGCCTCTGGGGCTCGATCCGTCGGCCTCTTCAATCATGTTAATACGACCGATCACGGGCGGATTTGGTGGAGGAGGAGGTTGTTGGAGCTCGGGCTGGCGGTCACCTCCTTGTTGTTGCGGCTCGGGCGCCCTCCTAAACTGATCTAGTCGTCCCCGCCGAATCAGCCTCTCAATCTCATTCTTCAGCTGCCAGCATTCTTCAGTGTCATGACCGTGCTCCCTATGGTAGCGGCAGTACTTGGCGGGATTTCTTCGGGTCGGGTTCCCTCGGAGAGGCACTGGCCGGGGAAGTTGGCGCTCTATCTCCATAAGGATTTGTGCTCGGGGCACAGTCAGCGGAGTATAGCGATCAAATCGCCTAGGAGGACTCCGGGAGCGATTCCTTGGCGGCAGCGGAGGGACTCTTTGGCGGCGGGGCGGACTTGGTCGACGGGCGGAACGGTGCCTGTCGGGGACTTTGGGCTCCTGCTTCTTTGCCTGCTCAGTGCGGGCAATTCTCCGCGATTCTTCGACCCTAGCGTACTTGTCCGCAAGGGCCATCATATCAAAGAGACATGGGGGGTAGCTGACTTCCATAGCCAGGTAGAAGTCGCTCTCCTTCGAGACTCCCCCCGTCAGGGCGGACATAGCCACCTCATGATTAAGGTGGTCCACCTCTAACATGGCCTTGTTGAAACGGCCAAGGTAATTCCTCAAGGACTCCCCCTCTCTCTGCTTGACTTCGGAGAGGGAGTCGGATCTTCGTCGGTGGCGATGGCTGCTGACGAACTGACCAATAAAAAGGTGGCTCAGCTCGTCGAATGAATCAATGGAACCCGGTTTCAAGGCGTTGAACCAGGTTCGGGCGGATCCTCTGAGGGTGGAGGGGAAGGCGCGCAGAGGACCACATCAGATGCTCCGTGGAACATCATTATTGACCAGAAGCTACTGAGATGGTCGTCCGGGTCGATGGAGCCGTGATAGGGTTCGACGGCTGGTAGTTTGACATGGGAGGGAATCACTTCCTCCATGATTCCCTTAGAGAAAGGGATGCCCTGATCCGCCTTGGGCTAGGGCAGATGGGTCTGCTTGGCGGCATCCAGCTCCTGACGCATCTCTGGATCTGACGGCGGATCTCCTCTTCACCGGTTAGAGGAGGAGCTGGGCGTGAGAATCGCAAGGATGGCATGGAATCATGGTGAGATGTCGTCGGGGAGAGGGACCGGGCTCGCCGAGATCTGAGAGGATCTCTATCATAACCGGCTCGCGGGACTGGTTTGTCCCCCCTGGGCCGATGTGGGGGATCCGCTGATTCGTGCGGATCAGAGGAGGAGGTCGCCGGTGAAGAAGGAATCGCCGCCTCCTTCTGAAGGTGCGAAGCAGGAGGAGGTGCAAGGCGCTCTTGAACCAGGTGGGTAAGGGCCTGGACCTGTTGGACCAGCGTAGCAAATTGGTCCTGGGTCACCGGGATGGCAGGCGGTGTTGGGGTTTCGACTGGTGGCGGTTGCGGCGCTGTAGCGCCAGTCGGATCAGGCCTCTGGGAAGCGACCTGATCTTGGGCTTCATAGGTTGCTCTTCTTCGGTTGGCCATTAAAGAGGTTCTTCTCCGGATTTAGATCCTTGTCTCCTTTCTTCAAGTTTTAATGGGACTTGAGGCCCTTCCTCTAGCGCCAATCTGTTGCCGCCGGGATCCATCCTCCGACTCGGACGCGGTCGATCTCCAGGAAGAGGGGGGCGGACCTGCACAAGAAGTCCACACGCGGGGGGACGCTGGGGGTGGTCCTTCGCGGAAGACCCTCCGACGCTCAAGTCAGTGAGAAGAAATCGGCGATCAACCAGACAATGGGGAGGTGGATCTCTCTGGGAAGCCTCTCCAGGGGCGGCCAATCGGAAGCTCCAGAGGGCAGGAGCGCCGACGAGCTGCCGAAGAGAGAGAGAGCAGTGGGGGTACCCGTGTAAGAAGATGTGTGTATAGAGAGAGGCGCCTGCGTACCTGAGGGAATCTGTGAGTCTGATATTTATAGACTGTCACCTGAGTCTTGAGCGTCTTTTGGAAGGTTCAAAGGTTGTTACGATATGGAGGCGGACAGAATCAGGCCGTTGTGTGGCCGTTAGAATCCATATCCCGTTTGTTGAGGGATCGATGGCTGGGAGAGCTCCTTGATGTCTCGAGATCTGGTTGAGTAGGCCTGGGGTGGTTATGATAGGTTTTAGGCCACGTCGCGACATGATTCCTTGTCTAGGATGCCGTTCTGGTAGGCCTGGGCTCTCCCGCGTCAGGTTCCGCGGAGGTAGGTGTTGAATCGCTCGATGAAGCCGAGCTATGGAAACCCGAAGGATCGGACTATGGAAGCCCGAAAGGGCCAAGCTACGGAAGCCCGGAAGGGCCAGCTATGGAAGCCCGGGGAGACGGAGGGAGGAGGTTAGCCTTAGCCGTCTCACACGGATATTAATGTAATGACAATTTTACCCCCCAACAGATGGTCTCTGCTGAAGACAACAAGCGTTTTTCAGGCCACACATTCTGGTTTGGCCTCAGCTACTTGGACTACAGGGATGGCCTGGGGAGATATCCCAGGGCCTCTGCTGCCTGCTGAGCCCAAATATGGGACAACTTCACTGAACGAGCAATATCCATATTGTGTGTTCACACACGCACGCACAATAGGACTCATATGATGATTTTCTTTAGAAAAATATTAAGGTAGCCAATAACTCTTGCAAATGTATATGATCTAGAAGTAGGAGCATGCCATACATCCAAGATTAGGGGTCCATGTGCCTGGGTAAACCCTCAGTGTACCCTATGGGCACCGCTCAAGTTGAAATAAGAAACGTGTGCAAGAAATAAGCCCAGAAAGTGTTCAGAAGTCGGAAGTGATGAACAAGGAATTAGAAGAACATGGCCTAACTTGCTATTGAAAGGATCTTTGACCTAATTTATGATTAAAAAAAATGTCAGGCACAAGTTCTCCTGTACAACTTGTAGCTGTGATTCTGTAAAGCCAGGGTGTTCTCTATCTTGCCCTTTCAGTCCAATTCTGACAATGAGGTGCTAGAATTTTCTCAGCTTACAGATCAAATTTACTCTCACCAACCGACATTTTTTTCCCTCTCTTCAAGGTTTCTTCAAGCTTCCTTCCTACTCATCTCTATCAGACTGCTTGCAATCCAAACCTTTGTCACATGATCTAATGCCAGGAAAATGGCAGAAAACGCAACAAGGCCCCACATCTAGCATTTTGTGGTGTCCAAATCTCATTATTTATTTTCAAGCTGAGCAGAACAAGCATTCACCCATTCCCTTTTTTAAAAATAGTAGAACACTTCTAAATAGCACTGCTGAACTGCAAGGCTACAGAAACGTAGCCAGGGTTCATGGATCACATCCATGATATGCAACAAAGGACCCTGCCATAAACTAATTTAGGCTTACAAACAAGTTGCATGCATTTGCGGTTATAAATCCACAGCATCAAACGAAGCAGCGAAAGAGCTGCAAGAAAATACTCAATAGCACGACTTACTACCCTCAGGTGGTGAAGAGCATCATGATAAGAGCTGAATATGAAAACCGACGACTTTCCTGGCGGCTTCTTAGTTCTTACCCTGTACGACTTGCCAACCACCTGTTGGCAGATCGAAGTTTTCAAGGACTTTTTTCTACCTGTTACCAGATTCAACAAAGGGACCACTTCACAAGCGGAGTCGCCTTTTCTCATGTGCAGACTAGTAACGGTGACTAAAGCCCCCTGATTGATGGAGCTCAAAGTCAAGAATAATTATTGAGGTAAAACGCCAGCTTCTCCTGGACAGCGCACAGGCCCAGTGCCGCACTTTTACACCGCGAAAGTATACCTGAACAACCAATCAGCAGACGAAAGGCCCTACCCCAAGATCAATTAAAGTTTGGTCATTGGATGCAAATATCAAGAATCTTGCCCAAAGAGACAAGATCTGACAGACCATTGCAGGGAATAGAGAGAGAATAGTTCAAAAGAGATCGGTCGGTAACCTTCGTTCCAGTAGTGAAAATGCCTGAGAACAATTGTTTTGAAACTTGAAACAAACTCGTCAAACACGTCTCCATGATAAATAAAAGATCAAAGTCAATAAGAACAATCATCTTGCATGGCAGAAAAGATTCACATTTCAATAATGCCATGTCCGATATTAGATATACTACTGCTCATGACTCAACTCATAAATTCCGACTGAAAACATGCCACAGTTAAAAAGTAAAGGAAACTTATAAATGCAAATATCGTTCATCCAATAAGATCCAGAAACAATTCCTCATATTTCCATTCCAACAGACTATATAAAAAGAATAGAAAGGTTGGGCTGATACAAGCTACTACATCTTGAAAAGAGCCAAAAGATGCCATTAGACAAAAGTAATACAGAGATAGTTAACTATAAAAGAATTTATCATAAGAGCTCACATGACGTATTATTTTTTTCTATCCAGCCTCGAAGTATGAAAGGACAGCAACCAAGAGCTATACTGCTTACCATGGGATTTCAAATACTGCTCGGAGTCAGGAAAAGCTTCTCCGTGACATGGCATCTCAATCTAGCTTCACTGAGGAGAAAAGGTAGTAAACAAACCAGAAGGAAGAAATGAATCCAACGGTTCCCGTGGTAAGCATGATGGCGAGAACCATGAAGAGCGAGTAGCCAAGGTAGAGAGTGGCCGAGACCGGCCCGCTCAAGCTCTTGAGATCGAACACCAGATAGTTCACCGAGTACAAGAAAATGTACATGGCCACTGACCCAGATGCGAAGAATGACTTCCACCACCACCTCCAATCCTCCACACAGAGGTGCATATAAGTGAGGACAAGTGAAACTTCGGCGCACACGACGACAAGAAGGATCAAAACAATGAAGAGAAAGCCAAAGACATAGTAGACCCGCCCCATCCACAGGCTAGACATTATAAAGAAGAGCTCGATGAACAGAGTACCAAAAGGCAGCGTGCCAGCGCCGAGAACCAAGAGCCAAGACGGGTACCTTTGGGAAGGGATTTCACGAGGGATCTGATTAGTCCTCACAGGGTACTCCAAGTGAGGAGCTTTCGCTCCGAGGAATCCGCCCACCATGGTAAGAGGCACAGAGATGCAGAACCAGAGCAGAAGCAATATGACGAACAAACTAAAGGGGATGGCCCCGGTGCTCTGACTACCCCAAAGGAGGAAATTGAGAATGGTTAGGATCAGAAAGGCGATACCAGGGAAGAAGCAGGCAACGCGCCACGAGACCGACACCCAGCCGGAATTGTCGCCGCATCGCAAGGTCTTCCAGAGCCTCACAGCACCATAGCCGGCCAGGATCCCAAGAACCATGTAGAAGAAGAGCATTCCAGTGATGAGAGCTCCCCGAGAAGCCGGAGACATGAACCCGAGCGCGGCGAACAGGATGGTCACAACCGCCATGCCGAGGATCTGAAGCCCATCCCCTACCAGGACGCAGAGCAGCGTCGGATTGTCCGGCGCCCGGAAAACATCCCCGACCACGAGCTTCCAACCCGAGAGCTCCTCATTCATCTGCGCCTGCGCCTCCTTATCGAGCTCCTCGTAGCGGGTCAAGTCCCGCCGCACCGTCCGGAGCAAGATCACAAGAACGATGCCGGCGAGGAAAGCGATGACCATCAACGAGTTGAGGATCGAGAACCAGTGAACCTTGGCGCCCTCCATCTTCAAGTAGGCGTCCCACCGCGACGGCCATTTGATGTCGCTCTCCACGAAATCGACCTCGTAGGTGAAGACCACGGGCTGGTTCTCCTTGATCGCCATCGCCACCGTCGCCGGATCGCAGTTGATCTTGGTCGGGTAATTGTCGTACATCTTCGAGTTCTTGACCGACTCGAGATTGTGCTGGAAGCTGCAGGGGACGATCTCGAAGCCAACAACCATGTAACCCGGTGCCTCGCCGGACTTGGCGGATTTGGAGGGAATCATCTCGGCGGCGTCGCCGGTGCCCATGACAGAGGCAACATTGGTCTCCTCGTACTTGTGGACCAGAACGGTGAACTTGAGGTGGTTGAAGAGGTAGTAGTCCCCGCCGACCTTGATGCCGACGGGGTAGCCGGTCCACCGGAGGAGGAAGTCGTCGCGCCTCGTGTAGCGGATGGCGGGGAGGTTGTCAAGGATGAGGTTGACCTGGTACATCTCGTCGATCCGCTTCTTGAGGAGGCTAAAGTCGTCGGCGGAGAGGGGGGCGGAGCGGCAGAGGAAGAGGTCGGTCTCGTTGGTGAGCATCTTGAAGCGGTAGGGAGAGTTCTCGATGCGGTCGCCCATGAGGAGCTCGCCGAGGTTCTCGGCCACATCCTTGATGCCCTCCTGGGGGCGGCAGAAGGGGAGCGTGTAGTAGCCGTAGGGGAGCTCCGTGTCGATGGATGTCAGTGAGTTCACCTTCACCGAAAGAGGGTCACCGACGCCATACTTGTGGGGGTAGCTGCCGGGGAGGTAGAAGCCACGGCCGAAGGGGAGGAGAAGGAGGAAGAACATCGAGATCACGGAGCAAATCTCAGAAGCCATTGGGGATCTCGAGGGGAACCAGATCCGATAAGGGATAGAATATATAAGGGAAGATCTAGAGGATTATTGGGGTGTTTGGTCTCAGAGATCTACTGCGGTTGGAGGACATCCATGGTGGAATTGGGAGCAGGGGCAAAGATAGACCTAATGACGGGTTGGAAGAAGGAGAGAGAGAGAGAGAGAGAGTGGCTGCTCCAAAGGCGTGATAGTTGGATCACGGAACGGAGGCGTGAGCCAGGGAGAGAAGGGAAAGGGGGTTTTATGGAGCTCCACCTCCCGTCTCGCGCGCGTCGAGGGCGCGAACGAAGGAAACGAGAAATAACTGGAATATTTATTTGGTTGACCATTCGTACCTCGCACGCGTCTAAACCCACCATGAAATCTGGGAAGTCTCGTAGCTCAACTCTTGAAGGATACGGCAATCTCCAAGACGTCACTTTGCGTGATAACCAAACAACCGTTTAGCTAAGGTTGGTAAAGATAAACATGATTAAAAAAAATAAGGCTCACATTTAATTACCACCATTATCAACATAATCTTCCGGCTGGAATAGGTTAAATAATTAAAAACCAGTTATCTAGGTAACCCGATCCAAAGATAGAATTGAAGTCTCGCTTCATTTTTATGGTTGGATTGGAGTCTCACTCCATTTATATGATAGCAAAGGAAAGAGTTTAAGCTTTAAATTAGTTTGAAGCCTATAATTTTAAGACAATATGTACATTGTCG
Source organism: Calamus simplicifolius (assembly GCA_900491605.1). NCBI lineage: Eukaryota > Viridiplantae > Streptophyta > Magnoliopsida > Arecales > Arecaceae > Calamus > Calamus simplicifolius. The sequence goes on along the minus strand of UESW01004329.1, from coordinate 75,941 downwards.
GACATTTTTAGAAGTTCAACAATTGATATCATATCTCAACCATCGCATTCATGCGCATGATCAAAAAAAAAAAAAAAAGTCTAACTTTGCTCTTGATAAAACATCCACTTCAATCTTTAAGGTTTTAAGTCAAAGGCAAAAGTCACATTGATTTTATATGGCTGAAAGTTTGTTAATATTAAATTTGAATTCAAATCTAAAAGACATCTCATTGAATACATTATGCATACTATTTTCCTATTATCTTTAACAAAGTTTTGCTAAAACTAATTTCTCACAAATTTTGGTCATTTTATTTTTTAAAATTTTATTCTGTATTTTTACTACATTGGCTTATCTTGACTCCTTGTATCATGTCTACATATTTTTTACATTAGCTTAACGTTCCCATGCTGACCCCTTGATTTGATTGAAACGTTATAAGTAGGACCTATATATATTCTTCTTTTCAAGAAAGCATTAAAGAAAAAAAAAAAAGGGAGAGAAAGCAACTTCCAAACTGGTAAGAAGCTTTTCTATTCTACAAACACTTTCATTAATAAATTTTTTAGACAATTGCTATGTATAACATCTAAATCAACTTCCTCATTGAAATGTATTGTTCAAGGAAATGAAACCAGAAAGAAGACTACTCCCAACCTACTCATTTTGGAAGGGGGTGTGATATTTTCTAATAGAAATATTTATGAACGTGCTTTGATTCGTCGTATCATGCCAAATCATTTCTTTATTTCTTTTATACTACTAATTATATTAAATTTAATTTTTATAACAACTACCACATAAACAAGACGGTGCAATGTTAATGCGGCTCAGCTCAGTGAGATCTGTGCATATAGTTTTGAGATTCACACGATACGTCATAATAAACATATCATGTCAAACATGAATTACAAAGTTGGTAATTTATTATAGAAATGCCTTCCTTCTGCCAAAAAAAAAAATAAAATTACGGATTTGTCTCTACCCAAAGAAGTTTCATTTCACACTTGGTTCTAACATCTAAACGGCTTTAAAGATATGAAAAATATGGGACTTACGCTGTCCGTATTTTTTAAGTTAATTATTTAGTGTTGTAGAGGTGGCAAACGAGTGAACATGCGTAATTACTAGTTTAATTGATGTCAACTCTTCGAGAGAGGTAAACTGGTGTTCCTGTGTGTCTTTCGATCAGCCCAGTCAAAACAATAAAATTGCTAAGAGGAGGAAAATATCAATGATCATCCTAGAATGAAGTTCGCTCATTAACTAAAATTACAAATCATGCAGAAGTCCTCTCTTCTAGAAAGAATCCAAAAGACGGAAAATAGTGAAAGGCAACATGAAACAAACGACAGAAGACTTTTTGCAGGAACGTGTCTTAATTTTAGCAGCCACCAACTCCAGAAAATTTGTTACAGAAGTGTGTCAAAGTAAATGTGCCCACGTTTCTGCCTGCGAATTCTTGCTCTCATGTGAGCAAATAGAGTGTTAAGGCACAAACATTTGTCGTTTTAGCTTAATTCCAGGTACTACCATATTCTGACGGCCTCTCCCTAATTACGTGCCAGAGAAACGGTAGCAGAAGTCAAAATATGCCAAGGAAAACACCTTGGTCTGTTTGTTTCCATCGGAAAATTTCCATGCTACAGAAGATTGGCAGAAAGACAGTCAAGCCAACAAGAACGTGGTGCCAAATCTAAAAGCTGCTTGTCTAACCTAGCTTGTCTATTGACACAAGCTTCCTCCAAGTCTAAACACGTTCCATGGTAAGCCTAACTAGCAATGCTACCAAACAAAAGTTGAATCATGTCTCCAGCTGTTCTAAATAAACGACAGCAGATGCCACCTTCCATTACAAATGTAAGGTCTCCCTTCGAGTACTTCTGTCATCTTTTATGTAAGAGAGAGAGAAAGAAAAAGGCCGAACAAATACCCATATTTGTTCCTTCAAAAGAAAGAATACGTATACAAAATTTCTCACCTCTGTTTTACCCAGACGGGACTATTTAAGCAAACATCACGCAAACATCTTGCCTAACAAAATCGTGGCCATCCTGCTTGCATCCCGTACAAACCTATATGCATGGTAATTTATACCTGCCGCCCATACCAGATTGAAGAACCAAACCTTTAAATGATTAAATAGAGGGATAAAAGACTCAAGAATTGATACCAACACCATCATCCATGGAGTCGCTCACCAACTTGTTGATAAGAAGTCCTTGTTCGCTTGACAGTTAACATTGCAACGTCAACCCAAAAGTGCATCCAATATCTCTAATCTTCACTAAGAGTGATGATGCATTCTGCTGTCAAGTCCACAGCATGATACGGTTGTACTCACCTACACTAATCAAATTCAGATGTGCATCCAAATTTGTGACTTGATTCAGAAAAAAAAAAAAAAAAAGATATGAAGATATGTAAAATAAATTATAATTTTAAATTACACATACAAACATCAAAAATAAATGTCAACAAAATGTTATCTGTTAAGGTTTTTTGTTCAAGCTTTACAAGTGTTTAAAAATACAAGAAAAATAACATTTTCTAAAACTATTTTAATATCTATATCCTCCAATCATTAAAATGACAAAAATACTCACTTCTAAAATAAAATGAAAGGTCCAATTTATATCAACCCTCCACCAATCTTTAAAACTTACAATCATAAAATTGCATAAGTACCTCATTTTGATTCGTATCTGTCTTGTCTGACTTGGATGTACATCTGATATGAATTTTTGTAACATGATGAGCATGTTCAAATAATACAAAATAGAATATACAGCTTATAACTACGCAAAAGCCTGACACTTACCTGGTGACAATGTGAGACGAACATTAAGAGGGAAAAAAGTTAAAGAGGAAGTAGGGAAGGTGGTTGCTTGTCCGTTGCATTCTACAAAATCAAGAATAAACTGTTTGCATAGCACAACAAAAATTAAAAAGCCATGATTGCGTTTCTTCCACTCTACGGAGAACTTATAAGAACTCCCAACTTTTAGCAATATCAGCCACCTAAAAGATGTAAGCACCATCCTCTTGTATTAAAGAGACTTGATGACAAGACTACATGGATCAGAAATAACTTGACATAAACTATAACACTATTACATGAACAGATTATAGCGATAAGTAAATTTCAATAACCTATACATGAAAAATCTAAGCTTTGGCTCCTAATCCCCGTGACTTTGGCAGCTTAACAGCAGTCAATGGGTTGATGATCCCCTGGGCATCCTTTCCTAAGCCAGTACCTGGAACAAAACCCATTTTTGCCATCATCCGAGATCCAAACCCTTAGTATGCTTCTCAAATGCACCAAAACTCTCTGGTTTTACTCTTACATCACTGGTATCTGCTGTAAATTGAACACCCAATCCTAGAGATTTGGGCCGTTGGGTAACTTCTATGGGCTGAACCATTCCTTGGCCATCTTTTCCCAGTCCAGTGCCTTCAACGAATCCCATCTTAGCCATCATTTTAGAACCAAAACCTTTAGTATGTACCTCAAAAGCACCAAATTTTGAAGAGCTACTCTTAGAAGAAGTTTTGTGTTTGGTACTTCCATGTGAATCCACAGCCATTGTCTCTGTCACTGAATCACCTTGCATAATGCCATGAGAAATAAATGAAACTGGTCTTTCTGCATACCTGGTTGAGCCCTGCTTATTAAACCCTTTCTTCTTTCCACTAGCTTCACTATTTTTTGTTAGCTTTGATGGAAAAGATTGGTGCATTTCTGTCCTTTGATGGGAAGCTGGACTTAAAGTAAGCTTTCTGCCAGTCCGGGTTCTACCTTTTGCTTTAGCATGAGATTTTATCCGGTTTCCATGACTGACAACAAAGTCATCATCCTCCAAATCTGCTCCTAGAAGCTGAAAACCATAGTAGGAAAAAAAAAATTAGTAACAGATGTGCTCTGTGAAAATCTTCATATGACGGAGGAAAATGACTGATTTATTTTTCTTTTGTTATTTGCTAACGATCAATGATCTTTATTTCCCAGAGGAAGTTTGTTCTTCAAATCAGCTGGATACTGAAGAAAACAATTGTGACAAAATATATCTATTAGAGAATGAAGTTCAGAATTTTAATAAATGAAAGCGAACTAGACGAGGCTATCCTGATTGTCTCATGAAACATCCCTATCCATCCCAATAATTGAGACAGGATGTCCCAAGACATTCTAATTGGGATGATAGGACAATGGAAGGATGGCCCTGTCCTACTTGAGACAGCAGCCGGTCCCAGTGTCCCATGAGATGTTCTGCTGAGATTTGTCAATTCCATCATTAGCATCATCATTCCTACCAATACCCAACAAAGCAAATAGGAGAATAATGTCAATTCATAAAACCACAAACAATCTGGCCCAGTAGATTGCCAGTAAGATGAAGTTTGAGACAGTTCAGAAAATGTTGCACGCTTAACCAATTTGAAAACTAAATGCCAAGATGCAGGTCCATGCAGCAAGGTGGAAGCCATGAATTAATCAAATTTTAAGCAAGCATACGCTAAAGAGATTTATTGTCAGCACCTAGTTGCCAGTAGTGGGGGAGGGTACAGGTGTTTGTGTGAGAGTGGCTATTTCATAAACACTTTAACTCAGTATGTTGGTGTGGATTCAAGATTCCAGGAGATTGTGAAGTGGGTATGCTACCAAAGAAGATTCCAGCTACCAAGTGTCAGCAACAGTAAAGGATAAATTTATTGGTAACCGATAAAGATGGTAGAAACATATGGAACTGATTGTCCAGAGAAGGTAGCTTTTATCTTTTGCTGCTGCTTTATTTGTTCAATTTTCAAACAGATGCTGCTATAAATGATAAAAATGCCATAAAATCGTGGCATGATATAGATCCATAGATATGCAAAATTTACAATTGCCAAAGCTTCCTTTCAAAGCTTGAATGGAATGACCTAGCTCATTCTGTCAACAAAAGCATGATACCAAGAAAAACATGATATTGGAACAAGCGGGTGATTAATATGAGGACAGATGGCCACAACTACTTGAAATAAACCTGGATACATAGACATGCAAATCCATAACCCCATTAAAAAAGTTCAAATATACTAAATATTTACCAACAGATCAATATGATTTGTTCAGATTTTCAAAGCGTATAAGAACACTTTCATGAATTTTAAAAATTTGAAAACTAATAGAGAAGATTAAATGATCTGGACAAACTGAACGAAATAAGTGCTGCTGATTAATCATGAGCATACACGTACTCATCTAACAAATCCAAGAGTGGACACAAAATTATATGTTGTAAGAAGCATTTTTTAGAAAAAAGGTGACAAAACACTCCAGTTAAAGGTGACAATGATGGCAACAATGATGACAATGTAATGTGCATACGATGAGTACCTTATCTAGGCGGGTTTATCTCTTGAAGATGGCAAGCATGTCTGTCCAGTCCGGGTTACAGTCACAAACCTAGAAACAGTAGTCTGTTTGTAAACCGCTCATCACAAATAATACGGTTACAATGTTGCAGTGCAAATTGTTGATGAAGACCAATTAATAATCAATCAACCAGAATTTTCCTATTGCTTCCTCATAAATGAAAGAACCAAAAAAAAAAGGCACCAATACAATATTTCATCAATAAAATCAAGGCCCATGCATCAACATAGCCTAATGTAAACAGTAACATGTGATACAAGCAGCAGCAAGCACAATTGCCAGGATATGGAACCCACATATTAAATTAAAAGCAACGCCAAGAAGTCAGGCTTTTTTCTTTGTGACATGATAGGCACCTGCTTAGTACAGTTTCTTACGGTCATCAAGGACAGATCAGATAATAGCCCTGAATTATAATTTAGATAAGGAAGGCAACCACTTGAGATCCCCGTACCAAATGGTGAAAGAATAAGACATACCAGTGTGACCATGATTCATTATTGATATCATGTTGACATAATTCTATTTAATATGTCATTCTATCCATTTTTTGACTAATTTATGCAATATAAGATCAGCTGAACAACTTCTTTCATAAATATTACCTACCTCTTACTCTTCCCACATACATTTTACATTTCAAATAAGTGAACAAATATAAGATAACATGAAAATATTCACATGATATATCATACAATTAATTAATTTAAATTTCAACTATCGTTTATAATATAACTGGACACCAAAAAATCTCCTACCATGGAATTACTATTTTGACCTTAATTGCATAATTAAACAAGCAAAAAACTCTAAACACTAGGATGCAGTTACCTTTTCTTGCTTGAACCTTGACAGCCACTCCGTAGGTGATAAATTGATGCTAGACGCTTCACCTGAAGAAAAAATACAAAATAAAACCCATTGTAGCTGAAAGTTTAAGCCAGAATGCACTGGACAATAATCACATTGAGCAACAGAAATCCTACAAAATTTTGATCTGTCAACTACTAGAAGGCAATACAAAAGGACATCAAGTTGAAATATTCTAAGGAAGGATAGAGAAGTTACCCAGTTATTGTTCATACAATGGACCTGATAATAAGAACCCTTGCTTTTATTTTGCACTACATGATAAGCCAAAATAGACTGGACAATATGAAGTAGTACTCTTCTTGTGCTATGTAATAACATATAATCGTATACAATACACACGAAGAAATAACAGCAGATATGCCAGTTTGTATGATCTTTGATCTATCAAGGATAAAAAAGAGGACCAAACTGTAGATTACCTTAAATGTTTTTTCTAACAATATACAGATTTCCTTCAGCATATGCTTACTAATTTAAGCAAGATTTTCATTTCTAACGGTAATGAACAATCACACAACCATGGAATTGTCATACAATGGACATTTATTGTTTCGTAAAAGTGAATAATCACACATTTGCTTATGTCATTGATAGTTCCATAAGCATGGACAAACACCATTATGATAATATTATGTAGGTTAAATATACACCAAAAGAAGTATGCTATTTTGCATGCAATGCATTAGAAATGAACTAATCATACCTGCGAACAATCACGAGAATGCATTGGTTCAAATGACAACATGTCAACCTCATCTATGACCATCTGCCTCAGTTTCTAGAATTTAAGACAAAGCATCAGTCAGCTTTACTACAAGAATTATCCGGTTGATAAGAAAACACTAGTAAATTGTACAACCATATAGGCAACATAAGAAATTGGCATTTTTGATACAATCAACTACATGTTCTATTATGGCACAGAGGCTCAGCTGGTTCACTTCTCAAGAAACTGATGCAAATTATTTAAAAATTGGGCCAAAGCTTTCCAGGTAGAGAAATCCATTTTGAGCATGTAATAACAAAACTAGGAACAAGAAAACAAGGTTAATCCTGTCACCCCTTAGCTAGTTTTGTCCAAAATGCAACTATTTCAGTCAAGTATGAAACCTGAGCATGCAATTTTCTTTTTTTGTTTCGAAGAACATCTTGATTGCATTAGCAAAAACCAGCAATCCAAAAGGCAAGTTATTTTTCATCTGAGTTCATTTTAATATGTTTCATTTCAAAACATCGTGCTCCATGCTAATAAACAGTCTGAATTTTCAGAGCCTGTGGAACAAGCAGATAGTGAGACAATGTGAAAAAAGGTATGTGTGTGTGTGTGTGTGTGTGTCTCTCTCTCTCTCTCTCTGTGTGTGTGTGTGTGTAGAGAGAGAGAGAGAGAGAGAGAGAGAGAGCTATGGAAAAAAAGAGCATAAGAGTTGGTGAACTGGTGAAATTAAATTAATGATACTGGTAATGCTTCAAAGATTTAATTATATAAAAATAACGCACGAATTGTTGATAAAGATCTTATCAGGTTGGTAGCTGATATGCACCCATCATTTCCTTTATCGATTGGTGGTTACTGGAGAAACAAACACAAACAGCATTTGCTTCTCCAATCACACAACAATACATATACATGTGCCTGTGTTGTATAAGATATTAGAAGTAAATTGGAATAGCATTTGCTTCATCAATCACACAACAATACATATATATGTATGTGTGGTGTATAAAATATTGGAAGTAAATTGGAACATATATAGGATTTTCATAAAATAAAATCCAAGTATACATGGTTTACATAATCAAATTGAGGTGTGAAACTAAGATCACATATCATTAATATGACACTAAAACAGACACAAGCAAAAAAAAAAAAAAAATCAGCCTTACAGAGTTTATTTGCTCCAAATCAACACCACGATTGATCATACGTTGGCGACGCTTCATGGCAATCAGTTCTTTGCGTTGTTTCTTTTTCTCACCTAAAGCATATCGACAAAATTTTAATACATCAGGCCCCTTGAAAAGAAAAGCATATGGCACACATTATCTTTTTCACTTAAACAATGCATCTAAACATCAAGTTATACTCCATGCATTAACCTAGTCAGATGCAAGGATTGTCCTCTGATATAGCAAATGGTCATATGTACTCAAAGCAAAGTAATATATGGTGTACAAGTAAAAGCCAACCAAAACAGAACAATAAGTCTCTTATAACAACTTCAATGATTCAATCATGACACTTCCAGTTTACCAATATGTGCTGCATGATTCTACTTAGAAACATGAAGCATACCAGATTACCTAACATAGAGAACTATTCAAATCAGTACAATGGAGAATTTGTTGAACTGAATAGAGACAATATAAGAGTGGTTCTTATGATTGTGATCAGGAGAAAGAAATACATTACAGAGAAAAATAACATCAGTGAACTGAGCCTGGTGACTTGGTCCGACCTGATTTGATGGTTGGGTCACAGGATTAGTTACAGGTCAGCAATGGGTTAACCAGACTAGCCCACCTTTGCACCTTATAAACCTGTACCTACTTTCATCTTCACTTCCGCAACTCTTCCTCCACTCTGCATAACACTTACATCCCTCTTTCTTCTTACTTCTCTCTTCTCTCTCCCCTAGATCAAACCCACAAACCCACTTCAGACCAGATCTACACTAACATCAAAGGCTTCTCATCAATTATCCATTGACCTACACCAGCGTTGAGGTATTCTCTGCGAAGCTCACCCATTCACACCAGAATGGGTTTTCTCCCTTGCCAAAGTTTCTCACTCAGTCCTCAGGGGACTACTTGTCAAAATTCAACAGGATGGCTTTTGATGTGGTCTTCCAACTTCCAAGAACACAGACAAAGCATAAGGAGGTGGGCTTGGGGATGAGATGCTCTTAGTGGTGGAGGTGGTACAAGGAAGAGAGAAGAAAAAAGAAAATAGGGGCACCAGCTATTGGGATTTAAAAGAAGAAAAAAGAAAAAAGAAAAAGAGAAGAAAAGAGAAAAAAAAAAAAAGAACAAAGGATGCATAACCCGAGTCATTGAACTGATGAACTGGAAACATTAAAGTAGCCAAACTGAAATGGCTCCACTCAGAACAGTTTTATCAAAAAATAAAAGAAGGAAAGAAAAGAAAAGGAAAATAAGGGTTTGGGCCACACCCAGCCTATGTAAATTTACAAGTAACAGATCAAATGGACCACCCATCTAACTTGGACAAATTTTAAAACACCAAAAACTATATTTGTCTGACCATCTAGTCATGAAAATACCAGATGCAAGCAAAGCAAAATGAAAATTAATTAAGTACTACATTGTCGGATTAAAATACAAGCCAGGGAGGATGAGAAAATCAATAATTCATATTATGTCTCCTACAATGACTTCCAGAGGTCAGTAAAAGAGCAACAGACAATGTGATATCTTATATTATTGATTCCCACCTAAACTTATGTATTGAATTTATTAATGTATTCTTGAACTTAATTAAGAAGACTTAATTAAGAAGATCTTTCTAATTTGATTCTTGTAACTAATATAAGTTTTCATATGACAATCCTCATGCATTTGTAACTTGTCAAGTAAATTTAAAGCAAGTCATCTAACTTATTTTATTCATGCCTCTATATCATTAGGGGAAAAAGGTTAATTTAGGAAGAGAACACAGCCCAAGATTTGCTTTAAAAGTGATATTTACAATGTCTACATCATGCCAATATCAGTCCATACAAAATGATCATATCATGACAAAATTATTGCATTGTACCCACAAGAAAGAAAGATATACTAACCTCTCAACATATACATTAAACTAGGAAAATCTTCCCTTTTATGACGTATTTTATGGTATAACAATGAACTTTAGACATACTTTAAACTTAAGAGCACACGTTTTGTCATCTGCAATGGATACCACTTAAATCATCCAGGAATATGCATGTTGGTGCCAGTATAAAGGGAATTCTGAGGCAAACATGAATATGCTATTTTAACACTCCAACTCATAAAGTAGCATCTAACAACATAACATGATTTTGAGTTTTGAAATATCAAATAGAGAATCTGTCTCACTTCCATGGCTTCTCTATTGTCCAAATTAGGATAATTAAGAAGACAAACATTGACTAGATCAATCTTGATCAAAAGCACTTCTGCCATACACATCAGAGAATAAACTTGCAGATAATAAATGCTTGCAATAGACAGAATGATACACATATGAAACAGTTACAATCATTTAAAATTTTTCTATAGTGTTTTCACATCATCTAGTTTGGTTTTTTCTGGACCACTGACCATTCCAAGGTTTTTACATCATCCTAATCATCAAATCCAAAGAGATGCAGAAGCCATTAAGCAGCATTTCAGAATCTAAGGAACTAGTTATACACCCGTATGATGCACAGGCACTGCTTTACTATCAGAGTTAAAAGGTTTACACATATCATCAGAGTTAATAAAATTTATAAGTTATTAAATTAAGCTTTACACATGGCAAGCATATACTCTATATAGCACGGGCACTGCATAGCTCTCAGGGTCAAAAAGTTTACTCATTTCCAGAAGCCATTAGAGTTAAAAATTTTGAAAAGCTATTAAATGAAGCTTGACATGTGGCAAGCATGGACTCTATAGATGCACATCCCTCTCTCTCACTCTACACACACACACACACACACACACACACAAAGAGAGAGAGAGAGAGAGAGAGAGAGAGAGAGAGAGAGAGTTGGGCTTGATTGTCCTTTTCATTCTTGGATCAATACGGATATGTAAGATTATAAAGTAGCCAAGAAGCAAAAACAACATCAAAACCTTCATGACTAGCCGTTCTCGGTCAGTGTGTGTGTGAGAGAGAGATTATATAGCAGCCAAGAAGCAAAAACAACATCAAAACCTTCATGACTAGCCGTTCTCGGTCAGTGTGCGTGTGAGAGAGAGATTATATAGCAGCCAAGAAGCAAAAACAACATCAAAACTTTCATGACTACCCGTCTCGGTTACTACTTAGTAAGCAATATGTAAGTGAAATCCTTTAGCTAAAATGTTAACTTAACATGATATTGCGATGATAAACTCAAGCACATTTCAAAAACTAATATCATAGAATAGCATCCACGATAATCAGATCCAAAGAGAAAAAAAATCCCTTGTACCTGGAGCATTTTTGTACTTCTTACTTTTCCGGGACTCACGAGGCCAGGACTGTGAAAGATGAGAAGAGGACTTCTTTTCCTTGAAGCCCTTCGAGTATCCTTCACGAACAACATATCATCTAATGCGGACAACCGACCATCCACAGCCGGTGAACCAAACATCAAGTTCTTTGAATTGCCCTTCCCCTTCCTCGAACTCAGCTTCTTTATACCATACTCTTTTGATGCATTCATCAGAGCAATCCCCCCTAGCTTTCCGTCGTCTCCATCACTGCTACTGCCACTCTTCAACAAGCCATCTTTGTCAGATGATTCCAAATTCTTAGCCACCAGCCACCCAGCACTTAGCAACTCAGAACTGCCCCCAATACCTTCCATATAATCTTCAGCCACCTCATCATCGATATCAGAATCATCATCTAATGACAACGAATCATCGTCTGAGTACTCTTCTTCTTCACCATCTTGTAAGGATTCATCAGCAGATTCCAGCATTCCATCCTCCTCGCAGGAATCCTCATCTCCATCATCACTATCATCGTCTTCAACGCCATCACTCCCCTCATCCGGCGAAGAAGTGTCCTCTGTATAGATTCTAACTCCACCAATTGACAGAAAGCCCTCACCCTTTTCCTTTTTCTTAAAATCTGGAGTCGAGTACGAGTCAAATCCCACCATTTCTTCCCCTTCGTCATTCCCTTCTTCCTCCTCCTCCTCCTCTTCCCCTTCTTCTTTCTCCTCCTCCCCCTCCGCCTCCTCACCACCACGAAACCTTAACCCTGCACGTCCGACCGCCGTCGGATCGTAAACCACTACCTCATCTTCCTCCTCTTCACCCAGATAACCTAAACCCGCACCACCAACCACCGCCGGATCGTAGGCATAAGAAGGGACCCCAACGCCCGGCTCCTCGCACGGGCTCGAGTCCACGAAAGCCACGATGGGCGGGTTATTGCTGGAACCGGCGAGAACAATCGAGCGGCCGGCGTCATCGCCGCTGCTAATCTCTTGGGGGCCGGTCAGGTAGGTATACCCAAAGGCGTTTCCCCTTCCCTGGGGCCGGCGCGATCCGGTTTTCTTCCCGTGGCCGCCTCGGAAGTTTCCATCAATTGCAAGAGTCGGAGAAGGCGTAGTAGAGGAGCCAGCGAACTGCCGACCGGAGACAGATCGGCCGCCGCCGAATAGGGGGCGGGCGCCGGCGCCGGGGACTCGGCTGCCGTGGGGCTGGTTCTTTCCGGACTTCCGCCTTCCGCCGGCCATGGTGCGCCTCGTCTCCAAACGAACCCGTCTAAGAGACCGAGATGGAAGTTCGGGGGACAGGGGGCAGTGGATGGAGGCCACGTGCGATCTCAGATTGTGAGGAGATTCATTTCTTGACGAACGGGGCATTTCTTTCCTCGAGGCGGGGGTATTGGGGAAGGCGAGCCGCTTGCTCCACCTGAGAATATGCCCAGAATGTGCGTCAACCGGACTCTGCGCGTGAATACGGTTTCGAGACTCCGAGCGGGTCGGCCCGATCGGTCCGAACGATTGACGACCAGTCTAAATTTTTTTTTTTTAAAGCACCGGTACGATTGATTCGCTTAAAATCAAATGAACCAACTTGTTTTATTACTGGCCTGATGAGCCTACGAATTTTTTTCCTAAATTTGTTATATACTATAAAAGAATTTGATATATAGATCAAAAGATATACTTAAAAGGCCTTATTTAGCACTATAGCCTATATGTTTCTAGGTTGCAACGGAACGAGGCTTACGAAGATTGCAAGTGATTCTAACCGTTTCATTTTTTTTTTTAATTTTTAAGTACAAACGGATAATCACACCATTTTAAGGTGAGTTTAGACCGATATATTAGAATATAAAATTTGAAAAAAACAGAAAGGCATCTAGCTCCAAACGCCAGAATGATAAGCCACCTAGCAGCGATCTAATAAGCCGCTGAGTTGGCTTCCCGGTAGATATGCCAAATTTGGGTGGTATGAAGTATGAACTCCCTAGAGCGAATGTCATGAATCAAAGGGTTAGTTTACAGACTATCAGCTGGCTCCTACCGGAGCCAACCGATAACAATAAGAGAGTTCCCTTCAATGACAAGACAACGGTCATCCAAACTACGAATGGCACAGGAAATATTAGCCCACACAGCAGACAGTTCAGCAAGAGGGACAGATGAGTCTAGAAGGCCAAAACCACCAGCTGCCAATAAAGCACTATTCGCCCCTCGAATCACAAAGGTTGAACCCGCAGATCTACCATGGACACTCTCATCAAAGTTGATTTTGACAAACCCTAGAGATGGGGGCTCCCAAAAAATAAAGACAGTATGACGGTGCGCTACTAAGGCAGCATGAGAGCTCCAGAGGCCAGGGCTATCAGAATCTAGAATAGAGTGATGGGATGTGAACTCCTTGAATAAAGAGAAGGCTGACCTTAGAATCCGATGGGATGGAGCCGTCTCATCAGTGAACACAAGCCGGTTCTAGGATAACCAGATCTAATAAGCTATATAAGCCCTCGTGGTACCCTGGTGGTAGAAGCCTCTCTGCCATCCCTGCTTGATCAAATCCAGAAAGGATATGCTGTGAGAAGAAGTACCATCGATCCAGGGCCGGTCATATGAAATATGTCATATCTATCTGGCTCTGGAGCAGGTGAAGATAACATGGTCGATCGTCTCCTCCTCAAGACCACATAGTGGGCATATAGGCTGGATGCTCAACCTGCGCCTAAAGAGTAGGGAGCAGGTCAGAAGATAGTTCTGAGTAAGCTTCCAAACAAAAGTTGAACCCTAGGGTGGATGGGTAGATGCCAGATCCAAGCCACATCCATCGACTGCAGGGAATGTGGTCTATAAATCCTTAGAAGATCTCTAATAGGAGCACGAGCGATACAAGATCTCCTCCAAATCCTGATATCAGTGGTATGACCTGGAATGAGAGGAATAGATAGAATGTGGCGATAGAGCTCATCCCCAAATAGGTTGAAAAGCAAAGGGGTATCCCAAGTAGAACAGTTTTGGATAATTAAGTTTGTGACTCTCAGACCACTTGGGATGGCAGTATTGATAAAGGTAGGCCAGCGCGATAGAGGAAGGTCTGCAATCCATGTATCCCGAACAACATCCACCGATGCTCCATCACCAATCAGCCAGGAGATGCTGTTTAGAATATCCGAAGCATGCCGACATACCTCTTTCCAAATGAAAGAGTACTCTCGAGTCGACTGAAGATCAGTGGAAGAAACCTAGTCACCGTATTTGGCATGCATAAAAGAGCTCCACATATAATGCGGCTCAAGCAGAAACCGAGTGGCAAGCCTAGCAATCAAAGCCTCCCTCCTAACAGTGAGGGATTGGATCCCAAGCCTCCCTCAGAGATCAGCAGACAGATAATGTCCCAAGATAATAAATGAATACCATATCCATCCTGCATCGAGGCCCAAAGGAAGTCCCTAAAGTATCTCTCGATCTTCCTCAAGCAAGTCAATGGAACAGCAGCATTAGATAACAGATAGAGAGGAAGAGATGAAAACACCAATCGTAACAGAGTAATCCTTGCCATCATAGATAGACCAGTAACCTACCACCCATCCAGACGATTGCGGACATGCCTCTCTAGGTCATTGAAGTCAGAAGTCCGTGGTCGTCTCCCCGATATAGGAATCCTCAGATAGGATAGCTTGTCAGCCTGAACTGAGATACCCATGATTTACGAGATAGACCCCCTTAATGTAGAATTCGTCAGGGGGCTGAAGCAGATCAAGGCTTTTCTCAGATTAACTTTTTGTCCAGAGGCCCGATAATAAGACTGCAGTATAGTGGCAAAAGTGGTAGCATTACCGATAGAGGCATTTCCTAAAAGAATGCATCATCAGCAAATAGTAGGTGGGAAAGAGAGGGCCCCCAGGGTTGCACTGTAGGGGACCAGAGAAGAGTCCTGTTGAGCCTGGGAAAGAGCCCGAGATAAAGCATTAGCTGAGAGGATGAATAAAAATAGGGAAAGAGGACAACCCTGCCTCAACCCGACCTTAGAGTGAAAGTAATTCATCTGGCCACCATTCATAAGAATAGAGAAGGATGAACGGTAAATACAGGCCATGATCCGATCAATAAAGAGCTCATCGAACCCAAACTAATCAAGAGTGCAGCGCAGAAAAGCCCAGCTCAGTCTATCATAAGCTCTCTCCATATCCAGCTTAACAACCATGAGACACTAACCACCAGGGGCTCTCTAAAGATCATGCATGAATTCCTAAGCTAACAAGGCATTATCAGTGATGCTACGGCCCTTGAGAAAAGTGCCTTGCTCAGAAGATATAAGATGAGGGATCACCTGACGCATTCAGGAAATCAAAGGCGTGCACATACCTTATATAAGGTAGTACAAAGACTGATAGGCCAGTAGTGCTGGGGAATGGAAGCATATGGGCGTTTAGGCACCAAGGTTACAAAAGTCCGATTCCACTCAGAGGGAATGGATTTCAACTGAAAGACCAACTGGATCACCTGAACAATATCTTGGCCCAAGATACCCCAATAGTGGTGGAAGAAAAAAAGGAGGGAACCCATCCGACCCAGGGCCTTATTTGCTCCAAGGTCGCATAAAGCCTTACGAATGTCCTTTGGCAAAATGGGTTGAATAAGAAGATCATTTTCTGCAACAGAGACCCTGTGGGTATTCAAAATAGGAAAAACAGGAAACCCATCACCAGTCTGCTCAGTCCATCTAGACTGAAAGAAATGAAGAAGTTGATCCCTAATCACCTGAACATCCTCCTGAAAATGTCCCTTCTCATCAGCCAAATGCCTGATATGGTTCACAGCTCGGCGTTTAAGAGTGGCCTGGTGAAAGAATCTAGTATTACGATCCCCTTCTTTAATCCACTGAATCCGGGATCTTTGCCTCTAATAAATCTCCTGCTGTGATAGAAGGAATGATGGATTGTCAACAAGAGCGAAGGAAAGAAAAATCAGAATCATTAAGCAAACCCTCCTGATCCTCTTTGGCCTGGAGCGAAGCAATCATAGATTCAACTTGCCTCACAATGTCCCCCACCTCCCGACGATTCCAACTAGAGAGCCTGCGTCTACCTAGAGCTAAACGCCTAGATAATCGATAGATAGCACTTCCTCTGAAAGGAATATGCCACACCTCAGAAATGATAGACCTAGCAGAGTAATAAGATGTTCAGAACTTCTCAAATTTGAACTGCTGACTCTGATGAATAGCCACTTCAGTAGAAATAAGAAGAGGGCAGTGGTCATAGACAATATGGGATGGATGAGTGACGGTGGCAAAAGGGTAAAGTTGAATCCAATTAGAAGAGGCCAAGGCCCTATCCAGCCTTTCCCAGACTCGAGTTGAACCCTGCCGATTGTTATACCAAGTAAATTGGAACCCCAGATCCAAAAGACCAGCATTAGAAATAAAAGTCCTGAACTCAACTCTGGCAATGGCTCCATTAGACTACCTACCCCCCTCCTCTCATAGTCCCCCATAATGCAATTGAAGTCACCAGCTATAAGGGATGGAAACCCCTGAGCCAGCAAAGACTGAATCTCATCCCAAAGCATCTAGCGTTTCCGAAAGTCTGTACTGGCATAAACACCAAAAAGGAGCTAAGGGACAGAGGTCCCCTCCGAGATGACAGCAGCAACTTGCTATCCATAGCCATGAAAGGCATCAACTCTCACTCTGTCGTTTCTCCAGAGCACCAGAATACCACCAGATAGACCAACAGACTCAACTACATAAGAAACCCATGATTTGGAAATCTATCTTCGAAAGCGATCTAGACTACCCTCAAATAATCGAGTTTCGAGCAGGACACAAATATCAAAGCTATGAAGCTGTAGAAGCCTCCCAAAAGAGGAGCGAAACGATGGTTTCAAAGCTCCTCTCACATTCTAAATCAGGATCTTCATTCTGATATTTGAGTGGGGGGGGGGGGGGGGGGGGGCAGCCCTATCCCCTAACATCTCCTCATCACAATGGTAACTGATTGGAGGGGAACCCTCCACAGGCGCCTTAGCTCAGCAGTCCATAGACTGGGTCTGTCCCTTCACAGATGCAACTTTCTGAATGACCTGCTTGAGTTTATGGACCGCAGCCTCATGGGTCTAACTAACCATCACCTCTGGATTGGTGACCCCTGAAACAACTCCTAGGTTAGGCCCCATCATAAAGCGGGACTTCTTAGTACCCTGACCAGAACCCACAGTGAAACTGATGAAGCAAAAAAAGTGAAGGCCCTAAGCTCACGTCCTTTGGTAGTGAGGGGGGCCTTGCCTTTAGCTTTAGTGGACTAGAGACCACTCGATGTGCTAAAGACTCCACAGGGCAGGCCCTTTTAGATGGTCCCGGATTAGAGTTCATGCAGGTCTTCAGGCGCTCAGGCCCACTGCCAGACCCCAATATGGAGAATGGGTTGTTGACAGTGATCCCAATTTGCACTGAATTAGAAAGGGGTTCAACTGCCTTACCCCCCAACACTCCATCTATTTGCTGAAGCACAGTCAGGGTTGCATTTATATTAGCATCCGGTACGCCATTGATCTGAACCTCAGAGTGGGGTTCAGCCACCAAATCCACCGGCACGCCACTAACCTGAACCTCAGAGAGGAGTTCAAACTGCAATTCAGCAGCAGAACCCACCGGCACACTAGAGTGAGACCGGCACAATTGCTTGGGGATTACCAGTCCATGATCCGACGGCTTCAGCATAGAAGAGGGAGTCCGCTTAGGCTGCCGACGAGCGAACTTCTTAGGGGATTGCCACCCCTCCATCGAAGCAGAGGAATGAACTCCCTCGGAACTAGAGGGGGCCTCCTTGGGAGCTGGAGACTGAGCCTGGGGGGGCCTCCATTGCTAGATAGCTGCCATCCAAGGTCCAAAACGGGGGCCAACCAAGGATGAGGCATGGTTCGGCGACACCCTGTAGGACCCGGCGAGGTGGAGAGAGCCACAAGAGTTACAGATACCCTCCATGTGCTCATACGAAAATTGTTGCCAGAATGGACTATTCCTCCCTCAAATCCTTGCTCCCAGCTAGAGGGGTTTGCCCAGGTCGACGCGGACACAGGCACGGGCAAACCTCCCTAGTCTTCATATTAGTAGAAACATCAGAAAACTGGAACTCCTCTGCCACTGATAGAATGGAGGAGAGGATGTCCTCAGTCTAGAATTCTAGTGGGAGCAATGGTAGTGTTGGCCCAGATGGCAACCCAAGAGGGGGGGGGGGTGAATTGGGTTCTTAAAAATTTAAGACTTTTTAACTTTAATTGATTAGTTAGCAAGATGTGCAAGTGAGATTAACTAATAAGCAATGAACAAGCAGTTAATAAAGAGAGATAGAGATAGAGAAAATGATGCACGGCAAACACAAGATAATTTTATAGTGGTTCGGCGCAACTAGCACCTACGTCCACTCCCAAGATTCACTTGGGTCCACACTATAATCTCTCTAGATTACAGCCGAGTTGTTTTCCAAGCTCACAACTCAAACTTGTTGTTTTACCGGGTGCACAACGAACCCAGCTAGTTTTAACTCGGGCTTACCAGCACAAAACCCTACACGTTGTTTTTCTAGGGCTCACAACTAACCCAACACAAGCACTCCGGCTTGTAATGAGGTATACCAACCTCCACTAATTCAATCCACAGATTGAATCAGCAAACAAAAGGATTATGTGTTTGAACAATAATGTGCTCCCCTTGAGCAAATATACAAATTAAGTACAAATATTAAAAGGTTAGAAAAGCCTGATTGTATTTGCAGATGGTAGATGCTTGGGCTTTCTCCCTTCTTCTCTTCAACTCCTTTAGAAGTGTGAATCACGCCTCAGCTAGATTCTTGACGGTTGAAGTCTTTGGAGTTGAGATGAAGCTTTTCCCTCTTTTGAAAATCCGCAGATTTGACCTTTGAAACGCACTTGGATTTTCTTCTGGCTTTTGTGGAATGATGAGAAGGAGTAGACGAAGCTTTCACTTGGATTTCACTCCTTTTGAAACACTCTTCTTTGAGCTAAAAGATTTTTCAATATGCTCTATTTTTCCCTCTTTTCAAATGATATTCTTTTCTCTCTTTTGATTTTCTCTGGGTTGTTTTGATTTGAAAAGAACTCCTCTATTTATAGAATCTGCAAAAATATATCCGTTAGAGACAGGGAAAAATAGCCGTTATTCAAAAATCTTACCGTTGGGGCTGATGTGTCATCGTTAAAAATCGTGCCCAGATTCGCGGAGTCGACTCGAGCTTTGTGGGAGTCGGCTCGAAGTCGATTACCAAAAATAGAAACATTTTAACCATTGAGGGGTCGACTCGCGAAAACATAAGTGTCGGCTCCTGAAAGTCGGGAGTCGACTCGAGGAATACGGGGAGTCGACTCGGGAAGTGCTTAAAAAACATGGGTTCTGTTGTTTGAGCGGAGTCGGCTCGCACAGACAGGAGTCGGCTCGCAAGAATTCAGGGGTCGACTCTTGAAAACCAAGGGTCGACTCGAGAAACTCAGGCAATTTGGGGAGTCGACTCGGAAACCCTTGAGTCGGCTCGGGACCGATACAAAAATCAGAAAAATGTTCTGATTGACTTTAAAACTTGTCCCAATAAATTTAAAATATAAATTTGACTTGAATACATTAAATATGACATTAACATGGATTCAAGACATGTTTCAAGAATTCATCGTTTGAATATAATGTGTAAAAATTCCTTTTTGAAATCTTTAAGCATAGACATGAAATTCTTTTTCTAATAGTTCAAAACTCATTTAATATGACCATTGATAGTTCATTCCTTTCAATTTGAATAAGCTCAAGGTTTTTGATAAATATACATTGTTTCTTTAAGATACTCATGGCTTTTGGAAATCATCAAAATCAATAAAGTTGGGGCAATTATGTTTCAATAATTTCTCAACAATCTCCCCCTTTTTGATGATGACAAAAACATTGAGTATATGCATTGAAAAATTTGTGATTCCAAAATCACTTTTGTGTTCATGGAAAGGCTCCCCCTCAATGAGGTAGCTCCCCCTATGAACCTTAATCTTATAAATCATTCAAAATTTTTCAAAATCAAAAACTTAAGCAATTCCTTTATGAAATTCAATTTATCTCTTCCCCTTATATGAAACATATATTTTCTTTTTCTTATTTAATTCTCTCCCCCTTATTTAATTAGGGCAATTAAAAGGATGATGCAATATACGATTAATTCATATAAATCTCTCCCCCTTTTTTGTAATCAACAAAAAGGTTGAGATGCATCAGAGCATCAAATTGATTAAACTCAATCGAATTCATTCAGCATCTAAGTTATCAATTGAGTATTGAGATATTCAAAATTATATCAATTTAAACATAAGCATTCAAAGATATTCAAGGGTACTCACAATTGAAATAGACAAAAGTGAAGCATCAAACATTCTCATTACTTCAAAATGAAAGTACATGGAAATGTAAACTTGTACATTGCATTGAAAGTAAATTTGATTACATCAAAAAAAAGGTTACATGAAAACTTAAAAATTTCTTCTAGTGATTCTATTCAAATGATCTACAATTTGCTTCATCCCTTCGCATTGAAGTCTTACATAGTCTTTAAGTTTTTCATCAACAAAAGTACAAGCAGAAGTGATTTTTCTTGAAGCTCTGCGTTGCATTGTGAGTATGTCTCCGAGTCACCGCAAATGTCCTTAAGCTCTCCAAAGATATTCTTTAAATTTTCACTTAAGGAACCGGTAGATGAGCTAAGAGTGGACTCAATCAATGCAACTCGATCACTGAGAGAATACAATGCTTCTTTTAAGTTCATATACTTATCATTAAATTCTTCTTTCAATCTCTTTTCTTGATCACTTAACTCAGACTTGAATAAAGATCGAAGTTGATCTAACTGTGTATCAGAAAAACTAGCAGATGAAACAGTGGAAGACTGTGCAGGAGCAATAGTAGGAGCAGGGGTAGGATCTGAATAGATGAACACTGAGGAGGCTCCGGAGAAGAATGTCTCAAGGAAGGTCTGGGTGCCTCTGCATCTAAGTCTCTATCCTCAGTAACAGTCTTTCTCTCCCAACTTCCATTTTTCTTAATAAACCCCATGCGATGAATTGTAGCCAAAGTATAATAATCTGTATGTCTTAACTCCTTCTTTGGCTCACAATCACTGAACACAATCCCTTGGCTAAGAAATAATTTAGTCAAAACCATGCCATAGGGTAAGCTCGATTTCTTCTTCCCGCTACAGTCTGCAATATACCAAATCATCATCCTAGGCAGATTGATGGGTTTCCCAGATACAACTGCATCCATGACAAA
>UESW01004329.1:0-52220 GCA_900491605.1 Calamus simplicifolius | reverse complement strand
GAGGGGGGGGGGGGGGTGAATTGGGTTCTTTAAAAATTAGCCTTTTAAAGATGTTTTGCTTAAGAAGAATGAAGGCATAGCAATGCAATTACAAAGTGCAGTGAATAAAACATAGATAGAGGAAGAGTCAATGAAAGCACGGCAAACACAAAGATTTTATAGTGGTTCAGTGTATCCAACACCTACGTCCACTCCCAAGATTCACTTGGGTCCATACTATAATCACCCTAGATTACAGTAGAGTTGTTTTACAAGCTCACAACTCAAACTTATTGTTTTCCCGGGCGCACAACGAACCCAGCTGGTTTTCAAGGGCTCACCAGCACAAAAACCCTAACCCAAGCTTTACCAAGCTTGTACCGAGGTAAGACTACCTCAACTAGTTCAATCCCCCAAATTGAACTAGACACAAAGAATAAAAGTATGGTTTTTCAGTTACAAAGCTCTCAATGAGCAGATAAAACAAATGTAAGAATAAAGTTTAGAAAAGCCTGATTTGCAGATGGTTGGCTTTGAGCTTTTCTTCTTTTCCTATTTTTCCTAACTCTTTTGAAGTGTAGAATCTGGCCTCAGCTTGGATTCTTCACGGAATGAACTTTGGAGTTGATTTGAGCTTTTCCTCTTTTGAGTGTTGAAATCATTGAAATGCTCTTGAATAGCTCTTGGATTTTCTTCTGAAGCTTCCTTGGATGTTGAGCTTGAACACAGAAGGAGCTTCCTTGGATTTTACACTCTTTCTTTCACTCTATTTTGAATCACGGATTTTTTCAAATAAAGCTCTGTTTTTTCTGATTTTTCTTTTCTTTTCTCTTGAAATGAATATCTCTTGGTTTGTCTCTCTTTGATTTGAAAATGGCTTCTCTATTTATAGATTCTGCAAAATATAGCCGTTAGAGACAAAGAAAAATAGCCGTTAATCGAAAATCTTACCGTTGACGCTGAGTTGGCATTTGAAAAAATTTTGCCAGATTTGCTGGAGTCGACTCATGCTTTTTCCCGAGTCGGCTCGAGGTCGTGATACTAAAAATAGAAATGTTCAGAAAGTCAAAGGGTCGACTCATCAAAAGTAAAGTGTCGACTCCTGAAAGTCGGGGGTCGACTCATGAAAAGTTTGGGGTCGACTCGCGAAGTGCTCAGAAAAAACACCTCTGGTGTCTGAGCGGAGTCGACTCGCATAGTTATGGAGTCGGCTCGACAGAATCGGAGGTCGACTCGAGAAATTGCGTGGGTTGACTCGAGACAGACAGTTATTTCTGTTCTCTAAGGGGAGTCGACTCTGAAACTCAAGAGTCGGCTCCGGAACGTATCAAAAATCAGAAAGTTTTCTGATTGAGTTTAAATTCGTTCCAGATTCATTTTAAATCATTATTTTGACTTGAATATAATAAAATTGAAATTAAGAATCAATTCAAGAAGTGTTCCAAAAACTCATTGATTACAATATTAAGTATTGAATTTCTAATTGAAAGCTTAAACATTGAACATGAAGTTACTTTCAAATTGAATAAAGTCATACTTTAACATTCTCATTCATTGTTCTAAATAAATTCAATGCTCATGTAAATAAACTCATTACATCTTTTAATATACACATGGCTTTTGGTAATCATCAAATCAATAAGATTGGGGCATATAATTTTTCAACAATCTCCCCAACATGTAGAATATCCTAGGAAGATACCTTCATCAGACTTTGCGTCAAACTTCCCAAGATTATCCTTACCATTGTTATGAATAAAACACTTACAACCAAATGCATGAAAATAACTTAAATTTGGTTTCCTATTGATCCAAAGTTCATAGGGAGTTTTCTTAAGGATAGGTCTAATTAGGGCTCTATTTAGAATGTAACATGCTGTGTTTATAGCTTCCGCCCAAAAATATTTTGGAAGTTGGCTTTCACATAGCATGGTACGGGCCATGTCTTCTAAAGTCCTATTCTTCCTTTCTACAACTCCATTTTGTTGCGTGTTCTAGGTGCAGAAAAGTTATGATGTATGCCTTTTTCAAAACAGAATTTTTCAAATAAGTGATTTTCAAATTCAGTTCCATGATCACTTCTAATAGACACTATGGTAGTGTTTTTCTCATTGTGACTTTCTTAACAAATTTCATGAATATTGAGAAAGTCTCATCTTTGTGAGCCAAAAATATTACCCAAGTGAATCTAGAGTAATCATCTACTATCACTAGACCATATTTCTTTCCTCCTAGACTTGTGGTTCTAGTAGGTCCAAAAAGGTCCATGTGTAGTAGCTCTAGTGGCCTAGTAGTTGAAACAACATTCTTAGATTTGAAAGAAGTTCTTGTTGTTTTCCAAATTGACATGCATCACATATTCGATTATTTTCAAAATTTAGACTAGGAATACCTTTAACTAAATCCATTTTTAATAATTTAGAAATTAGGTGTGTGCTTGCATGACCTATCTACGATGCCATAGCCAACCAATCTCATTCATCTTAGCATTATTAGCAACTAAGCAATGATTACTTGGAGATAAATTACTCAAATCAATTAAGTACACATTGCCATAAGCGTTTACCAACAAGAATAATGCTGTATCAATGGGATTAGTAACAGTGCAAACAGAAGCTTCAAAGGAAACCTTGAAACCTTTGTCACACAGTTGGCTAATACTTATTAGATTATGTTTAAGTCCATCAACATATAAAACATTATCAATATGAGTAGATGGAGTAATTTGAATCTTACCAATACCCATGATATGGCCTTGACCATTATCACCAAAAGTAACTACTCCACCTCTTTTTGATTCAAGGGTGATGAATTGATCTTTGTCACCCGTCATGTGTCTTGAGCAACCACTATCCAGGTACCATTTTCTTTTCAGTCTGATGGCTGCAAGACACTCCTGCAAAATATTTATGTCTTAATTTTAGGTACCCAAGCCTTCTTGGGTCCTTCATGGTTAGATGCATTAAATATTGTTCCTTTGGGAACCCAAATCATCTTTTTCTTTTTATGTGGAGATTTACACATATATGATTTATGTCCTTTGTTTTCATATTTAAAACAAGTAATGTTTAATGATTTTTCAGCATGTACAAAAATATTCTTCAAAGATTTTTGCTTTTTAAGTGGATTATATCCTAATCTAGCTTTATCAAAAATAGCCTTTTGATTTTCCAAAATCATATTAAGTTTGATAGAGCTTAGAGTAAATTTATCAACTATAGGCTTAAGTCTATCAACTTCATTTTTCAAACTTTCTTTTTCTTTTATCAAAAGTTCTTTATCAACAACATGCTTTTCATTTTCTAATGATAGTTTTTGCATTTGAGTTTTCAAATCTTTGTTCTTTGAACTTAGGTTCGCAAAATCATCCATTAGTTCATAAAAAGCACTATGCAATTCATCAAAAGTGAAGTCATCAAGAAAACTCGGACTTACCTCATCATTGTCCGCCATGAAGCATAGATTGGCCATTTCACTCTTTTCTTCTTCTTCGGAACTTGTGCTTTCCGAATCGCTCCATGTGGCCATCATTGCCTTCTTTTTGAACTTCCGGGTGCCTTTCTTTAGTTGAGGGCATTCAGATTTAAAGTGACCCGGCTTCTTGCATTCAAAGCAAATAACTTCCTTTTCTTTGCCCTTGTCCTCATCTTTTCTTGCAAAGGGCTTTTTCTTTTCAAACTTCTTCTTCTTCATGAATCTTTTAAATTTTCTTGTGATGAGTGCCATGTCCTCATCATCACTTTCATCTTCGGATTCATGAGGCTCTTCCATATATTCAGAAATCTTAAGAGCCATAGTTCTCTTCTTCTTTGACTCATCATCATCAACATGTTGTTTGATTTGAAGCTCATGAGTCATCAAGGATCCCAATAGTTCTTCTAGGGGTAGTGTACTTAGATCCTTTGCCTCTTGTATTGCCGTCACCTTAGCTTCCCAAGTCCTAGGCAAGGAACGCAAGACCTTTCTCACAAGATCAGAATTATCATAAGATTTACCAAGACTTTTTAAACCATTAACTATATCAGTAAATCTTGTAAATATATCAGCAATAGATTCACATGCATCCATTTTAAACAATTCATATTTATGAACTAGCATGTTAATCTTGGATTCCTTGACTTGATTTGTTCCCTCATGGGTAACCTCAAGTCTATCCCAGATTTTCTTAGCAGAAATGCAAATAGATATGCGATTGAATTCATTTGCATCTAATGAGCAGTATAAGACATTCATTGCTTTGGCATTGAGTTGTACCAATTTTCTATCATGTTCATCTCATTCCGTTTCCGATTTAGGAATCTCCATGCCATTAACTCTAGCAGTGGGTGTGTGTGGTCCATTGACTATAATACTCCATAGATCATAGTCAAGTGCTTGAATGAATATTTTCATTCTAGCCTTCCAATAACCATAGTTAGAACCATTAAATAAGGGTGGTCTATTAGTAGATTGGCCTTCGGAAAAGATGAACCAGCTTGAGTTTCCATGTGGATCTTTGACTCTTGATCGTTAGATCAAATCAAATGAGCACTAGCTCTGATACCAATTGTTGGTCCAGATAGCAACCCAAGAGGGGGGGTGAATTGGGTTTTTCAAAAATTAAACTCTTTTGAAGGATAACCCCCAGCGGAAATAAAAACTTAGATTCACAAGTTTAAAACTAAACAACTATAAATAGAGAGTTGAAGATAAAGAGACAATCACGGCAAACACAGAAGATTTTATAGTGGTTCGGTGTACCTACACCTACGTCCACTCCCAAGTACCTCTTGGGTCCACACTATAATCAAACTGATTACAGTAGAGTTATTTTGCAAGCTCACAACTCGAACTTGTTGTTTTCCCGGGCGCACAACGAACCCAGCTGGTTTTCAAGGCTCACCAGCACAAAAACCTTTCACCACAAGCTAATGCTTGCCCAAGGCTAACAGCCTCAACTGAATCAATCACCAGATTGACCCAGCAAACAGTATTTGTTTTTATAAGAAAAAATAGCTCCTTTAATGAGCAAATATACAATAATGAAACAATAATAAGAGATTAGGAACCAAAGCCTGATTCGCAGATCTTGGTGGCTTCTTCCTTCTCTTCCTTTGAATGGATCTTCCTTTGAATGGATCTTCCTTTGAAGATGCTCTTGAGACTCAGAAGATCAGAAAAACTAGGGCTTCTTCCTTCTCTTGAGATTCTTCTAAATAGAACAGCAAAGGCTTGGAATCTCTCTCTCTTCTTTTGGGGAATGAGTATGATCTTTCCTTACAAGTTTTCCCTCTTTTCTTTTCTGATAGATCTCAAAGATTTTCTCTATTCTTTCTTTTTTCCTCTCTCTTGTCTTCTTTTTTGGGATGCAATCAATCCTCTTCTTATAGATCCGATTAATCCACAAATAGTGTGAAACTATCCGTTAGAAGCAAGTGTAAAAAGGATTAGATCCATAAATAATAATAGCCGTTGGGATTAAAATAGATAAAGATAAAGTTTAGAGTTGTTCTGACAGTTCTGGAGCCATGTCTGACATTTTGGAGTCGGCTCTAACTTTTCTGGAGTCGGCTCTAACTCGAAATTATTTAATCCGCTCGATCTGGAGTCGTCTCTGACTTTTCTAGGGTCGACACAAAATTCTTCTGGAGTCGACTCTAACAGTCTGGGAGTCGACTCTAAGTCGTGGCCTGAAAATCCATCGTTCTATTTTTTCTGATAGAGTCGGCTCTCACAGTCCCGGAGTCGACTCTAAGTCTGTGCCGTTTTCCGGAGTCGGCTCTGTGATTCCATGTGTCGACTCTAATGTCTGCAATCTTACCTTGACATTAGATTCGAACCAGAACTTGATTTTCCTCTTGATTTTGATCATCAAATAGACTTATAAACTGAAAAACTTAATCAAAATCATTAGTAACATCAAATGTTATACTCAAATAGTTTTGTTAATCATCAAAATCCTCAATTGGGTCAACACCCGCAATGCAATTAAAGTCACCAGCTATAAGGGATGGAAACCCCTGAGCTAGCAAAGACTGAATTTTATCCCAAAGCATCTAGCATTTTCGAAAGTCTGTACTGGCATAAACACCGAAAAGGAGCCAAGGGACAGAGGTCCCCTCCGAGATGACAGCAGCAACTTGCTATCCATAGCAATGAAAGGCATCCACTCTCACTCTATCGTTTCTCCAGACCACCATAATACCACCAGATAGACCAACAGACTCAACTACATAAGAAACCCATGATTTGGAAATCTATCTTCGAAAGTGATCTAGACTACCCCCAGATAATCGAGTTTCAAGCAGGACACAAATATCAAAGCTATGAAGCTGTAGAAGCCTCCCAAAAGAGGAGCGAAACGATGGCTTCAAAGCTCCTCTCACATTCTAAATCAGGATCTTCATTCTGATATTTGAGTTGGGGGGGGGGGGGCAGCTCTATCCCCTGACATCTCCTCATCACAATGGTGCCTGATTGGAGGGGAACCCTCCACAGGTGCCTTAGCTCAGCAGTCCACAGACTGGGTCTATCCCTTCACAGATGCAACTTTCTGAATGGACTGCTTGAGTTTATGGACCACAGCCTCATGGGTCTGTCCAACCACCACCTTTGGATTGGTGACCCCTGAAACAACTCCTAGGTCAGGCCCCATCATAAAGTGGGACTTCTTAGTACCCTGACCAGAACCCACGGTGAAACTGATGAAGCAGAAAAAGTGAAGGCCCTAAGCTCACGTCCTTTGGTAGTGAGGGGGGCCTTGCCTTTAGCTTTAGTGGACCAGAGACCACTCGATGTGCTAAAGACTCCACAGGACGGGCCCTTTTAGATGGTCCCGGATTATAGTTCATGCGGGTCTTCAGGCGTTCAGGCCCACTGCCAGACCCTAATATGGAGAATGGGTTGTTGACAGTGATCTCAGTTTGCACTGAATCAGAAAGGGGTTCAACTGCCTTACCCCTCAACACTCCATCTATTTGCTGAAGCACAGTCAGGGTTGCACCTATATTAGCATCCGGTACGCCATTGATCTGAACCTCAGAGTGGGGTTCAGCCACCAAATCCACCGGCACGCCACTGACCTGAACCTCAGAGAGCAGTTCAAACTGCAATTCAGCAGCAGAACTCACCGGCACACTAGAGTGAGACCGGCACAATTGCTTGGGGATTACCAGTCCATGATCCGATGGCTTCAGTATAGAAGAGGGAGTCCGCTTAGGCTACCGACAAGCGAGCTTCTTAGGGGATTGCCACCCTCCACCGAAGCAGAGGAATGAACTCCTTGGGAACTAGAGGGGGCCTCCCTGGGAGCTAGAGACTGAGCCTGGGGGGGCCTCCATTGCTGGATAGCTGCCATCCAAGGTCCAAAATGGGGGCCAACCAACGATGAGGCATGGTTCGGCGACACCCTGTAGGATCCGGCGAGGTGGAGAGAGCCATAGGAATTACATATACCCTCCATGTGCTCATACGAAAATTGTTGCTAGAATGGACTATTCCTCCCTCAAATCCTTGCTCCCGGCCAGAGGGGTCTGCCCAGGTCGATGCGGACACAGGCACGGGCAAACCCCCCTAGTCTTTAGATTAGTAGAAACATAAGAAAACTGGAACTCCTCTGCCACTGATAGAATGGAGGAGAGGATGTCCTCAGTCTAGAATTCCATTGGGAGCAATGGTAGTCTGATCCAAAGCAGGGCGTTGAGGAGGGTGTCAGCCGCCGGGATGAACTCAGTATGCCACTCTGCAACCGTAATCAGCTGTCCATTAACCACCCACGGTCTCCCCAGAACAAGATCTTTAGCATGGGAATCGGCAAAGCGAAATATGTAGTGCTGGTGAGCTAATGTAACAGCATCAACCTTACCGACAACTCCTGCTCGGTGAAATTCTCGAACAATTACCTCCAGCGGAACCCATCGGGAGAGGCTCCGGGCTAGAATCGCCTGGTTCACCCATGACCTGGCTTCATCCTCCAAAGGCTGACTGGAATCTGGATGTATCCAGAAACAGCCGCTCGAGCTCAGCTACTTCGACCGAAGAGGAAGATGAAGAAACCCATTCGAAACGGCTAGAAGGAGCTCGGTGCGAAGCCAATCCGGCAGTCCTGACCCTATCAGACACCATCGGAGACGAAGTAGGAGCTATAGTCATAACCCAGACAAAAATGATCGAAGATGGCGGCAATCTCACCGATAATCAAAGCAGAGCCTCGCCGGAACACAAATCTCTCCATTCCCTTTTTTGTTGCACAGAGTTACAAAAATAGAAGTAAATGCTGCAAATGTATCTACTCTAGCTATATTGGAATATGCCATCCTATATGAATATTCTCCTCTCTCAAAGGCATTCCTAGTTACAAATGGTGCTGAAATCAACGCAAAAGTTGGCTGCATATTTTGTAAAGGCAAATCTACTTGTTTGAAGTTGAAAACAGAGAGTGTAAATGCGAATTAATTGCGGTCATATTTTTGCTATCTTGAATCAGCAAAAAAAAAAAAAAAAAAAACTCCTCCTTTTATGTTGTATATGGTCTTGGTAGACCAAAAATACAAAAATGATATCCCTTCAAATAGACATGAAGGCATGCTTGATTAGATATCCTCACTTGATCAATCAAGAAAATCAACTATTGTATGAAGCATCCAAGGAGACGTATGATGAGATTATGGTTATGATAAAATCAATTGGAAGTACTTAAATGACGTCAAGTATCCAAGCAATTCAGATAATCCTACATTGTTTAAACCCTATCCTAAAGAATATTAGAATGAGAGTCATAACCCTTCTCATAAGATGTTCGATCCTCTTTCCATGATAAGTAAATGAACACCTAGGAGGTGATTGAAGCCGCACTTTGAAGAACAAAAATATCAATGTAGACATTGTAGGAAATAAGGTTATACAATACATTGCTGTCCAGAAAATGTATTCCGACAACACAAGGTATTTACTTTACATTCAATAAAAATTATGTTATTACAATCTTAGTCCTTTATAATTGCCTAACATATATTTTATTTGTAATAGTGCATGACTAGTTAGAGTCGATGGCAGTTAAACTCAGGATTATCTGCGAAGTGTAAGTATAATACTTGTTTTGGGTAATTTTCTATGCAATTTTTAATGTAATTTCATATTTGACTGTTTTACTGAAATTTTTGCTTTATCATCATGTTTGCTTTTTTAATTTTGCAGAGTGGATCGGAATAAATATCAAGTTCAAATTCCTTTGCCATCCAAGATTGATCCAAATGCTATAATGATGACGGTTGGGGGGTAAAATCGTCATTGCATCAATATCCGTGCGAGGCGGCTAAGGCCGACCTCCTCCCTTCGCCCTTCCGGGCTTCCGTAGCTCGGTCCTTCCGGGCTTCCGTAGCTCGGCCTTCCCGGGCTTCCGTAGCTCGCCCTTCCGGGCTTCCATAGCTCGGCCTTTTCGGGCTTTCATAGCTCGGCCTTCCCGGGCTTCCGTATTCCGGGCTTCCATAGCTCGGCCTTCCTGGGCTTCCATAGCTCGGCCCTTCCGGGCTTCCATAGCTCGGCCTTTCCGGGCTTCCGTAGCTCGGCCCTTCCGGGCTTCCGTAGCTCGGCCCTTCCAGGCTTCCATAGCTCGGCCTTTCCGGGCTTCCGTAGCTCGGCCCTCCTGGGCTTCCGTAGCTCGGCCCTTCCTGGCTTCCGTAGCTCGGCCTTTCCGGGCTTCCGTAGCTCGGCCTTCCCAGGCTTCCGTAGCTCGGCCCTTTCGGGCTTCCATAGCTCGGCCTTTCCGGGCTTCCATAGCTCGGCCTTCCCGGGCTTCCGTAGCTCGGCCCTTCCGGGCTTCCATAGCTCGGCCTTTCCGGGCTTTCATAGCTCGGCCCTTCCGGGCTTCCATAGCTTGGCCTTTTCGGGCTTCCGTAGCTCGGTCTCCCCGAGTCACCATGGCCCGGCTACGTTAAATAATCCACAATCCAATACCCACCTCCGTGGAACCTGACGCGGGAGAGCCCAGGCTTACCATAACGACATCCTAGACAAGGAATCATGTCGGAACGTGGCCTAGGACCTATCATAATTACCCCAGGCCTACTCAGCCAGATCTCAGTCATTAAGAAGCTCTCTTGGTCGTCGATCCCCTAACAAATAGGATATGGATTCCAACGGCCCCGCAACGGCCTGATTCTATCCACCCCGTATCCTAACAACCTCTGGACCCTTCCAGAAGGCGCTCAAGACACAGGTGACAGCCTATAACTACCACACTGGCAGATTCCCTCAGGTACGCATATTGTATGCATACGTGCGCTCTCACTCTCCTGCCCTCACGCTGGCAGCTCGTCGGTGCTCTTGCCTTCCAGGGCTCCCGATTGGCTGCCCCCGGAGAGGCCTCCCGGAGAGATCCACCTCCCCATTATCTTGTTGATCGCCGATTTCTTCTCCACTGACTTGAGCATCGGAGGGTCTTCCGCGAAGGGCCACCCCCAACGCCTCTCGCGCGAGGACTTTTTGTGCAGGTCCGCCCCCTCTCCCTGGAGATCGACCACGCCCGAGTCGGAGGACGGATCCCGACGGCAACAGATTGGCGCTAGAGGAAGGGGCCTCAAGTCCCATTAAAACTTGAAAAGAGGAGATAAGGATCTAAATCCGGAGCAGAACCTCTCTAATGGCCAACCGGAGAAGAGCAACCTCGGAAGCTCAAGATCAGGCCGCTTCCCAGAGGCCTGATCCGACGAGCGGTGTAGCGCGCAACCACCACCAGTCGAGACCCCATCACCGCCTGCCATCCCGGTGACCCAGGACAGTTTGCCTCGCTGGTCCAACAAGTTCAAACTCTGACCCATCTGGTCCAGGAGCGCCTTGTAGCTCCTCCTGTTCCGCACTTTCATAAGGAAGCGGCGGTTTCTTCTTCGCCGGCGACTTCCTCCCCCAGTTCATGCAAGTCCGTGGACCCCCGCACCGGCCTAGAGGGGACAAGCCGATCCCGCGAGGCTGTCACAACGGAGATCCTCCCAGATCTCGGCGAGCCCGGTCTCTCTCGCCGGTGACCTCCCACTATGATTCGATGCCGTCTCTGCGATCTTCTCGCCCAGCTCCTCCCTGACCGACGAAGAGGAGATCCGTCGCCAGATCCAGGAAATGCGACAAGAACTGGATGCCGCAAAGCAGGCCCATCCGCCCCAGCCCAAGGTGGAGCAGGGCATCCCTTTCTCTAAGGGGATCATGGAGGAAGTGATTCCCTCCCATGTCAAGTTACCAGCCGTCGAACCCTATCATGGCTCTTCTGACCGGACGACCATCTCAGCAACTTCCGTCGATTATGATGTTCCATGGAGCATCTGATGCGGTCCTCTGTCGCGCCTTCCCCTCTACCCTCAGAGGATCCACCCGAACCTGGTTCAACGCTTTGAAGCCAGGTTCTATTGATTCATTCGACGAGCTGAGCCACCTTTTTATTGGCCAGTTCGTCAGCAGTCGCCGCCACCGACGAAGATCCGACTCCCTCTCTGAAGTTAAGCAAAGAGAGGGGGAGTCCTTGAGGAATTACCTTGGCCATTTCAATAAGGCCATGTTGGAAGTGGACCACCTTAATCATGAGGTGGCCATGTCTGCTTTGGCGGGGGAGTTTCGAAGGAAAGCGACTTCTACCTAGCTATGGAGGTCAGCTACCCCCGGCCTCTCTGATATGATGGCCCTGGCGGACAAATACGCTAGGGTCGAAGAATCACGAGGGTCGCCGCGCTGAGCAGGCAAAGAAGAAGGAGCCCAAAGTCCCCGACAGGCACCGTCCCGCCCGCGGCCAAGTCCGCCTCACCGCCAGAGAGTCCCTCCGCTGCCGCCAAGGAATCGCTCCCGGAGTCCTCCCAGGCGATTCAACCACTACACTCCGTTGACCATGCCCCGGGCACAAATCCTCATGGAGATAGAGCGCCAGCTCCCCGGCCAATACCTCTCCGAGGGAACCCGACCCGAAGAGATCCTACCAAGTACTGCCGTTACCACCGGGAGCATGGCCACGACACTGAAGAATGTTGGCAGCTGAAAAATGAAATCGAGAGACTGATCCAGCGGGGCGACTGAATCAGTTCAGGAGGGCGCCCGAGCCACAACAACAAGGAGGTGACCGCCAGCCCGAACTTCAACAACCTCCTCCTCCACCGAATCCGCCTGTGATCGGTCGTATTAATATGATTGAAGAGGCCGGCGGATCGAGCCCCAGAGGCGACAGTGATGGATCAGTGCCAAAGAAGGCACGGACGGGCGAACTCTCCTTCTTCGATGATGATCTTCTTGGGATACAGCTTCCCCACGATGACGCACTAGTTGTATCCCTTAATTTGAATAACTATGATGTAAGCCGAATCCTAGTTGATAGTGGAAGTTCGGTAAATGTTTTGTACCTCGGTGTGTTTGCCAGGATGAAATTACTCATGGAAAATCTTCGAGCCGTGGATTCCACCTTGATGGGATTCACAGGCGACGTCATCGTCCCGGAAGGGGTCGTCACCCTGACGGTCCGCGCGGGAACCTGGCCCCTTGTACCATTGTCAGACAGATTTCTGTAACCGACCTCAGATCCCCATACAACGCAATATTCGGCAGGCCCGGTCTAATGTCCCTCAAGGCAGTTGTCTCCATCCCGCATCTATCCATGAAGTTTCCCACCGAGCGAGGAGTTGGAGTTGTTCGGGGAAGTCAAGCCATGGCTCGGCAGTGCTTTCGTTACAAGCCTTCAGTCTAGAATGCCGAGTTGATGGGCTAGACGCTCGTGAGGACTTCGCCGAACAGCGGGGAGAACCGGCAGAGGAATTGGAGGAGGTACCATTGGACGAAGCTCGCCCGACCGAACCATAAGGATCGGGTCGCTGCTCAAAGGAGAGCCTCGGCACAGATTGATCAGGTTCCTCCGAAGCAACGCTGACATCTTCGCCTGGTCCGCCTCCGACATGCCGGGAATCAGCCCCGAGGTTCTCGTCCATCATCTCAATGTGGACGAGATGCACAGGCCGTCAAGCAGAAGAAGAGAAGCTTCGCCCCAGAGCGACAAAAGGCCATTGAAGAAGAGGTAGACAAACTCATCAAAGGCCAATTTCGTCCGGAGGTAAATTACCCGAGCTGGCTATCAAATGTCGTCATGGTGAAAAAGTCGAACGGCAAGTGGAGATCTGCATCGACTTCACCGACCTCAACAAAGCCTGCCCGAAGGACAGCTTCCCCCTCCCTCGGATCGACCAGCTCGTGGACGCCACCTCAGGCCACCAGATGCTGTCATTCATGGACGCCTATTCCGGCTACAATCAGATCCGAATGGCCCCTGAAGATGAAGAAAAGACCGCCTTCATAACCGACCGAGGTACTTACTGTTACCGAGTTATGCCTTTTGGTCTTAAAAATGCAGGTGCGACCTACCAGAGGCTGGTCAACAAAGTGTTCAAGGAGCAAATCGGCCGGAATATGGAGGTGTACGTGGACGACATGCTGGTTAAAAGCAAGGAGGCGTCACGCATGTCGAGGACCTCTCGGAGAGCTTTGCAACGCTGCAAAGTATGGGATGAGACTCAACCCGACCAAATGTGCCTTCGGCGTTAACTCGGGGAAGTTTCTCGGCTTCATGGTCTCCCAGCGAGGTATCGAAGCCAACCCCCAGAAGATTCAAGCTCTCCAACAAATGGCGCCCCCAGCATCTGTCAAAGAGGTCCAGCGCCTAACCGGGAGGA
Source organism: Calamus simplicifolius (assembly GCA_900491605.1). NCBI lineage: Eukaryota > Viridiplantae > Streptophyta > Magnoliopsida > Arecales > Arecaceae > Calamus > Calamus simplicifolius. Next base: position 38,571 of record UESW01004329.1, on the reverse strand, counting down.
TAGCGGCCCTAACCGCTTTGTGGCGCGGTCGGCCGAGAGATGCCTCCCCTTCTTCAAAACTCTCCGATCGGCCAAAAACTTCCAGTGGACTCCCGAATGCCAAAGGTCATTTCAAGATCTCAAGAAGTACCTCGGCTCGCCCCCGCTTCTCAGTAGTCCGACCCCAGGAGAGACCCTATTCTTGTACCTGCTGTTTCGGAAGGTGCGGTTTGTTCGGTGCTGTCAAAGAAGAAGGCAAGTCCAAAAGCCGATCTACTATGTCAGCAGGCTGCTCCGCGATGCGGAGACGAGGTACAGCAGAATTGAAAAGATGGTGTTGGCCTTAATCACCTCAGTTCGAAAGCTGCGGCCGTACTTCCAAGCACATTCCGTGACGGTCCTGACTGACCAACCCATCAAGGCGGTGGTCCACCGTCCCGAGACATCGGGGAGAATGACCAAATGGGCCGTCGAGCTAAGCGAGCATGACATACATTTCCAGCCTCGCCCAGCCATCAAAGCCCAGTGCTAGCCGACTTCCTCCTCGAGTGTACCATCCCGGAGGACGGTTCTACCCCAGACTCTCTGGAAGAACCAAAGCTGGAGCCCGGTGGCTCCTCCATGTCGACGGGTCATCTAATGCCCATCGCTCCGGTGCGGGTCTAGTTCTCACCAGTCCGGAGGGGATAACCTTCGAGTATGGCGTCCGATTCTCCTTCCCGGCCTCCAACAACGAAGCCGAGTACGAAGCCCTGTTAGCCGGTCTCCGATCGCCCGCAATCTGAAGGTGGAAAAGCTCAATGCCTTCACCGACTCTCAGCTGGTAGCCGGCCATGTCGGGGAGAGTTTGAAGCCCGGGAGCCGAACATGATTCGATATCTCCAGGAGGTGCGGAACTGCTTCCCCATTTTCTGAATTTGAAATTATTCAGATTCCCAGATCCGAGAATGCCCGTGCCGACCTACTCTCCCGATTGGCGACCACGGAAACAATGGATGCCGAGCAAAAGTTCCACCTGGAGACTCTGGAAAGCCCAGCATCGCGGAAGCCGACCGAATGATGCAAGTTGAGGCCGAACCATCCTGGTTCGACCCTATCCTCAAATACCTCAAAGAAGGTCGCTTCCGTCCGACCGAAGAGAGGCTAGGAAGCTGAAGCTGCAGGCCACCATTACGTGTTGATTGACAACCAACTTTACAAGCGGTCTTTTTCCATGCCGCTGCTCAGATGCCTTCGCCCATCCGAAGCGGATTATGCTCTGCGCGAGGTACATGAAGGGATTTGCGGCAACCATCTGGGAAGCCGGTCCCTATGCCACAAAGTGCTACGACAAGGCTACTACTGGCCGACCATGCAAAAAGACGCGGACGATCTAGTCCGAGCCTGCGACCCCTGCCAGAGGCATTCAAGCATCCAAAGGCTCCCTTCCGCCGAGCTATTCCATATCCTCCGCTTGGCCCTTTGCCAAATGGGGGATGGACATCCTCGGCCCATTCCCGCTTGCCACAGGACAGCGGAAATTTCTATTTGTCGCCATCGACTACTTCACCAAATGGGTCGAAGCGGAAGCAGTTGCGCAAATTACCGAGGCACGGGCCAGAGATTTTGTGTGGAGGTCCTATCATCTGCCGATTCGGCCTCCCCCACACCATAATCACCGATAACGGCAAGCAGTTTGACAACTCCAAATTCGCCAGTTCTGTGAGGAGCATGGAATCCGTCATCACCTCACTTCGGTCGGGCACCCACAAGCCAACGGAGCGGCCGAGGTGACCAACAGGACCCTCCTCCAGGGAATCAAAGCTCGCCTCTCCAGAGCCCAAGGCAGGTGGGCGACGAGCTGCACCATGTCTTATGGGCCTACCGCACAACCCCGAGAATCCCGACAGGCGAAACCCCATTCCGAATGGCTTTCGGTACAGAGGCCGTTATCCCTGTGGAAGTCGGCCTCCCATCATTGCGGGTGGAGAGCTACTCAGAGGAAGCTAGCAACGAACAACTCCGCACCAACCTCGACCTGGTAGAGGAAATCAGAGAGAAGGCCCGGATCAGACGGCTGCTTATCAACAAAGGGTGGCCCATTACCATGCCTCCAGAGTCAAAGGGAAGCCTTCCTACCCGGCGACCTTGTCCTCCGAAAGGCCTCTGTTTCCAAACCGCTGGAGCAAGGAAAGCTGGCGCCAAACTGGGAGGGCCCGTACCAAGTAGCGGAGATCATCGGACCGGGAACCTACAAGCTACAGGATCTGGATGGGAAATCCATTCCCCGAACGTGGAATTCGGACAATCTCCGTAAATATTATCAATAGGGTACGTCCTCTCCAAATTTATTTCATATGCCTCATTATATCTTCCTATTGGCACATTTTCCCCAATGCAAATCATTATGCACTACATCACTAAAATTGCAAAAAGAAACAGATGCTGCTTACCAATCCTCGGCACGACCGAGCTCCTGTTGAACAGGAATCTCCGAACCTTGGCAGGGCCAAGTAAAATATTCTCCGAACCTCGGCTGGGCCGAGCAACAAATCTCCGAACCTTGGCAGGGCCAAGTAAAATATTCTCCGAACCTCGGCCGGGCCGAGCAACAAATTCTCCGAACCTTGGCAGGGCCAAGTAAAATATTCTCCGAACCTCGGCGGGCCGAGCAACAAATCTCCGAACCTTGGCAGGGCCAAGTAAAATATTATCCGAACCTCGGCAGGCCGAGCAACAAATTCTACGAACCTCGGCTGGGCCGAGCAACAAATCTCCGAACCTTGGCAGGGCCAAGTAAAATATTCTCCGAACCTCGGCTGGGTCGAGCAACAAATTCTCCGAACCTTGGCGGGGCCAAGTAAAATATTCTCCAAACCTCGGCTGGGCCAAGCAACAAATTTTCCGAACCTTGGCAGGGCCAAGTAAAATATTCTCCGAACCTTGGCAGGGCCAAGAAAAAATATTCTCCGAACCTCGGCTGGCCGCAACAAATTCTCCGAACCTTGGCAGAGCCAAGTAAAATATTCTCCAAACCTTGGTAGGGCCAAGTAAAATATTCTTCGAACCTCGGCCGGGCCGAGCAACAAATTATCCGAACCTTGGCAGGGCCAAGTAAAATATTCTCCGAACCTCGGCTGGGCCGAGCAACAAATTCTCCGAACCTTGGCAGGGCCAAGTAAAATATTCTCCGAACCTTGGCAGGGCCAAGTAAAATATTCTCCGAACCTTGGCCGGGCCGAGCAACAAATTCTCCGAACCTTGGCAAGGCCAAGTAAAATATTCTCCGAACCTCGGCTGGGCCGAGCAACAAATTCTCCGAACCTTGGCAGGGCCAAGTAAAATATTCTCTGAACCTCGGCTGGGCCGAGCAACAAATTCTCGAACCTTGGCAGGGCCAAGTAAAATATTCTCCGAACCTTGGCAGGGCCAAGTAAAATATTCTCCGAACCTCGGCTGGGCCGAGCAACAAATTCTCCGAACCTTGGCAGGGCCAAGTAAAATATTCTGAACCTCGGCTGGGCCGAGCAACAAATTCTCCGAACCTTGGCGGGGCCAAGTAAAAATATTCTCCGAACCTCGGCTGGGCCGAGCAACAAATTCTCCGAACCTTGGCAGGGCCAAGTAAAATATTCTCCGAACATTGGCAGGGCCAAGTAAAATATTCTCCGAACCTCGGCTGGGCCGAGCAAAAAATTCTCCGAACCTTGGCAGGGCCAAGTAAAATATTCTCCGAACCTTGGCAGGGCCAAGTAAAATATTCTCCGAACCTCGGCCGGGCCGAGCAACAAATTCTTCGAACCTTGGCAGGGCCAAGTAAAATATTCTCCAAACCTCGGCTGGGCCGAGCAACAAATTCTCCGAACCTTGGCAGGGCCAAGTAAAATATTCTCCGAACCTTGGTAGGGCCAAGTAAAATATTCTCCTAACCTCGGCTGGGCCGAGCAACAAATTCTCCGAACCTTGGCAGGGCCAAGTAAAATATTCTCCGAACCTCGGCTGGGCCGAGCAACAAATTCTCCGAACCTTGGCAGGGCCAAGTAAAATTCTCCGAACCTTGGCAGGCCAAGTAAAATATTCTTCGAACCTCAGCTGGGCCGAGCAACAAATTCTCTGAACCTTGGCAAGGCCAAGTAAATATTCTCCGAACCTCGGCTGGGCCGAGCAACAAATTCTCTGAACCTTGGCGGGGCCAAGTAAAATATTCTCCGAACCTCGGCTGGGCTGAGCAACAAATTCTCCAAACCTTGGTAGGGCCAAGTAAAATATCTCCGAACCTCGGCTGGGCCGAGCAACAAATTCTTCGAACCTTGGCAGGGCCAAGTAAAATATTCTCCGAACCTTGGCAGGGCCAAGTAAAATATTCTCCGAACCTCGGCCGGGCCGAGCAACAAATTCTCCGAACCTTGGCAGGGCCAAGTAAAATATTCTCCGAACCTCGGCTGGGCCGAGCAACAAATTCTCCGAACCTTGGCAGGGCCAAGTAAAATATTCTCCGAACCTTGGCAGGGCCAAGTAAAATATTCTCCGAACCTCGGCCGGGCCGAGCAACAAATTCTCCGAACCTTGGCAGGGCCAAGTAAAATATTCTCCGAACCTCGGCCGGGCCGAGCAACAATTCTCCGAACCTTGGCAGGGCCAAGTAAAATATCCTCCGAACCTCGGCTGGGCCGAGCACAAAGTCTCCGAACCTTGGCAGGGCCAAGTAAAATATTCTTCGAACCTCGGCCGGGCCGAGCGACAAACTCAGGCTAAAATACCTGTAGAGAGCCGAAGTACACAGGCCCCAGTTAAAGCCAGGTGACTTCCAAATAGTCCCCAAAACTTCGTCCGGTTTGAAAATGAACACGCTAAACAAAAATCGTCGACGCACAAAAAGAAGACACCTTTGGCAAACTCCTTTAAAGGGCCTATTAAGCCCCGCGTAATCGGCCAAAAGCCCCGAGCAGAGCCAAGGGATTCCCCTTTGCCACTAAAGATCTTTGGGTAACGCCCCCACAACCCGTCGATCAAAGCGTCCATATCAACGCGTAAAAATGGAGCCAAGCCAACTTCCTAACTATTACGCGGATAGCATGATCAAGGTTGAAACGCTTGAAAAAGAAGAAGGGTTACCCAAAATAGATCCATTTTTCATTTATCGGAAAAAGGATTACAAAAAGACAGAAAAGACATAAACAAAAAGCGAAAGCAATAGGGACCCCGAATCAAAGTTCGGAGTCGCTCCCCAAAGCCAACAGGTCTTCCAAATGCTCCGTGAGGTCGGCCACCTGCTGACGAAGCGAAGTGATCTCCTCCCTTTGCCGGTCTACCACCCGGCACAGGGCCTCCACCTCTTTGGTCGATACGTCCACATATTCCTCCACCACCCGGATGAGCTGCTGTTGGCCAGCCATGGTCGACGCCAGACCCAGCCCGTCTATGGTAATGGTGGGTCGCCCCCTCTCCGAGCGCAGTAGGCCATTCAGTGAGGTGCGCAGCTCACCAGATGATCGCCCTTGAGAGGCCATTGTTTCATGACTTGAACCGAGGGATGGTTGAGACCGATACCGCTCGGTCATATTTATACTCGCTGGGCAGGTACCTCAATCGGTCGCGCCATAGCCACCGACCCATAAGAACTTGCCACGTGTCGTCATTTCAATGCCTACAGAATCCGAAGTGTCGTGCCCCATCCCGAGCGAAATCGGTAAGCGCGAACAGACTATTCGGGAATTCCCCCAAGCAGGACATTTTTCGATCTGCCAGACCTCGCAATAAATGCCCTCAGCGCTTCCCCAAGCCTCCTAAAGCTGGCCTCTTTTTCGGGAAGCGCAGAGGGAAGAAGTTCAGCATCCGGCCAATGACTTGTCCCCTCGGGAAAAGTGGCGTCACCAATAAAGAAGCGTGACAATGTATATCGCTCGTTCCGCCCTGGCGCCCCTTACCAAGCGCCGCGTGGGCCTGACGCTGTGGCTCACAGTGACCACTAAGTTGTTCCTTCGAGACCGAATCTCCGAACCTTGGCCGGGCCGAGTAACAAATTCTCCGAACCTCGGCTGGGCCGAGCAACAAATTCTTCGAACCTTGGCAGGGCCAAGTAAAATATTCTCCGAACCTCGACTGGGCCGAGCAACAGACTCTCCGAACCTCGGTAGGGCCGAGAGAAAAATTCTCCGAACCTTGGCAGGGCCAAGTAAAATATTCTCCTAACCTCGGCTGGGCCAAGCCAAAAATGCTCCGAACCTTGGCAAAGCCAAGTACAGACTCTCCAAACCTCGGCAGGGCCGAGAGAAAAATTCTCCGAACCTTGGCAGGGAAAAGTAGAATATTCTCCTAACCTCGGCTGGGCCGAGCCAAAAATGCTCCAAACCTTGGCAAGGCCAAGTACAGACTCTCCGAACCTCGGCTAGGCCGAGCTGCAAGTGCCTTGAACCATGACGGGAACAGGTACAGACTTCTCTGATCTTCAGCAATGCCGACCTGCAAGGATGCGAGCTCCGATAAGGACGAAGCACAAAAATCCCAAGCTTCGGACCGAAGTAGGGAGTGCATTTCCCCGAACAGTCCCTAGACCGTCGCTTATGAACCTCAGTTAGTTCAGATGGTGCGGGATCCTCGTCTAAGGACGAGCGAGACGCCTTCGTACCCCACGGAGAACAACAGCAGCAAACTCGGCACAGAAAGACAAAGATTGAGAAACATAACAGAACTCTCTTTATTTATTGCCGATCAAGATCAATTACAAATGCCATAGAGGCGTTACAAGAGCATCGAAATGCATAAAATAAAGACAAGTACAAAACTCGGGCAACTGCTCCAAAGCAAACATAGGCAACGGTGATGCTCTGACGTCCGGACCGACAAATCAGGCAAACCACGAAACGGTCAGCACGACTGGGCGGTTGACGAAGCTGACCTTCCATGGCCCCCATCGAATAGGCCAAGGGGCCCAAAAGGAGGCATGGCCCGTGGATGCTGATTCTGAGGACTCGGACGAACCGGCCAGCTCCCCTAGGGTGGGGTGCTAGATCGCAGGCCACCGCCCGACCGAGAAGCACGGGGACCATCAAACCCCGTTGCTCCCATATTGTCCTCCCCGTGGCAAGGATTCCCCTCAGAGAAGGGATGAGAATCCAGGTCAGCGAAGGAGGGAGAGTCCGTGTGTACTACGGGGATGTCGATACACTTCCTACCGTAAGCCCCCCCCGTAGCAAACCACAAAGGTCACACGGAAAGAGTATATGTGCGCTCCCCGTGTGATCTCTGCGCCCTCTATGTGCGCTCTCTATATGATCTCCGAGACTCATCCCCTGAGGGTGAGCCATTCTTCAACGGCCCCTTCGTCTCCCCAGCTATCCGGAGGCAAGAAGCTTACAAGAGAAAAGCTCAGTCCTCCCACTCGCAGCAGCAAAGAAACGAGCATGGTGGAAGCCCCCGTAGGAAAGAAACTTTAAGGGATGGCTTAGCACTCCCCCACTTTCCCTTTTTATAGGCCAAGAATGGACCGGAAACAATTACCAAAGCTGTAAGCCCCGAGATTCAAACATCTGGCCCGTGCCTCCACGTCGCCCCTCAGGATAGAAGCGGCACCCTACTGCGCGCCAAGCCCACCGCCTGAGTCGTGACATATACGGAGATCTCCTCCTGATACCGAATCACGGTCATTAAATGCAGGAGATCGTCCACTAGTACTTCGAAAACTGGCAGGTTCAGGGATCGTCCTTCGAAAATAATGTCCTCCAATGGTAAGTGGCTGCGTACGCAGCACGATGAAACGACCTGCATGGAAAAAGGGCACCTTCCGGAAAGCTTTAAGTGCAACTTTATGTTCTCCACAGCGTCGTACCACCGATTTTGGTAAAACAAAAACCGATTCACCTGCAAAACGGTAGGGCGCTGACAGAATAGAAAAAAGCGCAAAAACCTACCTTACTCGTCGGCCCTGACCGACCTATCTTTGCTTGTCGGCCCTAGCCGACCTATTTTTGCTTGTCGGCCCTAGCCGACCTATCTTGCTTGTCGGCCCTAACCGACCTACCTTGCCCATCGGCCCTGACCGACCTATTTTGCCCATCGGCCCTAGCCGACCTATTTTTGCTTGTCGGCCCTCGCCGACCTATCTTTGATTGTCGGCCCAAGCCGACCTACTCTGCCAATCGGTCTTAACCGTCTAGCTTTATTTCTTGAGTCTTAATTAAGGCATGAGCCGAACCGGATCACCTGTCGGTTCGCCGGTCAAGGCAATCGCCCCGCCTGGGGTTAAGCCAATGCACTCCCTCAATCCCGAAACAAAACTGACCGAAAAACATCAGCGAGCCATTGAGGCCAAACCGGATGACGACAGGGCCATACAAAGAAAAACACTCAAATGAAAACAAAGGTTCCATTCATTAAGAAGCATCGGTCAGACTTTCAAGAAACAAAGTACAGGAGTGGCCTCTAAGGGCCGGGAACCACGTCAGTTTTAGAGGAGCTCTCGGTTACATCTACGGAGGTGTGACTAGACTCGCCCTTCTCCAATACCTTTGCCCCTCCAGCGGCATTTTGCGACCGTCCCTCAGAAGCTGCGGCTTCGCCAGGACCCGGGACAGCACCAGGGTCAGTGTCGGAGATGTCGACATATTCGTCATCTTCTTCTCCTTCGGACTCACCGTCATCAGGAGTTTCAGCGTCCAGAAAAGAGAGATCTGATTCTGGATGCTCGCTGGATATCTTTCTTTGCATTCCTACAGCCCGAGATGGAAGGAATCAACGCTGATAGCATCCTGCCTCCCCTTGAGTATGGCGAGCTGCATATTAGCCTTAGCAGCCTACTTCTCAGCCTCCACGACTTGAGCCCGCAGAATGATGTTTTGCTCCTCAAACTCATCGGCCCGCGTCTCGAATTCTGAGCTTTTATTGCGGTTGGACACGAGCTCGCCTTGAAGAGCCCGAATCTCCAACTCCAACTTCGCCATCTGAGAAAGCCAAAGTTAGTCGGCATCACAAGAAACCAGTAGAAGAAGCTAAAAAGGGGGGGGGGGGGAAATGAGATCGTACCTCCTCCTCTCGTCTAGCCAACCTCTTGGCCAACTCCTCAGCCTCACCCCTGGCTCTTGTTCTGTCAGCCCCGACCAGCTCGACTCTCTCCTGCAGATGTTGATCCTCGACTGTTTAGCTCTGATTTCCTCCCGGGCTTGGGATAACTCATTGCTCACCCGAGCTATTGTCCCTTGGTGCCATTTAGCGCCCTCCCTCAAGTGAGTGATTTCGCCATCGCGCCGTTTCAGCTTCTCCTCCACTTCGCCAAGCATTCTGATCAGGCGCTTCCTTTCGTCGGCAGCTTCCCTTCCCAGCCGACCCAAGCTTTCACTATGTTCCCGCCGCATCGCCGCCACCTCCGCAGAATGCTTTGATTCGATTCTGGCCAGCTCCAAGCACGCATTGTCGTTCTTCGCTAGGAGTTCCTGCAACTCCTCCACCCTACGCTTTTGCTTGGACACCTCGGCCAGGGCGACCTGGTGTGCCGCCCTTATCCCCTTTAAGCTCCTATCACTCATATCCATAATCTCTTCGAACTTCTCAGACACTTTCAATCGTGATTGGAGCTCGGCATTGTCTCTCCTGGCCTGAATACTGGCCCCCGTCGCCAAGCTCAGACGCCAGCACATCGCCCGAGAAAGCAAAACACTCTGCGAAACAAAAGATGAATAAAAACCCACGATGGGGTCACTCAGGAAACATCTACCGCACAAGAGAAATAACTTACCCGCGAGGCATAGGCCCGAGTCATCCTCATCAGGGTCGTATTGTCGATGTCGGGAAGGAGATGGACACTTTCGGCCACGCCCTGCTTACCGAACGCAGCATCGACCAGTTCCAAGTCTGCAAACTTGTCCGCCGAAGGATCTGCACCCGGATACAAGGCCGACCTCATTAAGACGGAAAACGCCTCCTCAACACCAGCGCTCAAACCGCTGGGCTGACCGTCCCCGCCTGAGGGACCGACCCGGGCGACCTCCATCTGAGAGGCCCCCAACTTCCCAGCCTCCTCTATCAAGGCCCTGGCTTGGACTTCTTCGGATAATTCGGCTAGCCCAAGCGCCAGCCTCCCCAAAATCTTTTTCGAGGGGGCTCCCAATGCGGGACTCCCACCTTGCTGCGTCCCCTCCTCCGATGCACCTTTCCCGGTTACCACCATCTGTGTCTCCGCCACAGGGCCCCCCGGGGTCCCGGCCCGTCCTACCACTTGCGCCTCCTCTGCAGGCTCCACTGAAGCCTCTACCTGGCCCGCCTCCTGAACTACCGCGAGCGACCCGGCTTCACTACTACCAGACTCCTCTGCGGAGAGACCAAGAGGAAGCTCCCCCTGAACCTCCTTGGCAGCAGCTGTCCCTTCCCCCTCTCCCGCTGGAGCCGGTGGTGATCCCGCGGGGACAATAGGCCCCCCAGAAATGGCCGCCTCTGCTAGATCCGTCGCTGGTTCCTCTTTCAGGGGGGACGCGGTCAGACAAGCCAACGAAGCCTCGTCCGAGCTATCCGATATCTCCAACACGAGAAGGCCGGGGGCCATAACCGTTCTCCACGAATCCTCCTTCACCCTCGGCGCTCCTGTTGCAACCGCTCCGGTGTCCGGCGGGCTTCTTGTGGAGGTATGGGCCCTTTTCTCGGGCCTGCTGCTATCCGTGCCGCTGCTCTCCCATGGGTGCTTTCCTCTCTTCCTCTTGGAGAGGCTCGACAACGCCGACCTCTTGGCTGAAAGAATGAAACACGCGCGATCAGATCCAAGCACATTCACTGAGAAAACGCGCAGTGAGAAAGGGATAAAAGAAGGGATTCACCTTGCGGGTCCAGGGGGCTGAGCCCGGCTGCGAAGAGGGCCCCCTCCGATAGCAGGTCGTTAGCCGAAAACACTCGGCCATTGCGAAGGACGTCCAAATCCCTCTCCTCCTGCACTGACAAAACTGGATGCGTCTCTGCATCCCTAGCAAAGTTTCCCCATTTCTGAGGGAAGCCTGATCCAATGTTCCCCTCTGCGATAACGAACCGGCTCTTCCATCCCTTGATGGAAGACGACTTATCCACAATGACGTTGAAGGACCTCCGGGGTCCAATGTACGGCCACTCTGATTTCCTCCCAGGAATCAGATGGTAGCAGGCGCGAAAAAGGGGAAGAGTGGCGACAATCTAAATTTGGTGGCACATCGAGAAGAATCCGATGATGCTTCGCCAACTGTTTGGGGCCACCATCGCCGGGCAGATGTTGTAGTGGGTCATTATCTCCTTCACCAAAGGATGGAGAGGAAAATGAAAGCCCGCCTTCAAACTGTCTTCATAAATGAAGACCCCAGACTCCAGATCTCGCGAGACCCTATCCTCATACTCCGGCACCCGCAGAACGACATCTGAGGGCATGCCATACCATTGGTGAATCCTCCCCAAATCCTCAGCTACAATCTCCGAAACCACATCGTCGGGGCTCATCACCATCTCGATTAAGAAGAACACCAGGCGAAATGACGAGCGTAGAGAAGGATGAAAGGCCAAACTCTTCGAAAAACAAGACGAGAGGACGCTGCGAACATGCATGTGTATATATATAGTGCATCTATCGCCTTGCTTCCCCGCTAAGGAAGCCGCCTTGAGAAGACGGGGCGTCCCACTCGAGGCGTTCGGAACCGCCTCGACAAATGCCCGATCGTTCGGGATTCGCGACGTGGCGTAATCCCAACCGTCACTCTTGGAGGAGACTTACCCCCGAAGGTACGATGACCCTGTCGTATTAATTAGGGCATCATTGCACGGGCTGTCCAAACCAAAACGTCCCATCCGGAACGTGCCACTCGGACTTATACTCCCTATGCCCGAACCTACGCTTCGAACTAGGGAGTGGAGGGCATGTGTTGGGGGGTAAAATCGTCATTGCATCAATATCCGTGCGAGGCGGCTAAGGCCGACCTCCTCCCTTCGCCCTTCCGGGCTTCCGTAGCTCGGTCCTTCCGGGCTTCCGTAGCTCGGCCTTTCCGGGCTTCCGTAGCTCGGCCCTTCCGGCTTCCATAGCTCGGCCTTCCCGGGCTTCTGTAGCTCGGCCCTTCCGGGCTTCCAAAGCTCGGCCTTTCCGGGCTTTCATAGCTCGGCCTTCCCGGGCTTCCATAGCTCGGCCCTTTCGGGCTTCCATAGCTCGGCCTTCCCGGGCTTCCGTAGCTCGGCCCTTCCGGGCTTCCGTAGCTCGGCCCTTCCGGGCTTCTATAGCTCGGCCTTTCCGGGCTTTCATAGCTCGGCCTTCCCGGGCTTCCGTAGCTCGGCCCTTCCGGGCTTCCGTAGCTCGGCCTTTTGGGCTTTCATAGCTCGGCCTTCCCGGGCTTCCGTAGCTCGGCCCTTTCGGGCTTCCATAGCTCGGCCTTCCCGGGCTCCGTAGCTCGGCCCTTCCGGGCTTCCATAGCTCGGCCTTTCCGGGCTTTCATAGCTCGGCCTTCCGGGCTTCCGTAGCTCGGCCCTTCCGGGCTTCCATAGCTCGGCCTTTCCGGGCTTCCGTAGCTCGGCCCTCCCGGGCTTCCGTAGCTCGGCCCTTCCGGGCTTCCGTAGCTCGGCCTTTCCGGGCTTCCATAGCTCGGCCCTCCCGGGCTTCCGTAGCTCGGCCCTTCCGGGCTTCTGTAGCTCGGCCTTTCCGGGCTTTCATAGCTCGGCCCTTCCGGGCTTCCATAGCTCGGCCTTTCCGGGCTTCCGTAGCTCGGTCTCCCCGAGTCACCATGGCTTGGCTACGTTAAATAATCCACAATCCAATACCCACCTCCGCGGAACCTGACGCGGGAGAGCCTAGGCTTACAATAACGACATCCTAGACAAGGAATCATGTCGGAACGTGGCCTAGGACCTATCATAATTACCCCAGGCCTACTCAGCCAGATCTCAGTCATTAAGAAGCTCTCCTGGCCGTCGATCCCCTAACAAACAGGATATGGATTCCAACGGCCCCGCAACGGCCTGATTCTATCCACCCTCGTATCCTAACAACCTCTGGACCCTTCCAAAAGGCGCTCAAGACACAGGTGACAGCCTATAACTACCACACTGGCAGATTCCCTCAGGTACGCATATTGTACGCATACGTGCGCTCTCACTCTCCTGCCCTCACGCCGGCAGCTCGTCGGTGCTCTTGCCTTCCGGGGCTCCCGATTGGCCGCCCCCGGAGAGGCCTCCCGGAGAGATCCACCTCCCCATTATCTTGTTGATCGCCGATTTCTTCTCCACTGACTTGAGCGTCGGAGGGTCTTCCGCGGAGGGCCACCCCCAACGCCTCTCGCGTGAGGACTTTTTGTGCAGGTTCGCCCCCTCTCCCTGGAGATCGACCGCGTCCGAGTCGGAGGACGGATCCCGGCGGCAACAATGACAATGGAAGAAAAGCCCATGATTACACTCAAGGTGGATGCGGGGAGCAAATTAAGAAAGAGCTAGCAGTGCTTTGTAACTAGTTTTCTTGTAGCTATTTCATCTTCAAAGTTTTTCTCAAAAAACAAAAAAAGAGAAAAAACAATGCGATAGCCTGGCATTAGTTTTTGTGAAATGACATTGTGTGCTCGTTTTATTCCCATCATCAGAAGCGAGCTTGTTCAAATATATATTGGAGAAGGGTTTTGGATGCTTGGTGAAATTTTTTTATGCTGTTGAATTTCTACTATTACGTAAGCAAGTCATCTTATGATTTATTTTATCCAATAATTCGTAGCCTTAGTTTTTTTTTTTTTTTTTTAATGAGGTGCTGTAAATCAGCTTGATGGTTTTGATGCTCGAGAAAATATTAAAATTCTAATGGCAACAATTAGGTGCGTATCTTCAGTTTGCTAAATACTTGCTCATAATTTTAGAATTATCATTAATGCTAGGTCATAGTTGTGCTTTATATCTTGTAGTGTAATTTTGATAACACAAGCTCTCTAATTTTGTATTGTTCTTGTACCAGTCCTTACTAATTATTTTGGTTAAATGCCTAAATTAATAATTCTACTTTCAAAATCTAATATTTAACTAGGAGTGGAGCGCCTGAATTTAATTCTATATAAGACTTGATTATTGTTAAATTTAAAATATTTTTTAATTAAATAGTTTAGTTTCAAGGGGTTATCTATGTTTTCAGCATGTATCATGTCCCTCTTCCAAATATGCGATCAATTTTGAACAGATTTTATTAGATAAGCGGATTCTTATAACTTAATTTGAAATATTTATATTCTCATTAGCTTTGAGCACTAATTTATAACTTTCGGATGAAAACTCTAATTTTAAAAAAATACATAAAAAGTAATTTTAAAACTTAAACAACTTTCTAGGTAGCTTTAGAGAGCCTAAAAAATTAATATTTTTAGAAAATAAAATTATAACCTTTTTTGTAATATTTTTTTTTTTTTTTTCAAAACTGTTTTTCAAACAACTCAGTATTAAATTCAATGCAGTAAAAACTTATTCTCGAAAACAAAATTTTTAGCATTATTTTAAAAGCAGCAGAATATATTATTAAAATAATTAAGATAGATCTATAATCAAGTTAGCACTAATATCAGAGCAGGATATTTTCAGATTTACATTAATTATTTCAATGCAATAACTGAAATTTAAAAAAAATTTAAAGCAATTTTCCTGAAGAGAACCGGTCCTTGGATTATTAGATACAAAGCCTAAAAATTACTAAAAATTTTAAAAATAATAATACTTAATTAAAATAATAGAATATTAAAATAAAAAAGTTTTGATTAAAGTTAGGTAATACCTTAAAACTAATGCATTATTGTTCTTTTGTGCATGACGTAGGCCAATTGTTTCCGTTGAGTTTCGCCAAATACAATCCAAATCCTGATAGCAGTCTTAGACAGCAGAATATCAAGCGATTCGAATTATCATCAAATCACAATTAGCGGTTATGCTTTAGACTTTCGATGTAGATTTTGTTCATAAGTTTGACATGGTTTTCACTGGGACGCCACGTGAGACGATCAGCTCCCACTGTGATTTTAAATCATATTGAATCGACGATTACCGACGCCGTGTGCTTTTGAAGAGGAGAGTAAAACAACCGCCCGTCTTCGCACATCATTTAAATATATTTTAAAATTTAAAACTTTTATTTTAAGTTGAAAACGATCAGCATGCGATACACCGCAAGGGCTTCAAAGCTAAAACTCAAACTGTAAGTAAATTAATCTTTATTCCAGGGTAAGTGTGTGACTTACCAAGGGATTTTGTCAAATCAACCGACTCACATGAATTTCATGTTAGCCATTACTACAATTGGCTTCTGCCGCAATTTAATTGTTCATTAGTAAGATGTCATCACAAGAAAACCATTTTTGTTGCCGTACTTAAATATTTATCAGAACCTTTGCCTTACAAGAAAAGCAAAATTATTGTGTTGAAAAATTTGGTGAATAAAACTCTTAACGCAAAGATATACACATGCTAAAACAATTAATTTAAAATTTATACGGTAAAATTATAATGCAAATTCATAACATATCCTGAACAATTACTTCAACATCATTCCAATCATAGACGTTGATATTAAACCCAGCATTATCCTACTATATCTATCAAATCATACTTATTTAATAAGAAATTGGAGGAAATCAATTTAGAGAATTAATATTGTAAGGAGAGAAAAATTAGAATAATGAAAATCATTTTTTATATCTTAATTTTAAAATAATAATTTTATTTTTTGAGTTTATAAACATGATTTTGTTATTTTTTTAGTTGCAATTGTAGATCCTAAACTCTAACAAAATCTTCGTTCTTTTTAAATATCTAATATAAGAATTTTTTAGAAACGAGATATAATTGTTTTCAATCAATTATATGAAAATGTTATCTTTTCTTTCTATATTTACCTATTAAGTCTTGATGATTATACTCCCACATTAACTTTTTTGATTGAGAAAAATTATATTGTTGACTTTATAACGTAAAAATAATTTTTTTTCTCTATATTTTATATCAAAGTTTGACATGAACTTAGTTACTATCTCAAAAGCTTCATTAAATAACTCATATGTTTGATATAATAAAATAAATTTAAATATATTTATTGGTATAAGTGTTAAATAATTATTAATTATTTAAATAAAATATTAAATAAATTGATATCTTTCGTAAAGAAACGATCCCGCAAGTTCAAGATTAAAGGTAAAAAATGCAAGAGGCTAAACATGCTATCGGATCCGGAATGATTGTGGATTGTGGATGTGTTGCTGTAATGCTTCATCAAATAACTCATATGTTTGCTATATTAAAATAAATTTAAATATCATATTTATTGGTATAAAATAAATATTAAATAAATATTAATTATTTTAATAAAAATATTAAATAAATTGATACCTTTGGTAAATAAACAATCCCGCAAGTTCAAGATTAAAAGTAAAAAATTAAAAAAAATAAAGCAAGAGGCTAAACATACTATCGAATGTGTTAATGTAAAGATCTGAAATAATTTTTATATCAAAATTTAACATCAACTCGGTCACTATATCAAAATTTTAAAAATTTTATACTCATATATTTTTGATATATTAAAATAAATTTAAATATCATATTTATTGGTATAAGTATTAAATATTTATTAATTATTTTAATAAAAATATTAAATAAATTGATATCTTTGATAAAGAAACGATCCCGCGAGTTCAAGATTGAAAGTAAAAAAAGCAGGTTCAAGATTAAAAGTCAAAAAAGCAGGAGGTATCGTATCTGGAATGACTGTGGGTCTCGAATGTGTTGATGTAAAGATCTGAAATGACTTTGGGTGTGTTGCTATGAAGCGCAAGGTGAAAGCAACGAGATTGTGGCTGTGCGTTTAGCGAGAAAAGCCAACCTTTGAAGAAAATACCACATCTAATCAATCTAATCAATTTACGTAGTTGCAAACTATAGATCCCATCGTTGATTTGGTTTAGGGAATTATAATTATAATGATTGGCAAATAATGATCCATTAGATAATTATATAATTAATTATTGATATGATTATTGCCGTCAAGTCATGATTCTCGAACGTAGATATCTATCTCCTCAATAGAGTTTCTGCAAAAAAAGTCTCCGGAGACCGGTTGCACCGATGGGAACCTTGATGCAGGACCGATTCGAATGCAAGTAAATTTTATATGATTAATGATTGCAGTTGATTAGTCTTCCAAAGTAATAGCCTAAGAGGGATTCAGAAGAACTCACAGTAACTCCGCACGCGAAACAGTTCCACAGAAAAGTAAAGAAGAAAGAGCGCTGAGGCTAAGAAGCCCCAGTAGGGATTGCTCTCCCACAATAAAGCTACTAGCAGATTAGAGGGGATGTACCTAGCAGGATGAGGAGATCGAGATGCTGAAGGGGTCGCTCTGCCTAGTGGATGCGCCCTGGATGACCAACCTCTTAGCCCTTGGATCTGCGACTAAGTATCCACTGACCTGAATGACAATCACTTTGAATCCTGGATTCGTGATTACTGAGAGACCTGCAAGAACACCATCCAAGGGTTAAAGAACAAGAGAGAAAAGTCAGATTAGAGGCAAAGAGGCAAGGAAGAAGTAGAGAAGAAGGGGTAGCCAAGAGGCTCTTGGGCGTCCACTAGAGGAAAACAAGGGCGGCGGCTAGGGCTTCTCCTGGAGACTGGGATTTTGGCATGCACAAGAGAATAAAATCAAGAGCACCAGAGAACCAAATAACAAAACTCACAATAACTCAAAACTGAATTAATTGATTAATAATTCAAAGATGCATAATTCATACAAGAGGGTCTCTTTTATAAAGCAAGAGACTTAGGACCCAAGTAAATACAAATATGGAAAGAAAAGGGGCAAAAGTGAGGATTAGATTACATGGAGAAAAAAAAAAACTTCATGCCATACAAATCCCTTTCACAAAAGGCAATTTATGGGTAATAAAGGGCATCCTTTTGCTGCTTCTTTGGGCTAAAATTCTTTCAAATAGGGTTGCATGATTTGAGGGATTGAGGCTTATCTTGTTGACATGTTTGCTCTGCTAGATGGCATATGGAATGCTTGTGCTAGAGGATGGCAGGTGTGTGGCTTGCATGTGACTTCTTATGTAGGTGTGGCGCCAATTTGAATTTAGCAGCTGCTTGTTTGACTGTGATGGCCTTGTCTTCTGTTCCAATACTGGTGCTCATCTTGTAAACTGAATGAACTTAATACAATACCAACTAGACTGGACACATATAAGACCAACTGGACTGGATATGACTCAAATTGACCCAAGCTCATAATGAGCTGACTTAATATGACCCAAACCCTAATAATGAGTACCAACTCAAAAGACAAGACTCAAATGCCCAAACAAAAAAAAAATTGGACCCAAATTAAAATAAAATAAAATAAACCTAGTTTCCAACTGAATCAAATCCTACAAACCTAATCAGATATCCACATAGGATTAAGAATCCTCTACCTGATTCTGATGCCCACACCAGACCCTTTGACGGTCAAGTAAGCAAGTCGGAAACAGTGAAGAAAGAGCTAATAGAAAATAGCTTGAGAGCTTGAGTTCAGATCCCTTTCCTCATTGTGAGTGTAGGTTCTTATACCTATTCGAAGATCCCCTTTCCTGCTCTCGGAAGGCGGCTAATTCCGAGACATTCTTGTCTGGTAGTGGACAGCTAGCCAGGCTGATGAAGATGGGTCGCAACCGACACTGAGCATGTTAGAGGTGTCCCACCCTGCTAGCCCCCTGCCAGGTGCGATGCCACAGGTGGCAGGTGGGACTAGTTGCGTCAAGCGTGTGCCGTTACGGGTAGTGGTCACGTGCAGTTGCAGATGGTTAGTGGGTCACATGGCGATTGTAGGTGGTTAGTGGGCTACGTGGTAGTATCAAGCGGCTCGAGGTAGTAGGGGCCTGGAGTCCAAGGCCGAGGGGACCTGAGATCCGAGGCCAAGGGGACTTGGAGTCCGAGGCCAATGGGGACATGAGGTCTTAGGTTGAGGGGCCCGAGGTCCAAGGCCGAGGGGACCTGGGGTCCAAGGCCAAGGGGGCCTGAGGTCCGAGGCCGAGGGGACCTGGGGTCCGAGGAGACCCGAAGTTCGAGGCCGAGAAGACCTGAGGTCCGAGATCGAGGGGACTTCGGAGGCCGAGGGGGTCTAGAAGGCCGAGGCCGAGGGGGCATCGGAGTCTGAGGCCGTAGGGACTTCGGAGGCCAAGGGGGTCTCGGAGGCCAAGGCCGAGGGGGCCTCGGAGTCTGAGGCTGAGGTTCCGTCAGTTGCCTCTCCCGTTAACTCTAACATGGCTCAATCAGCCATATCAGATGCCCCCTCATCCCTAAGATGATGCGGGCCCACTTCTTGCTAGGCGAAAGGGGCATAAGCTCCTAGGTGGCTGATCCCGATGCATTGCTAATTGCGGAGGGGCGCATGTCCTTGGGGATATCGATTTCTTAGCGCAGGTGACTGGGGTGTTGCAGTGCCACCGCCCTGCCAACCGTTAGATCTGTGGAGATCCGCCTCGAAACGGAGGTGTCCTCTTGGAACCCACAAAGAAGTAACTGCCATCATTGCCATCATGGTGCTGATGCCATGATGCTCCGCGATTGGCCAAAGGCGAAGCGCTCCACATGCCTGGCGCCTGTTGAGGCGACACCGCTTATGGTGGGCGTCCACGTGGTCGGCTAGGCTAGGCGGAATGATTCAAAACTGATGTATAACCGGGGGAGAGCCTTAAACCTGACACTGTTTCTGAGATCTGTGTCTTCCTCCCTAAGCTCTCACCCTGTCCGAGTTTCCCTCCTCTGAGT
This sequence comes from Calamus simplicifolius, assembly GCA_900491605.1. Taxonomy (NCBI): domain Eukaryota; kingdom Viridiplantae; phylum Streptophyta; class Magnoliopsida; order Arecales; family Arecaceae; genus Calamus; species Calamus simplicifolius. Next base: position 18,870 of record UESW01004329.1, on the reverse strand, counting down.
TTTGCTGCCTCTCTCGTCGCTCTTCTCCTTTATCCAGGTTAGTTCCCCGACCCCTTCCAGTTCTTTCATGGCTTCCTCTTCTCCTTCTTGGTCTTCTGCTCCACCCAAGGATCGCTTGTCCTCTTCGCGAGTGCGAGCCTCCCTGTCCCCCACACTTGCGTGGTCTTCTTCTCCCTCACCTTCCTCCGAGGATCTCGTTCCTTTGTCCTAGCGGTGAGTCGTCAACTGGGCCCCCGCTAGGGATCGTCTAGTAGCCGCCGGTCCTCCTCCTAGGGTTAGGGCAGAATCCCCGGAAGGGGTCGCTTCCTCCATAACCGGACAAGAAATAGCCAATATTAGGGCTTTTTGGGTTTCGAGCAGCATTCGGCTGTTCGTCCCCACCCCCAATGATAGGGTGGTGTCCTCCCATCATGTGCGGATCGCTCTGTATGGGGCATTCCTCAAGGGAGGCCTTCGACTACCCCTCCATCCCTTCATCGTGAACCTTCTTAACCTTTTTCCTTGATGCCCGCCCAGTTAGTTCCGAACTTCATTCAGACCATATGCGGTTTCTTAGTGCTGTGCCATATTCATAGGATAGAGGCTAGGGTTTTCCTTTTTCATAGCTTCTACACACTTCGCCAACAATCGGGTTGGTGGGTGTTTTAGCCTAGGCCTAACCGAGCCCTCCGACTAGGTCTCCCCACGCTCGTTAAGGGTGGAAGACCCGATTCTTCTTTGCCGACCTCGAGAGGGTAAGGGCAAGGTGGGAGGATCCTGATACATGACCGAACAAAAATTTGACAGTGGTCCCGAGGGATAGGGAAGCGTTCGGGCAGCTGCTGACGGCAGTGGTTCCTCGCTGCAACCAGCTCCTGTCCGAGGAGAACCTCCAGCTCGCGAGTATCCTCCCGAGCAGTGGTGAGCAGCCGAGGACCTTTCTCATCCCTTCCTCTCTCATCTGCCTCTCTTTCTTTTTGTTTTGTTTTTTTTTTTGAAGTGGTTTTGACCTGCCTTGACTTGTGCAGATATGAGGCCACCGACCGAGATGTTGATGAGGGCGGTCGCGAAGAAGCGGAAGGCCACGGTCGAGGAAGGAGGATCAAGGAAGAAGCCCCGTCCCCAAGCCCCTGCCCCCACCTGATGGTCAGCAGGCAGGTGAGGAGGCCGGCCCTTCGGCCACAGAGCCATCCATCTTGCCAAGCGCCCCATCGGCAACCTCGGCAATCGATCTGACCGCTGACACCCCTCTAGAGGAGCCGAGGGCTATGGCAGCTCCCCTGAGCACCGAGCCGGCCATCATCGGCGTCGAGCCGTCGGAGCCTACAGCTGTGCCAGCCCCGAAGGAAGGCCCGACCATGGACTGGGATGCTGTGCCATCCATGCCCTCAGCCTCGTCCGATCTCGAGGGAAGGAGGGCAGGGGCGGACCCTCCGCGGGTGTCCCTTGCCTACAACGGTCGTACCACCGAATGACTGATGGCGAGGGTCTGCCTACCAAAGCTCCAGGCAGAGTTTAGCCAATTGGATACTCCGCCATCCTCCGGGATGCCTTCGCGGTGGACCTATGGGTAGGTATCTCCTTTTCCTTCTTCTAGTTCCTGCCTTTCTGTGTACTAACCCGGGCTTTCCTTGCACAGGCACTGAACTCTCTATTAGCCTTGAGGGACACCGCCCATCAGAGCCAACACGCCCAAAACGACTTTGGCCATCGTGGCCAGGGCCGAGGAGGCCGAGAGTGCACTGGAGGCAGCCCGACGGGAGGTCAAAGTGACCGAGAGGGCACTGGGGACTGCCCGGAGGGAGGCCGAAGAGGCGAAGAAGACCCTGGTGCTATTCCAAGCAGAGGTCGAGGATACCATGCGGCAAGGAGCGGCCAACTTGGGGTGTGCTCAGGCTGCCAAAGCCAAGCTGGCGGCCTACCAACTCCGATTGGATATGGCGATCCAGGAGGCAAAGGAGGCTGAAGGTCGGGCTGAAGGTGCCAAGGAAATCGCCTGGAGGGCCGACGCCTGAGCCGCCGATGCCATCGCTCGAGCAAATGATGCCCTACAAAGAGCCCGAGCCGCTGAGGAAAGGGCTGCGGTGGCGGAGCTGGTGGCAATAGAGTCCGTGGAACGCTTCCGAGGCTCCACTACCTTCGCCGAGAAGGTGGCGGAGGGCTCGCTGATGCCTACCTCTAGGGCTTCTATCATGGGAAGAAGAAGGCTGCGCGAGTATCTGGGATCGCCAGCCTTAGAGACATCGAGGCCGACATCTGTGAAGGGTCGGAAGACTCGTCCGATGGTGGATCGGCGCTGGTCAACGCCTGAGGGCCCTCTCCAATGCACTTCCTTTTTGTTGTTATTGTTTCCTAGTCCGACTTAAGTCGGCATTTTGTAAACATTCAAAGTAATGAAAATGATTTTTCTTTGAAATCTGCCTTCAAAGGCTTTGAGTACTTAGCTTAGATTAGTATACTTTCCCACACAGCCCATCGTCATAGACTCTTGATAGGGCTGTGTCGGCCCTGGTGGGGTCATCGTGTCTGTCTGCTCGGCACGAGCAAGTCTACGACTTAGTTTCTACGTAGGATTAGATCCTTGTGGGAGTGCTGAGGCTGGCCTTAGAGCTTCCATTTGTGGAAACCCAAGTTCGTCATCGAGGTGTAAGTCTCGTGATAAACTTGCAGTATCGAGTGGTCATCGGGACTTCAGGGCTGGCCGAGGTGTTCCTCCGGTGCCAAGTCGGTCTTGGGTCTTCAACGCTGATCGAAGTTGGGTTTTGGTGCCGAACTAGCCTTGGGCCTTCAGTGCTGACTGAAGTCAGGTTTTGGTGCCGAGCTAGCCTTGGGCTTTTAGTGCGATCGGAGTCGATCTTTGGTGCCAAGCTGGCCTCGGGCTTTTAGTACTGACCAGATCGAGCTTTGGTGTTGAGCTAACCTTGGGCTTTTAGTGCCGACCAGAGTTGGGCTTTGGTGCTGAGTTGGCTATGGGCTTTTAGTGCCGACCGGAGTCGAGCTTTGGTGCCGAGCTGGTCTTGGACTTTCAGTGCCGATCGGAGTCGAGCTTTATGCCGAGCTGGCCTCGGGCTTTTAGTGTCAACCGGAGTTGGGCTTTGGTGTCAAGTTGGCCTCGAACTTTCAGTGCCGATCAGAGTCAGCTTTGGTGCCAAGCTGGTCTTGAGCTTTCAGTGCCGACTGGAGTCAGGCTTTGGTGCCGAGCTGGCCTCGGGCTTTTAGTGCCAACCAGAGTCGGGCTTTGGCACCGAGCTAGCCTCGAGCTTTCAGTGCCAACCGGGGTCGGGCTTTGGTGCCAAGCTGACCTCAGGCTTTTAGTGCCGACCGGAGTTGGGCTTTGGTGCCGAGTTGGCCTCGGGCTTTCAGTACCGACCGGAGTCAGGCTTTGTTGCCGAGCTGGCCTTGGGCTTTCAGTGCCAATTGGAGTTGGGCTTTGGCTGAAAAAATGAGTTGCTTGAACATATTTTTATTAGTCGAGAATATGAGGCAGGCAAATCCAAATAAATACAAATGCTTCATAACCCAATATTAAAGTGTACATTACTGGTAGTACCGATGAAGGTTGTCAGAATCCAGGTTCGAGGGAGCGACTTCCCATCAAGTCCTTCGATTTGATACGTTCCATGGTGGAGGACCTCGATGACCCGATAGGTTCCTTTCTAGTTTGGTGACAGCTTGCCTTTCCTTCACCGGCTTCGAGACCTCGGCCCGCCTGAGGACTAGGTCCCTTGGCAAGAATGCTCTAGAGCGGACATGAGCGTTGTAGTACCTAGCGGTTCGTTGGTGATAGGTAGCCATCCTGAGTTGCATCCGATCATGCACCTCCTCTACGAGGTCAAGGTTGGCTCGTAGCTGGTTCGAGTTTCCTCCCCGTTATATGATTCCGTCCAGAGACTCGGGATGCCAATCTCCATAGGGATGATAGCCTCAAATCCAAAAACAAGGTTGAAGAGGATCTCCCGATGGGAGCCCGCGGCATTGTGTGATAGGCCCATAGCATGTTGGGAAGTTCCTCCATCCATCTCCCCTTGAAGTCATCCAACTGTGCCCTGAGCCCTTGGAGGAGAGTGCGGTTCGTCTTCTTGGCCGCCCCGTTGGTCTGAGGGTGACCGATAGAGGTAAACCGCTGATGGATGCCCAACTCCATGCAAAATCCTCTAAAGGGAGCGTTGTTGAATTGTTGGCCATTGTCGGTGACGAGGGTATGTGGCAATCCAAACCGGCAGATTATAGATTTTCAAAAAAAGAATCTCACATTGCTCTCGATGATCTTAGCTAGTGCCTCTGCCTCAACCCATTTGGTAAAGTGGTCGATGACAACTAGCAGGAACCTACGTTGGCCAGAGGCCGAGGAAAATGGTCCCAAGATGTCCATTCCCCACTAAGCAAAGGGCCATGGGGCCGTCAGGAGGTTCAGCTGAGAGGTTGGCTGCCGCTAGATGTTGGTGTATCGCTGACAGCTATCGCACCTTCGAACTAGCTCGGAGGCATCCTCCTTCATCGTGAGTCAGTAATACCCCTGGCGTAGGGCCTTGTACGCTAGCGCTCTGCCCCCCCAGGTGACTCCCACAGATGCCCTCGTGAATCTCTCAGAGGATGTAATCGGCTTCCACAAGGCCAATGCACTTGAGGATTGGGTATGAGAAAGACCTTCGATATAGCTGCCCATCCAGTATTAGGAATTTGGGAGCTCGCCGCTTGAGCAGCCTGGCCTCCGCCGGGTCCTCAAGGAGGGCACCATCGGTGAGGTATAGGACGTAAGCGTCCATCCAAGTGGGCTCCTGGGTGACCGGCAAGACCTCCTCGATGACCTCAATGCTTGGGGCCTCCAGATGCTCTATGTAGGTCCTTCCTAGGGTTTCGTCGGCGATGTGCCTGAGGCGGAGAAGGTTGAGGTGGCAAAGGCGTGGTGGTGGAGCACTGCTCCTGTAGTCCCCGTACCACTGCCATCAGATCTTGCACCTGATGAGTCAGGGCATCGAGTCGATCAAACTGGCTAACCGGCGGTGGTGCAGGAGGCAGAATAGGAAGGTTGGCCTTCGACTGTTAGCCCGCGGGAGGCGTTCTGCAGCCTGGCTGGTGGAAGCTTCTGTGCATGCGTAACCGCCATCTTCTTCCTTGCAGGGGTTGCGGGGTCGCAGAGGCGTGAGGGTGAACGTCTGTCTGCTGCTTGCCCCCTACATGGCATGCCAATCTGTTGATGTCAAATCACTCCTGGGATGCGTCGGGCGAGAGAAGCTTCCTGGGCCTTCAGAAGAATGATGGGACCACCTCCTTCAGCCGAAAACCTGCAAGGAAAGTCCGGACCGATGGTTCCGACGGGGACCCTCCGATGCTCAAGTCAGTGATTTCAAGAACAAGATTTAAGATTTGATCGAATAGTTCCCCCCTCTCCCCTTTGGGGGTTGTGTCCTTATATACCTGATTGAGGGTCCCTCTTACCCTTCGTCGATAACTATTGAATCCCTTTCGTTAAGATTGACTCACGAACGGCAGGTGGGTACACAGTTGCTAGATGTACGCCGTAGATATTGGCAACTGCATAATATATGGGTAACCGCCCATGATTCTGATGGAACAGATGAGTAAGCTATGCGGCAGTTGGTGTTTTAAATCACGATTCCAGTATTCGAAGTTGGCTCCGCGACACTATGTTGAGAACATGTAATACAAGGTGCTGAGGCTGAATATAGACCGAGGCCGAGGCGGGCTCGAGGCTGAAGCCGAGGCGGGGTCGGGGTCCAGGCCGAGGCCAAAGTGGGCTCAAGGCCGAAGCCGAGACCGAGGCGGGGTTGAGGCGAGGTCGAGGCCGAGGCAGGCTCAAGGCTGAAGCTGAGGCCGAGACGGGGTCGAGGCCGAGGCGGGCTCGAGGCCGAAGCTGAGGCCGAGACGGGGTCGAGGCCGAGGTCGAGGCCGAGGCGGGCTCGAGGCTAAAGCCGAGGCCGAAGCCAACAAAGGCCAATGTCGGGACAGAGCTGTCAAGCTATCATCTAGCTTCGAGAACCGTGCAGGATGTTATGCTACCGCCCAAGGAAGTGATCAGCCACATCACCCCTCATCATATATATATATGCATATGTATATATACACATATACACATATACATATATATGTATATATGCACATACATACATATGTATACATATATACATATGTATACATATACATATGTATACACATATACATATATATATATATATATATATATATATATCTTCTGGATGAAAATTGAGAGAAAGATGCTTCCTAAATGCCTCCCAAGTTTTAAATCAAAAGTTGAAAATACTTGTTATTGCCCAATTCATGATCTTTATTGAGTTTTTTTGATGAAATATTTTACCTTTGGATTTGGGTATCGTTGAGTCAAGACAATCCCTAGGGAATTTTGGCATCTAAACCCTTGCATCAATAATATATTGGTTTCGAATTCTTTATGTGAATATTAAGATGTGTTATTTTACTCAGATTATTTGTGAATGATATTAGAGCTATAAAGTGCTACTATGTGGAATTTGATAGATAAAAAAGTTTGTTTAAAGACTAATTTCTAACCTTTGTGTACCTTTAAAAGTTAAGTTTGACTTTGATAATTTTTTTTTTTTTTTTTAATTTGGTCGCCCAAGTGGACATTTGTTACAGCTAAGAAAGGTTTAAATGAATTCATGATTTATTTTATTTTTTTCATCAAATTCTAATTTTTTGAACCAAAATAAATTCTTTAAATTTTCAGTTAGATTCTTAGTTTTGTTTCTTTTTCTTGATGTTATCATTGTCTCTTTTTTTTCTTTTAACTTCTTATGAAATGCCAAGCTTTTTCCCCTCTAAGGGTAGCAAGGTTTTTTTTTTTCAAAAAATAAAACTTATAATTTATATCTGCATGTATTTATTTAAGACAATCAAGTTTTTTTTCAAGCCTGAACAGTTTTTCTACCATTCATGCATGGATCACAATACCCATATAGCTTTCGATAAAAAGGCATCACAAAGCACACAAGCTTATAATCACTTGCTTGAACGTTGAAATGCTAAAATATTATAATCTTAACAAGAGAATGAGCTTGGCAATAGATATCAATAGCCATCCCTTATTGGTTTCGTGGAGACAAGAGTCTTCTCCAAACAAATAAATTACTTGACTTATTAGCAATATGAGCAAGGAACTTTGACTAGGCAAAGGTATTATTTCGGCATGTGTCTTCGTCAGCAAACTCATGAGAAGAATTTGTAAGTCTTGGCATTAATTATGATTAACCTTAGTCCTCCAATTGCTGCTAAAAACATCAACAGGACCCCAAGAATAATGCAGATCTGGAGACCAAAAGTACAAGAAAATATCATCTTGATGAACCTAAACTACAAGAGAAGTAACAAAAAATTAAGGGTTCTATGACTTACCCAGTTTGTGATCCAAGATAAGCTGAACCTTCTAGGCTTATAGATGGCCAGCCACATGATGCATGGAAGCTGTAAAATCACATTAGAAGGAGAGATGGATTTAAAAACCCCAAGCAATTTTGCATTAAATCATTATAAAACAAGATATAGTGACTTACATAGTAAGTTGTTGGGCTAATGCAAAGCCTCCAACAAATCCAAGCAACGCACCAAAGAAAGGGATGCATATAGCAATGAACATGGTAAAAGCTGCACAAAGAGGAGAGTCATATAAATCAAGGCTTAAAAAACTTTCAATATTGCATGTCTCTTTTTGTTATTATCTTTGGTCCAGTTCTTTGTTATACATCAGAAGGCAAAAATTTGAATTGGACCAAGGAAAAAGACATTACCAACATATAGAGACCGTGCAATCAAACGCAGAGTAAGGCTAGGTGAGTAGTGAAGCTTCTTCATAAGCATTGTTTCAAGCATGTCAAACATAGGCATGGCAAAAACCTGCATCAATAAATCACTTAGATTAGACCAAAGAACTTTGGCCAGCAATACCTACCAGTGTGCATGCGTGAGTGTGTAAGCATGCATGTGTGTTTGTGTGTGTGTGAGAGAGAGAGAGACTAGGGTGCGAATCAAACTAAAATGATTGAAGTATTGGCTAATGTATGCATTGTTGACTAATATTTCAATTTGATTATCCTGATTCATGATAGTTTATTTCTTGGATTAGCAGCACAATCCAGTAAATAAAACAAGTCATTTGTTTTCACGTTTAACAGTTTTAGTGGATCAAAATTATTCTCACTCATCATGAAGTAAAACAAAACTACAGGCTGTACCCTAAAATATATTTGATCTCACACAATTGGGTTCATAGTTATCAGAAGTATCAAGTAATTTATGTTTGCAAGCCGTGTCTATGAAAAACCATCCAATCAAAATGGAGTTGTTGGTTACACAGTACGACATCTTCAACCTTACATAAAAAAGACTTTCATTTGGATAGCCTCTCCAGTGTAATGAGAATGTTGTAATCAACCGCATTGCCGAAAGCCCAGTGTCCAACAAAAGCAACGGGGAAGTAGCAGAGGGCAACTACAATGTAAGCAAAAATAACACCCTTCCATATGGGTTTTTTTTGAAGGTTTCCCTAGTGTAGAAGGAATGGTTGCTTGGATCTCCAGGACAACATTGTGCCCTGCAAAGGCAAAGGCAACATCTACTAATGCAGTTGCGAAGTTAAAGAAAGCCCCTACTGTGGTTGAAGATTTGTAACCATAATCCACCCCTGCTGCCTGACCCTTATCAGCAGAGGCCACCCAAGCAATAGTGGAGTAACTGTTCAAGTTACAAAAATCAGTCAAAAGACAGCAAAAGATGAGTGAATAATAATTATGCAGTGCATATGTCAATGCCATATTTTCCCCTTAAAAAAAAAAAATCTAGAAGTAAGTAACTAATCAACCTTCCCATCAAAGGCACATATAAAATAAGACTCTGAATCAATTTTTTTTTTTTTTTTTTTTGCTCTGTAATAGAACTTTTTACACTGTCTTGGTCTCTTCGGGTATAAGAAAAAAGTCTTTTATAATTTGTGAACTGTTATGACGAGAGTTGGATAAGTTAAAGGTGAATTATGAATACCTGAGGGACATAACAGCAGCAGCCAAGGAGATAACAGAGATGGAATTGAAGTTGGGAAGTTGGGAGAGAACAAAGTGTACCGAGCCAAAGATCACAATAAAATAGCTTAGCCTGATGGATTTGCAGTCAGGGCATACAAGATTATGGAATTTCTGCAGAGATTTTCCACCAGTGACCATGTAGATAATGCATGTGCCAACGTTCACCACTAACTGCTGGGGAACCACAATCCAGAGGCCAAGCTTTTCTCCAAATGCATGCTGTCCCAACTCATGGTACCGATCGAATCGTTTCCCAGGCACCATCTCATGCATTTCCACCATTTGCCAGAGGGTGTACAAGGTTATGAACCATGAGAGAACATGAACAACCACACCAGGACCCCTGAAATAAGAGAACAATTGTAGAAAAAAAAAAAAGTTGGCAATCTGTTGACGAGGAATTGTCAGATCTCTTATCTAGTCATCTTCTCGGATGATGCAACAATAAATTAATGACAGAACTTTCTTCCTAAGAAAAGACAGCGATTCTGGCAAACAATTTACTCGTTTTTTAAGAAGAAAGGTGATAATTCACCTTGTCAAACATGCAATTAGAGGTTAAGATTACTTACTTGAATCATAAAGACAATTACAATGTCAATCTTTTTTATTACCATATAGATCTACACTTCAAAAGATTTAAATCTCAATGGCAGTATAATCTCAAAGAGATTTTCAGATAGAAAAACTGTTCAGGCTTGAAAAAAAACTTGAAAGCCTTAAATAAATACATGCATTTCATATGGAGTCAAGAGAGAGAGAGAGAGAGAGAGAGAGAGTGTGTGTGTGTGTGATAACATCAAGAAAAAGAAACCAAACTAAGAAACTAACTGAAAAATCACAGAAAATTTATTTTGGTTCAACAAGTTGAAATTTGATGAAGAAGAAATAAAATAAAGCACATAGATTTAAAAGTACATGAATTCATCTAAACCTTGTTAGTTGCAACCAATGTCCACTTGGACGACCAAATTTAATAAGAAAAAAGAAAATCAAAGTCAAACTCAACTTTTAAACGTACACAAAGGTTAGAAATTAGTCTTTAAACAAACTTTTATCCGTCAGATTCCACATAGTAGTGCTCATATCATCCACAAATAATTGAGTAAATAACATATATTAATACTCATATAAGAATCAAAAAACAATATACCACTGATGCAAGGGTTTAGATGCCAAAATCTCGAGGGATCGCCTTGACTCAACAATACCAAGATCCAAAGGTAAAATATTTCATCAAAAAAATCAATAAAAATCATGAACTGGGCAATAACAAGTATTCCCAATTTTTGATTTAAAACAGAGGAAAGCTCGGATTTGATTAAAAATTAAAACAAAGGAGAAAACCATAGCCAAAAAAAAAAACAATGAATCAAAACAAGCACATGAACGATGGCCAAAGCTTAAACTATAATTATATTCCTCTCACCATCCAAAGTGCGACATCGCAAACGGCAAGCTCAGAACCCCGGTGCTGACCATCGCCGTGACATTGTGGAACGCCGAGTACACCACTTGGCGCTCCGGTCCGATGTGATCGGCAGCCAATCGTTGAGCGACTTCTCCTTGTCGCTAGTCTTTACCGTTGACGAAGCCATTGTTATGGATGGAGCTTAATTTCATCAAGAGGAAGCCCCAAATCAGAGTTCACGAAGGTTACGAAGGTCTGACGCGGCTGTTTCGTGAGGAGGTTTGACAAAGGAAGGAGTGGCAAATCAGTCATTATCCAAAAGTAATAAACATGAGATTTGGATAGATTTTGGGGAGTTAGTTGAGGATGTTTTGGCCATTATCCAAAGTCACCGAAGGAAGCTTTTGAAGGAGGATTTGAGGCATCATCTCAGCTGCAACTTGAACCCTTCATCAACAAATCTAACGGCTAGGAAGAGATATGCTTCAAGGGAGATTGGGGGCCCATGCCTGGATGCTAGAGACTTGAAGAGACGTGAAAGTTTCAAATGTTTTTGGAGCTGATCGTGTGGAGGATTTTATGAGAGAGTTATGAACCTGTGAAAATAAAAGAGGCTCTGTGAGGACCTCTGGGTGTCGTAGAGAAAAGTTCTGTAATCTCTTAGAGAGATTATAAGAGTTTCTGAGAGAGTATTTTGAGGGCTTGTACCTGATTCAACTCTTAGTGAAGCCTTGCAGATCCTGTGCCATCGTGGACGTAGCCCAGTTTGGATGAACCACGTAAAATCCTCGTCTCTCGCTGTTTTTGGATTTTGGTTCCTATTATTATTCTGTATTTTGATTTTTGCTGATTATATCGTAACTGCGTGCTTGACCGTACTAATAGCAATCTTATTAGAGGAATATTTGTTGTATTCCCTATCAAATTGGTATCAGAGCTTGGTTTTTTTTCATATTATTACGGTTGGACAAATCAACAAAGAGATGGCAGAAGAAAAGATCAAAATTGAGAAATTCAATGGTCACAATTTTGGATGGTGGAGGATGCAAATTGAGGACTACATATATCAAAAGGATCTTTACCTTCCATTAGAGGGAAAGAAGCCGGATTCAATGAGCGACTCAGATGTGATGATTCTGGATAGGAAAGCCCTGGCCACGATCAGATTGTCGTTGACACCTCAAGTGGTGTATAATATTGCAAAGGAAAAGACCACAGTGGATATGATGATCGCTTTAACAAAGCTGTATGAAAAACTTTCAACCTCAAACAAGATATTTCTCATGAAAAAGCTCTTCAATTTGAAGATGGCTGAGAATAGTTCAGTGAGGGAGCATTTGAACGAGTTCAACACGATGATTAATCAATTGGAGTCGATCTCTGTTGCTTTTGATGATTCATTTAAGGCTCTTCTTTTCTTATGTTCCTTGCTAGAGAGTTGGGACAATCTTGTGATGACAATCAGCAACTCGGTATCAGGTATCCTTACATTCAATGATGCAGTTAGTTGTATATTGAAAGATGAGATGAGAAGAAAGTTTGTGGGTGGGACTTCTACAAGTACTGCACTCATGGTGGATACCAGAGGAAGATCACAGGAGAGGAAGAAATCAGAGAAAGGCCGGTCTAAGAGCAGAGGAAAGTCCAAAGGGAGATTTCCCATGAAGTGTTGGAACTACGGAAAGAAAGGTCACATGAGCAAGGATTGTTGGGTAAGAAGAAGGAAAAAGGTGCAGAGAGCAAGATAGAAGGTCAGGAAGCAAATGTTGTGAGTACTATTGAGCAAAATTTTGAGGATGTGTGCCTGTCAGCCGGCGATGGGGCAAACTCAGATATGTGGTTTGTAGACTCAGGGGCTTCTTACCATTGCAGCTCAAAGAGACACTTATTTTTGGATTTTGTCCAAGAAGATTTTGGTCATGTCATAGTTGGCAATGGACAGCAGTGCAGAATTATTGGTAGAGGAACAATTGTACTGAAGCTAGTGACAGGCGGAGAATTGAGACTTGCACAAGCCAGATACATCCCAGAGTTAAAGAAAAACCTAATTTCTACCAGTCAGCTTGATGTTGAGGGTTATGTATCCATTTTTGGTAATTCTCAGTGAAAAATTACTAAGGGTCTATGGTTGTTGTCAAAGGGAAGCGGACAGGCACTCTCTACTTCTTGGCAGACAGTGAGAGTTCAGTTTTAGTGGCAGTAGGAGACATAAGTACAGTGACTACATTATGGCACAGGAGGCTCGGTTATCTTAGTGAGAAGAACTTGAATATTTACACAGGAGAGACCTCCTACCTGGGCTAAAGAAGGTGAATCTAGAGTTTTGTGAAGAGTGTATCTATGGTAAGCAGAAAGCAGTGAGTTTTCAGTTAGCAATAACTCAGAAGAAGACTGAAAGGTTGGAGTTGGTTTATTCAGATGTCTGGGGTCTAGCACCAGTGGCATCATATGCGGGCAATAAGTATTTTGTCACGTTTATAGATGATTTCAGCAGGAAAGTCTGGGTGTTTGCTATGAAGGAAAAGTATGAGGTTTTTGGCATCTTCAAAAGATGGAGAGTCATGTGTGAAAGCTAGACTGGAGCAAGTCTCAAGTGTCTCAAGACAGATAACGATGGTGAATACTGCAGCAGAGAGTTTGATGTCTACTACGCAGAGCACGAAATCAGAAGGATCAAGACCATCCCAGGGATACCAGAGTAGAATGGTATGGCAGAAAGAATGAACAGGACCATTCTTGAGAGAGAGAGAGGAGATGAGGTTTGACTCAGGTCTACCTACATATTTTGGGTGGTAGCACTGGATACCACAGTGTATTTGATCAATAGGAGTCCATCCAGTGCATTGGATGGTAGGATTTTAGAGGAGGTTTGGACTAAAAAACCAGTAAAACTTTCTTTTCTTAAAGTATTTGGCTGCATTACTTATTCTCTGATTGAGAAAGAGAAGAGGAGTAAGTTAGACTCCAAGTCTACAAAGTGTGTTTTCATTGGATATGGTGGCGATGAGTATGGCTACAAGCTCTGGGATTTCCAGAACAATAAGATCATTCGGAGCAAGAATGTGGTATTTGATGGAGAGCATACTTACAAAGACAGGAAGGATGCAGTGGAAGAAAAGAAATAGAAGTTTATAGAACTCGATCCTGTCAGAGATGGAGAAATTCCCGAGTGCAAACTGAAGATGGAAACTCCGAGGATGTGAAGGAGGAAGATGTGGTTGAAACAGATAGCCACATGCATACACCGGTACCTCAGCCGATGTCCCCACAGTTGAGGAGGACCACAAAGGTTACCAGGCCATCACAGAGGTATTCTGCTAATGATTATGTTTTGTACACAGATTCTGGAGAGCTAGAATATTTTGTTGAAGCCATGCAGGATGAAGCTAAGGTCAAGTGGGAGTTGGCTATGAAAGAGGAGATGGACTCTTTAAAGCAAAACAAGACTTGGGATCTTGCGAAGTTACTCGCTAGCAAGAAAGCTCTATTCAACAAATGGGTGTACAAGATGAAGAATGAGGCTAATGGTACCAAGAGATACAAGGCAAGGTTAGTTGTCAAGGGTTATGCACAGAAAGAGGGAATTGACTTCCAGGAAATCTTTTCTCCAGTAGTCAAGATGACATCTATTAGGATGATTCTAAGCATGGTAGCAGTGGAGGATCTTTATCTAGAGAAGCTAGATGTAAAGACATCATTTCTTCATGGAGATTTGGAGGAGGAGCTGTACATGCACCAGCCAGAAGGTTTCCAGGTCAGGGAAAGGATGACATGGTCTGTAGATTGAAGAAAAGTTTGCATGGTCTGAAGCAGGCTCCACGGCAATGGTACCTCAAGTTTGACAGTTTCATGCTAGAGAAAGGCTTCACTAGATGCCAGTCAGATCATTGTGTATACTTTCAGAGGTACATTACAAATAAGTTTTATTTTATCCTTGTATGTGGATGATATGCTTGTAGCAGGTTCCAGTATGAGGAAGATAGAAGAGCTCAAGAAACTGATGGCAAAGAAGTTTCTCAATGAAGGATTTGGGAGAGGCGAAGCAGATTCTTGGCATGAGGATCAACAGAGATAGGAAGCAATGGAAGCTGTGGCTATCTCGGGAGGACTATATAGAGAAGGTACTGAAGAGGTTCAATATGGAGAATGCAAAGGCAGTGTCAACACCTTTGGCAGCACACTTCAAGCTCAGCAAGCAGTTGTGTCCAACAATTCAGAAGGCAAGGGATGAGATGATTAGAGTTCCATATGCCAGCCGTGGGAAGTCTAATGTATGCAATGGTTTGCACAAGACCGAATATCGCACAAGCAGTGGGAGCAGTCAATAGGTATGTTAGGGAGATTGTTGAGAAATTGTTGCCCCAATCTTATTGATTTTGATGATTACCAAAAGCCATGAGTATATTAAAGATGCAATGAGTTTATTTACATGAGCAATGAATTTATTTAGAACAATCAATGAGTATGTTAAGTATAACTTTAATCAATTTGAAAGTAACTTCAAGCTCCATGTTTAAGCTTTCAAAAAGAAATTTTTATACTTCATATTTCAATCAATGAGTTTTTGGAACATTTCTTGAATTGATTCATAATGACAATTTTATTGTATTCAAGTCAAAAAATTGATTTAAAATGAATCTGGAATGAATTTCAAGTCAATCAGAAAATTCTCTGATTTTTGATACGTTTCGGAGCCGACTCTAGAGTTTCAGAGTCGACTCCACTCAGAATACAGAGTTTCCTAATTTTCATGAGTCGACCCCTGTGATTTCAAGAGTCGACCCTCGATTCTGTCGAGCCGACTCCATGACTGTGTGAGTCGACTCCGCTCAGACACCAGAAGGTTGTTTTTCTGAGCACTTCGCGAGTCGACCCCTAACTTTTCATGAGTCGACCCCCGACTGTCAGGAGTCGACACCTTATTTTCGATGAGTCGACCCTTTGACTTTCTGAATATTTCTATTTTTGGTATCGCATCTTCGAGCCGACTCGCGGAAAGCAGGAGTCGACTCTAACAAATCTGGGCGTGATTTTTCTGAATGCCAACTCAGCGTCAACAGTAAGATTTTTAATTAACGGCTATTTTTCTTTGTTTCTAACGGTATATTTTTGCAGAATCTATAAATAGAGAAGCCGTTTTCAAATCAAACACATACAAATAGAGATATACTCTTCAAGAGAGAAAAAGAGAAAAATCGGAAAAACAGAGCATCATTTGAAAAAATCCGAGATTCAAAATAGAGTGAAAGAAAAAGTGTGAAATCAAAGGAAGCTTCGTCTGAGCTCAAGTTCACCAATCCAAGAAAGCTTCAGAAGAAAATCCAAGAGATATTCAAGAGGAAATCAAAAGATTTTCAACTTACAAAGAAAGGAAGAAAAAGCTCAAAACCTTCTCAACTGCTTCAACTGTGAAGAATCGGAGCTGAGGCTTGATTCAATCTAGCAAGGAGAAGAAGAAAAGAAGAAAAGAAGAAAAGCTCAAAAGCCAACCAACTACAAATCAGGCTTTTCTAAACTTTGTTCTTTTATTTGATTATCTGCTCATTGAGGAGCTGTGTAATTGAAAAATACTATTTCTATTATTTGTGTCTAGTTCAATCTAGGGGATTGAACTAGTGGAGGTAGTCTTACCTCGGTACAAGCTTGGTATAGCTTGTGTTAGGGTTTTTGTGCTGGTGAGCCCGGAAAACCGGCTGGGTTCGTTGTGATCCCGGGAAAACAACAAGTTTGAGTTGTGAGCTTGTAAAACAACTCGGCTGTAATCAAGGAAGATTATAGTGTGGACCCAAGTGAATCTTGGGAGTGGACGTAGGTGTTGGATACACCGAACCACTATAAAATCTTTGTGTTTGCCGTGCTTCCATTGACTCTATCTCTATCTCTTTTTATTCACTGCACTTTGCATTTACATTGCATTTGCTTTCATTATTCTTAAGCAAATTATTTTAAAAGGCTAATTTTTTAAAGAACCCAATTCACCCCCCCTCTTGGGTTGTCATCTGGGCCAACAATTGGTATCAGAGCAAGTGCTCATTAGATTTTGATCACACGATCAAGAGCTAAAGATCCAAATGGCAACTCAAGTTGGATCATTTGCTGAAGGTCATTCTACGAATAGACCTCCTTTGTTTAATGGTTCAAATTATTCTTATTGGAAAGCAAGAATGAGGATATTCATTCAAGCTTCTGATTATGAATTATGGGGTGTTATAATTAATGGACCTAGTACACCCACACATGTTATTGATGGCACTATTGTTCCTAAGCCCGAAAGGGACTGGAATGATAATGATAGGAAGATGGCACAGCTTAACGCTAAAGCCATGAATGTCTTATATTGCTCTTTAGATGCTAATGAATTTAATAGAATCTCCACATGTAATTCCGCAAAGGAGATTTGGGATAGATTAGAGGTTACCCATGAGGGTACCAACCAAGTAAAAGAATCTAAAATTAATATTCTTGTTCATAAATATGAGTTGTTTAGCATGGAACAATCTGAAACCATTGCATGCATGTATACTAGATTTACAGATATTGTAAATGGTTTAAAAAGTCTTGGTAAGACATATACTAACTCAGAACTTGTTCGAAAAATTCTTAGGTCACTACCAAGATCATGGGAAGCAAAATGACAGCAATCCAAGAAGCAAAGGACCTCAACACTCTACCCTTAGAGGAGCTTCTAGGATCACTTATGACCCATGAGCTGACAATGAAGCAGCATGTAGAGGAGGACACAAAGAAGAAGAAAGTGATTGCCCTCAAAGCTGCAAAAGAAGAAGAGAGCAGCAGCAATGATGATGATGATGATGAAGAGACTGCTCTCTTAGCTAAAAAGTTTAAAAGATTCATGAGGAGAAAGAAACCCTTCCACAAGAAGAAATTTGGAGCAAAGTGGGAAGGAGAAAAGGATAAGAACAAGGACAGGACAAAGAAAAAGAGAAAGACCCCTTGACTTGCTATGAGTGTAATAAACCGGGGCACTTTAGGAATGAATGTCCTAAATTGAAGAAAGCCTACAAAAAGAAAAAGAAGGCTTATGTGGCGACTTGGAGTGATAGCGAAGAATCTTCTTCCGAAGAAGAAGAACAAAAGGAAGTCGCAAATGTATGTTTTATGGCGGACGACAACGATGAGGTAAGTTCCGATAACCCTTGCGATGATTTGCATTTGATGAATTATTTGATGCTTTTAATGAACTTGTCGGCGATTTCAAGGTTTTGAAAAAGAAATACAAGTTTTTGAAAAATAAAAATTAACTTTCATTAAAGAAAAGGAAGATCTTAATAATGAAGTTAAGAAACTTAAATCTGAAAATGAAATTTTGTAAAAGAAAAAGAATTAATTTCTAATGAAAATGATAAACTAAGGAAAGAGGTTGAAAAACATAAGAACATAGTTGATAAGTTTACCTTAAGCTCAACTAAATTGGACATGTTATTAAATAGTCAAAAAGCAGTTTTTGACAAAGCCGGATTAGGGTATAACACTTTAAGAAAACAAAAATCACTGAAAAATATTTTTGTGCGTGCTGGCCAAAGTAATTTTACATGCTTTAAATGTAATCAAAAAGGACATAAATCTTATGAATGTAAAATTCTAAAACCTAATAAAAACTTAAATGTTAAAGGGAAGAAAATATGGGTTCCGAAAGGAACAATATTTGTTGCTACTAACCATGAAGGACCCAAGAAAGCTTGGGTACCTAAACATAAAGTTTGATTTCATTGCAGGAATGTCTTGTGGCCAAGAGATCAAAGAGAAAGTGGTATCTTGATAGTGGCTGCTCAAGACATATGACGGGTGACAAAGAAGAATTCATCACCCTTGAAGAAAAGAGGAGGAGTTGTTACATTTGGCGACAATGGCAAAGGCCAAATCTTGGGGTTTGGTAACATTCAAATAACTCCCTCCACATATATTGAAAATGTACTTTATGTTGATGGTTTAAACATAACTTAATTAGTATAAGTCAATTATGTGACAAAGGTTTTAAAGTATCATTTGAATCTTCTATATGCACAGTAGCTAATCCCATTGATAATAGCATTGTTTTTATTGGAAATAGAAATGGCAATGTATACTTGATTGACTTAGACAATTTGTCTACTAATAATCATTGCTTAGTTGCTAATAATGCTAATATGAATGAGATTGGTTGGTTGTGGCATCGAAGATTAGGTCACGCAAGCACACACCTGATTTCAAAACTAATTAGAATGGATTTAGTAAAAGGTCTACCTAAAATAGATTTTGAAAATAACAAAATATGTGATGCATGTCAGTTTGGAAACAAACGAGAAGTTCTTTTAAATCTAAAAATGTTGTTTCAACTTCTAGGCCATTAGAGCTACTTCACATGGACCTTTTTGGACCAACTAGAACCACAAGTCTAGGAGGAAA